>JAVJIX010000492.1:0-82619 GCA_036785185.1 Paratrypauchen microcephalus
GTGCTCGGCCCAATATAGCTGACTTCCTGTTGGTCGCCTAGCAACGCCATAATATATTTTTTGGTTCGTAACGACATGACCTATCCACCACCCGAATTTCGTTTATCTACGACAAAGTTCATTTATCGGGTATAGCCATAGGCGCAATGTATTTTGATTTTTGAGGTGGCGCTGTGGAGCCATTTTAAAAGATTTTTTAATACAGATTATTTGTAAATTCCTTTTTTGGCGTTCTTGAATTTTGCGCAAAATTTCGTGAGTTTTCGTCCGTGGGAAGTACCCGAAACCTGAAAAAGTGGTCGGGAAAATAATAATAATAATAAATATAGCCGCAAGCGGCGATGATCGGCCCTCGCTTGCACTCGCAGCCCCCTGCTAACGCGCCATTTTCCTATTCCCATGAACCATCTATGTACCAAATTAGGTGTGGCCACACCAAAGTTTTTGCCGGGCATCCTAATGGCAGGGACAGATGTTTGACCTGTTACCATGGCAACATGATGTGAGATGGAGTGGGGGTGTTTATGTGTTTTTTGATCAAGACCATGTCACGAATGTGTGTACCAAATTTGGTATGTTTACGACAAAGTAAAATTTTGCACTTCCATGCAATCTCCCTAGGTGGCGCTATAGCACCTATTTCAGATTTTCTTATATCAATCTGTTCAGGGCCGGGGTGTCCACCAATGATTAAAGTTTGAGTGATATCGGCCAAAGTATGCGCGAATTATCACTCGTCGAAGTTTGACAGGAAATGGCGCCTTCGCCACCAGGTCACATGGTCTATCCAAAATGGCTGGTTGGTTGCCTAGCAACGGTATAATATACTTTTTGTTTATCTTCCCATGATGCATCTGTGTACCAAATTTGGTATGTCTACGACAAAATAAAATTTTGCACTTCCCTAGGGGGCGCTATAGCGTCCATTTCAGATTTTCTTATAGAAATCTGTTCAGGGCCGGGGTGTCCACAAACGATTGAAGTTTGAGTGAAATCGGCCAAAGTATGTGCGAATTATCACTCGTCGAATTTGATGGCGAGCCACAAAAACAAACCTGAAATTTGTGGCGTTGTCACGGAAACACCGTTCACTCTTTTAGAACGCTTTTAACAACTTTTAATGTCCCACTTGTCTAGATGATACAGCACGATTCTGGTGAGTCTGGGTCAAAAACCCTAGGAGGAGTTCGTTAAAATACGAGGACAGGAAAATGCGCTCTCTGTGCCAGGTCACGTGCTCGGTCCAAAATGGCCGACTTCCTGTTGGTCGCTTAGCAACCGCATAATATACTTTTTTGTTCCTTATCCCATGATGCATCTGTGTACCAAATTTGGTATGGCTACGACAAAGTTTATGCCGGGAGTCCCATTGGCGACGACTGATGTTTGGCCTGTTGCCATGGCAACACGATGGGACATGGCGTGTTGACGTCATTAAGTTTTTTGATCGATACCCCGTCACGAATATGTGTACCAAATTTGGTATGTCTACGACAAAGTAAAATTTTGCGCTTCCATGCAATCTCCCTAGGTGGCGCTATAGCACCTATTTCAGATTTTCTTATATCAATCTGTTCAGGGCCGAGGTGTCAACGAACGATTAAAGTTTGAGTGATATCGGCCAAAGTATGCGTGAATTATCGCTCATTGAAATTTGATGGCGAGCCGCAAAAACGAACCCGAAATTTGTGGCGTTGTCACGGAAACACCGTTCACTCTTTTAGAACGCTTTTAACAACTTTTAATGTCCCACTTGTCTAGATGATACAGCACGATTCTGGTGAGTCTGGGTCAAAAACCCTAGGAGGAGTTCGTTAAAATACGAAGACAGGAAAATGCACCCTCGGTGCCGGGTCGCGTGCTCGGCCCAATATAGCTGACTTCCTGTTGGTCGCCTAGCAACGCCATAATATATTTTTTGGTTCGTAACGACATGACCTATCCACCACCCGAATTTCGTTTATCTACGACAAAGTTCATTTATCGGGTATAGCCATAGGCGCAATGTATTTTGATTTTTGAGGTGGCGCTGTGGAGCCATTTTTAAAGATTTTTTAATACAGATTATTTGTAAATTCCTTTTTTGGCGTTCTTGAATTTTGCGCAAAATTTCGTGAGTTTTCGTCCGTGGGAAGTACCCGAAACCTGAAAAAGTGGTCGGGAAAATAATAATAAATATAGCCGCAAGCGGCGATGATCGGCCCTCGCTTGCACTCGCAGCCCCCTGCTAACGCGCCACTTTCCTATCCCCATGAACCATCTATGTACCAAATTAGGTGTGGCTACACCAAAGTTTTTGCCGGGCATCCTAATGGCAGGGACAGATGTTTGACCTGTTACCATGGCAACATGATGTGAGATGGAGTGGGGGTGTTAATGTGTTTTTTGATCAAGACCATGTCACGAATGGGTGTACCAAATTTGGTATGTTTATGACAAAGTAAAATTTTGCGCTTCCATGCAATCTCCCTAGGTGGCGCTATAGCACCTATTTCAGATTTTCTTATATCAATCTGTGTAGGGCCGGGGTGTTCACCAACGATTAAAGTTTGAGTAAAATCGGCCAAAGTACGTGCGAATTATCACTCGTCGAAGTTTGACAGGAAATGGCGCCTTCGCCACCAGGTCACATGGTCTATCCAAAATGGCTGGTTGGTTGCCTAGCAACGGTATAATATACTTTTTGTTTATCTTCCCATGATGCATCTGTGTACCAAATTTTGTTTGACTACGTCAAAGTTTTTCCAGAGAATCCTAATGACAATGACAGATGTTTGGCCTGTTGCCATGGCAACACGATGGGAGATGCCCGGGGTCATCATTGAGATTTTTGATCGAGACCCTGTCACGAATGTGTGTACCAAATTTGGTATGTCTACGACAAAATAAAATTTTGCACTTCCCTAGGGGGCGCTATATCGTCCATTTCAGATTTTCTTATAGAAATCTGTTCAGGGCCGGGGTGTCCACAAACGATTGAAGTTTGAGTGAAATCGGCCAAAGTATGTGCGAATTATCACTCGTCGAATTTGATGGCGAGCCACAAAAACAAACCTGAAATTTGTGGCGTTGTCACGGAAACACCGTTCACTCTTTTAGAACGCTTTTAACAACTTTTAATGTCCCACTTGTCTAGATGATACAGCACGATTCTGGTGAGTCTGGGTCAAAAACCCTAGGAGGAGTTCGTTAAAATACGAGGACAGGAAAATGCGCCCTCGGTGCCAGGTCACGTGCTCGGTCCAAAATGGCCGACTTCCTGTTGGTCGCTTAGCAACCGCATAATATACTTTTTTGTTCCTTATCCCATGATGCATCTGTGTACCAAATTTGGTATGGCTACGACAAAGTTTATGCCGGGCGTCCCATTGGCGACGACAGATGTTTGGCCTGTTGCCATGGCAACACGATGGGACATGGCATGTTGACGTCATTAAGTTTTTTGATCGATACCCCGTCACGAATATGTGTACCAAATTTGGTATGTCTACGACAAAGTAAAATTTTGCGCTTCCATGCAATCTCCCTAGGTGGCGCTATAGCACCTATTTCAGATTTTATTATATTAATCTGTTCAGGGCCGGGGTGTCAACGAACGATTAAAGTTTGAGTGAAATCGGCCAAAGTATGCGCGAATTATCGCTCATTGAAATTTGATGGCGAGCCGCAAAAACGAACCCGAAATTTGTGGCGTTGTCACGGAAACACTGTTCACTCTTTTAGAACGCTTTTAACAACTTTTAATGTCCCACTTGTCTAGATAATACAGCACGATTCTGGTGAGTCTGGGTCAAAAACCCTAGGAGGAGTTCGTTAAAATACGAAGACAGGAAAATGCACCCTCGGTGCCGGGTCGCGTGCTCGGCCCAATATAGCGGACTTCCTGTTGGTCGCCTAGCAACGCCGTAATATATTTTTTGGTTCGTAACGACATGACCTATCCACCACCCGAATTTCGTTTATTTACGACAAAGTTCATTTATCGGGTATAGCCATAGGCGCAATGTATTTTGATTTTTGAGGTGGCGCTGTGGAGTCATTTTTAAAGATTTTTTAATACAGATTATTTGTAAATTCCTTTTTTGGCATTCTTGAATTTTGCGCAAAATTTCGTGAGTTTTCGTCAGTGGGAAGTACCCGAAACCTGAAAAAGTGGTCGGGAAAATAATAATAATAATAATAAGAAAAACCAGAACAGTAACAATATAGTGCCACGAATGGTGGCGCGAAATATATCAATGGAAAGGGCGCACGTCCAGTAACCCACCCGTGGGGTCCATTGACACCTACCAGCGCGTTGCACACGTTCCACGCTGGTTCTGCAGTGCTTCGCACCGCAGAACAGTTACAATAGGCCCTATGCGCTCTTCAGCGCTCGGGCCTAATAATAATAAGAATAAGAAAAACCAGAACAGTAACAATATAGTGCCACGAATGGTAACACAAAATATATCAATGGAAAGGGCGCACGTCCAGTAACCCACCCGTGGGGTCCATTGACACCTACCAGCGCGTTTCACACGTTCCACGCTGGTTCTGCAGTGCTTCGCACCGCAGAACAGTTACAAAAGGCCCTATGCGCTCTTCAGCGCTCGGGCCTAATAAGAAATATAGCCGCAAGCGGCGATGATCGGCCCTCGCTTGCACTCGCAGCCCCCTGCTAACGCGCCATTTTCCTATTCCCATGAACCATCTATGTACCAAATTAGGTGTGGCTACACCAAAGTTTTTGCCGGGCATCCTAATGGCAGGGATAGATGTTTGACCTGTTACCATGGCAACATGATGTGAGATGGAGTGGGGGTGTCACTGTGTTTTTTAATCGAGACCATGTCACGAATGTGTGGTCCAAATTTGGTGTGTCTACGGCAAAGTAAATTTTTTCTGTTCCATGCAATCTCCCTAGGGGGCGCAATTACGGCCAATTGAGATTTTTTTATATCAATCTGTGTAGGGCTGGGGTGTTCACCAACGATTAATGTTTGAGTAAAATCGGCCAAAGTATGTGCGAATTATCACTCGTCGAAGTTTGACAGGAAATGGCGCCTTCGCCACCAGGTCACATGGTCTATCCAAAATGGCTGGTTGGTTGCCTAGCAACGGTATAATATACTTTTTGTTTATCTTCCCATGATGCATCTGTGTACCAAATTTTGTTTGACTACACCAAAGTTTTTCCAGAGAATCCTAATGACAAGGACAGATGTTTGGCGTGTTGCCATGGCAACACGGTGGGAGATGCCCAGGGTCATCTTTGAGATTTTTGATTGAGACCCTGTCACGAATGTGTGTACCAAATTTGGTATGTCTACAACAAAATAAAATTTTGCACTTCCCTAGGTGGCGCTATAGCGTCCATTTCAGATTTTCTTATAGAAATCTATTCAGGGCCGGGGTGTCCACAAACGATTGAAGTTTGAGTGAAATCGGCCAAAGTATGTGCGAATTATCACTCGTCGAATTTGATGGCGAGCCACAAAAACAAACCTGAAATTTGTGGCGTTGTCACGGAAACACCGTTCACTCTTTTAGAACGCTTTTAACAACTTTTAATGTCCCACTTGTCTAGATGATACAGCACGATTCTGGTGAGTCTGGGTCAAAAACCCTAGGAGGAGTTCGTTAAAATACGAGGACAGGAAAATGCGCCCTCGGTGCCAGGTCACGTGCTCGATCCAAAATAGCCGACTTCCTGTTGGTCGCTTAGCAACCGCATAATATACTTTTTTGTTCCTTATCTCATGATGCATCTGTGTACCAAATTTGGTTTGGCTACGACAAAGTTTATGCTGGGCATCCCATTGGCGACGACAGATGTTTGACCTGTTGCCATGGCAACACGATAAGACATGGCGTGTTGACGTCATTAAGTTTTTTGATCGATACCCCGTCACGAATATGTGTACCAAATTTGGTATGTCTACGACAAAGTAAAATTTTGCGCTTCCATGCAATCTCCCTAGGTGGCGCTATAGCACCTATTTCAGATTTTCTTATATCAATCTGTTCAGGGCCAGGGTGTCAACGAACGATTAAAGTTTGAGTGAAATCGGCCAAAGTATGCGCAAATTATCGCTCATTGAAATTTGATGGCGAGCCGCAAAAACGAACCCGAAATTTGTGGCGTTGTCACGGAAACACCGTTCACTCTTTTAGAACGCTTTTAACAACTTTTAATGTCCCACTTGTCTAGATGATACAGCACGATTCTGGTGAGTCTGGGTCAAAAACCCTAGGAGGAGTTCGTTAAAATACGAAGACAGGAAAATGCACCCTCGGTGCCGGGTCGCGTGCTCGGCCCAATATAGCTGACTTCCTGTTGGTCGCCTAGCAACGCCATAATATATTTTTTGGTTCGTAACGAAATGACCTATCCACCACCCGAATTTCGTTTATCTACGACAAAGTTCATTTATCGGGTATAGCCATAGGCGCAATGTATTTTGATTTTTGAGGTGGCGCTGTGGAGCCATTTTTTAAGATTTTTTAATACAGATTATTTGTAAATTCCTTTTTGGCGTTCTTGAATTTTTGCGCAAAATTTCGTGAGTTTTCGTCCGTGGGAAGTACCCGAAACCTGAAAAAGTGGTCGGGAAAATAATAATAATAATAAGAAAAACCAGAACAGTAACAATATAGTGCCACGAGTGGTGGCACTATATATATCAATGGAAAGGGCGCGCGTCCAGTAACGCACCCGTGGGGTCCATTGACAACTACTAGCGCGTTGCACACGTTCCACGCTGGTTCTGCAGTGCTTCGCACCGCAGAACGGTTACAATAGGCCCTATGCGCTCTTCAGCGCTCGGGCCTAAATATAGCCGCAAGCGGCGATGATCGGCCCTCGCTTGCACTCGCAGCCCCCTGCTAACGCGCCATTTTCCTATTCCCATGAACAATCTATGTACCAAATTAGGTGTGGCTACACCAAAGTTTTTGCCGGGCGTCCTAATGGCAGGGACAGATGTTTGACCTGTTACCATGGCAACATGATGTGAGATGGAGTGGGGGTGTTAATGTGTTTTTTGATCGAGACCATGTCACGAATGTGTGGTCCAAATCTGGTGTGTCTACGGCAAAGTAAAATTTTTCTGTTCCATGCAATCTCCCTAGGGGGCGCTATTACCGAAAATTGAGATTTTCTTATATCAATCTGTGTAGGGCCGGGGTGTCCACCAACGATTCAAGTTTGAGTAAAATCGGCCAAAGTATGTGCGAATTATCACTCGTCGAAGTTTGACAGGAAATGGCGCCTTCGCCACCAGGTCACATGGTCTATCCAAAATGGCTGGTTGGTTGCCTAGCAACGGTATAATATACTTTTTGTTTATCTTCCCATGATGCATCTGTGTACCAAATTTTGTTTGACTACACCAAAGTTTTTCCAGAGAATCCTAATGACAATGACAGATGTTTGGCCTGTTGCCATGGCAACACGATGGGAGATGCCCGGGGTCATCATTGAGATTTTTGATCGAGACCCTGTCACGAATGTGTGTACCAAATTTGGTATGTCTATGACAAAGTAAAATTGTTCTGTTCCACACAATCTCCCTAGGGGGCGCTATAGCGTCCATTTCAGATTTTCTTATAGAAATCTGTTCAGGGCTGAGGTGTCCACAAACGATTGAAGTTTGAGTGAAATCGGCCAAAGTATGTGCGAATTATCACTCGTCGAATTTGATGGCGAGGCACAAAAACAAACCTGAAATTTGTGGCGTTGTCACGGAAACACCGTTCACTCTTTTAGAACGCTTTTAACAACTTTTAATGTCCCACTTGTCTAGATGATAGAGCACGATTCTGGTGAGTCTGGGTCAAAAACCCTAGGAGGAGTTCGTTAAAATACGAGGACAGGAAAATGCGCTGTCGGTGCCAGGTCACGTGCTCGATCCAAAATGGCCGACTTCCTGTTGGTCGCTTAGCAACCGCATAATATACTTTTTTGTTCCTTATCCCGTGATGCATCTGTGTACCAAATTTGGTATGGCTACGACAAAGTTTATGCCTGGAGTCCTATTGGCGACGACAGATGTTTGGCCTGTTGCCATGGCAACACGATGGGACATGGCGTGTTGACCTCATTAAGTTTTTTGATCGATACCCCGTCACGAATATGTGTACCAAATTTGGTATGTCTACGACAAAGTAAAATTTTGCGCTTCCATGCAATCTCCCTAGGTGGCGCTATAGCACCTATTTCAGATTTTCTTATATCAATCTGTTCAGGGCCGGGGTGTCAATGAACGATTAAAGTTTGAGTGATATCGGCCAAAGTATGCGCGAATTATCGCTCGTTGAAATTTGATGGCGAGCCGCAAAAACGAACCCGAAATTTGTGGCGTTGTCACGGAAACACCGTTCACTCTTTTAGAACGCTTTTAACAACTTTTAATGTCCCACTTGTCTAGATGATACAGCACGATTCTGGTGAGTCTGGGTCAAAAACCCTAGGAGGAGTTCGTTAAAATACGAGGACAGGAAAATGCACCCTCGGTGCCGGGTCGCGTGCTCGGCCCAATATAGCTGACTTCCTGTTGGTCGCCTAGCAACGCCATAATATATTTTTTGGTTCGTAACGACATGACCTATCCACCACCCGAATTTCGTTTATCTACGACAAAGTTCATTTATCGGGTATAGCCATAGGCGCAATGTATTTTGATTTTTGAGGTGGCGCTGTGGAGCCATTTTTAAAGATTTTTTAATACAGATTATTTGTAAATTCCTTTTTTGGCGTTCTTGAATTTTGCGCAAAATTTCGTGAGTTTTCGTCCGTGGGAAGTACCCGAAACCTGAAAAAGTGGTCGGGAAAATAATAATAATAATAAATATAGCCGCAAGCGGCGATGATCGGCCCTCGCTTGCACTCGCAGGGGGGGTGGCGCTAACGCGCCATTTTCCTATTCCCATGAGCCATATATGTACTAAATTAGGTGTGGCTACACCAAAGCTTTTGCCGGCGTTCTAATGGCAGGGACAGCTGTTTGACCTGTTACCATGGCAACATGACGGGAGATGCCGCGGGGTCATCATTGAGATTTTTGATCGAGACCCTGTCACGAATGTGTGGTCCAAATTTGGTGTGTCTACGGCAAAGTAAAATCTTTCTGTTCCATGCAATCTCCCTAAGGCGCCCTATTACGGCCAATTGAGATTTTCTTATATCAATCTGTGTTGGGCCGGGGTGTTCAGCAACGATTAAAGTTTGAGTAAAATCGGCCAAAGTATGAGCGAAATTTTAACTCGTCGAAGTTTGACAGGAAATGACGCCTTTGCCACCAGGTCACATGGTCTATCCAATATGGCTGGTTGGTTGCCTAGCAATGGTGTAATATAATTGTTTGTTCCTCTTCCCATGACGCATCTGTGTACCAAATTTGGTTTGACTAGGACAAAGTTTTTGCCTAGCGTCCCATTGATGACGACAGATTTTTGGCCTGTTGCCATGGCAACACAATGGGAGATGCCATGGGGTCATCATTGAGATTTTTGCTCGAGACCCTATCACGAATGTGTGTACCAAATTTGGTATGTCTACGACAAAGTAAAATTTTGCACTTCCATGTAGTCTCCCTAGGGGGCGCTATAGTGTCCATTTCAGATTTTCTTATATCAATCTGTTCAGGGCCGGGGTGTCCACCAATGATTGAAGTTTGAGTGAAATCAGCCAAAGTATGCGTGAATTAACACTTGTCGAAGTTTGACAAGAAATGACGCATTTGCCACCAGGTCACATGGTCTATCCAATATGGCTGGTTGGTCGCCTAGCAACCGCTTAATATACATTTTTGTTCCTATTCCCATGATGCATCTGTGTACCAAATTTGGTTTGGCTACGACAAAGTTTTTGCCTGGCGTCCCATTGGTGACAACAGATGTTTGGCCTGTTGCCATGGCAACACGATGGGACATGGCGTGTTGGCGTCATTGAGTTTTTTGATCAAGACCCCGTCACAAATGTGTGTACCAAATTTGGTATGTCTACGACAAAGTAAAATTTTGCACTTCCATGCAATCTCCCTAGGTGGCGCTATATCGTCCATTTCAGATTTTCTCATATCAATCTGTTCAGGGCCGGGGTGTCCACCAACGATTAAAGTTTGAGTGAAATCGGCCAAAGTATGCGTGAATTATCGCTCATCGAATTTGATGGCGAGTCTCAAAAACGAACCTGAAATTTGTGGCGTTGTCACGGAAACACCGTTCACTCTTTTAGAACGCTTTTAACAACTTTTAATGTCCCACTTGTCTAGATGATACAGCACGATTCTGGTGAGTCTGGGTCAAAAACTCAAGGAGGAGTTCGTTAAAATACGAGGACAGGAAAATGCGCCCTCGGTGCTGGGTCACGTGCTCGGTCCAAAATGGCCGACTTCCTGTTGATCGCCTAGCAACCGCATAATATACTTTTTTGTTCCTATTCCCATGATGCATCTGTGTACCAAATTTGGTTTGGCTATGACAAAGTTTATGCCGGACGTCCCATTGGCGACGACAGATGTTTGGCCTGTTGCCATGGCAACACGATGGGACATGGTGTGTTGACGTCATTAAGTTTTTTGATCGATACCCCGTCACGAATATGTGTACCAAATTTGGTATGTCTATGACAAAGTAAAATTTTGCGCTTCCATGCAATCTCCCTAGGTGGCGCTATAGCACCCATTTCAGATTTTCTTATATCAATCTGTTCAGGGCCGGGGTGTCCACCAATGATTAAAGTTTGAGTGAAATCGGCCAAAGTATGCGCGAATTATCGCTCGTCGAAGTTTGATGGCGAGCCGCAAAAACGAACCCGAAATTTGTGGCGTTGTCACGGAAACACCGTTCACTCTTTTAGAACGCTTTTAACAACTTTTAATGTCCCACTTGTCTAGATGATACAGCACGATTCTGGTGAGTCTGGGTCAAAAACCCTAGGAGGAGTTCGTTAAAATACGAGGACAGGAAACTCCGCCTTCGGCGCCGGGTCACGTGCTCGTTCCAATATGGCCGACTTCCTGTTGGTCGCCTAGCAACGGCATAATATATTTTTTGGTTTGTAACGACATGACCTATCCACCACCCGAATTTCGTTTGTCTACGACAAAGTTCATTTTTCGGGTATAGCCATAGGCGCAATGTATTTTGATTTTCCAGGTGGCGCTGTCGAGCCATTTTTAAAGATTTTTTAATACTGATTATTTGTAAATTCCTTTTTTGGCATTCTTGAATTTTGTGCAAAATTTCATGAGTTTTCGTCGGTGGGAAGTACCCGAAACCTGAAAAAATGGGGGGAGAAAAATAATAATAATAAGAATAAATAATAATAATAATAAGAAAAACCAGAACAATAACAATATGGTGCCACCTATGGTGGCAATATATATATCAATGGAAAGGGCTCGCGTCCAGTAACGCACCCGTGGGGTCCATTGTCAATGACGAGCGCATTGCGCTCGTCATTGACCTCATCGATTACTCACTTGCCCAATACATATTTTTGACGTTTACGATGGTTAACGATTACAATTATGCCGCTTTCGCGGCAATGGGCAGTGCCAGTCTGTGCTATTGGATCCTATGAGTGTCACTATAGTGTGGCATTGAGTGTTTGGAAAAGGGAGAGCGCTTCGCGCTCTGGTTTTGTGGGCACACATGACATCGTGCACTGCGTGCACGATGTCATGTGTGCCCACAAAACAATTACAATTTTGCCGCCACGGGCGGTGCCACCGTGCCAGGTCAGCGGGCACCAGTCGTTGACATGAGTGCTAGGTGCTTAAAAAGGGAGAGCGCTTCGCGCTCTGCTGCGTGCGCAAAACAAAGCGCTTCGCGCTTTGTTTTGCGCACGCTGGTGGGCCGAGAATGTTTTGGGGTGAACAATTACAATTTGGCCGCTATCGCGGCCACGGGCGATGCCACCGTGCCAAGTCAGCGGGCACCAGTCGTTGACATGAGTGCTAGGTGTTTAAAAAGGGGAGAGCGCTTCGCGCTCTGCTGCGTGCGCAAAACAAAGCGCTTCGCGCTTTGTTTTGCGCACGCTGGTGGGCCGAGAATGTTTTGGGGTGAACAATTACAATTTGGCCGCTATCGCGGCCACGGGCGATGCCACCGTGCCAAGTCAGCGGGCACCAGTCGTTGACATGAGTGCTAGGTGTTTAAAAAGGGGAGAGCGCTTCGCGCTCTGCTGCGTGCACAAAACAAAGCGCTTCGCGCTTTGTTTTGTGCACGCTGGTTCTGCAGTGCTTCGCACTGCAGAACAGTAACAAAAGGCCCTACGCTTTAGCGCTCGGGCCTAAATATAGCCGCAAGCGGCGATGATCGGCCCTCGCTTGCACTCACAGCCCCCTGCTAACGCGCCATTTTCGTATTCCCATGAACCAACTATGTACCAAATTATGTGTGGCTACACCAAAGTTTTTGCCGGGCATCCTAATGCCAGGGACAGATGTTTGACCTGTTACCATGGCAACATGATGTGAGATGGAGTGGGGGTGTCACTGTGTTTTTTGATCGAGACCATGTCACAAATGTCTGGTCCAAATTTGGTGCGTCTACGACAAAGTAAAATGTTTCTGTTCCATGCAATCTCCCTAGGGGGCGCTATTACGGCCAATTGAGATTTTCTTATATCAATCTGTGCAGGGCCGGGGTGTTCACCAACAATTAAAGTTTGAGTAAAATCGGCCAAAGTATGTGCGAATTATCACTTGTCGAAGTTTGACAGGAAATGGCGCCTTCGCCACCAGGTCACATGGTCTATCCAAAATGGCTGGTTGGTTGCCTAGCAACGGTATAATATACTTTTTGTTTATCTTCCCATGATGCATCTGTGTACCAAATTTTGTTTGACTACACCAAAGTTTTTCCAGAGAATCCTAATGACAAGAACAGATGTTTGGCGTGTTGCCATGGCAACACGATGGGAGATGCCCTGGGGTCATCATTGAGATTTTTGATCGAGACCCTGTCACGAATGTGTGTACCAAATTTGGTATGTCTACGACAAAGTAAAATTTTGCACTTCCATGCAATCTCCATAGGGGGCGCTATAGTGTCCATTTCAGATTTTCTTATAGAAATCTGTTCAGGGCCGAGGTGTCCACAAACGATTGAAGTTTGAGTGAAATCGGCCAAAGTATGTGCGAATTATCACTCGTCGAATTTGATAGCGAGCCACAAAAACAAACCTGAAATTTGTGGCGTTGTCACGGAAACACCGTTCACTCTTTTAGAACGCTTTTAACAACTTTTAATGTCCCACTTGTCTAGATGATACAGCACGATTCTGGTGAGTCTGGGTCAAAAACCCTAGGAGGAGTTCGTTAAAATACGAGGACAGGAAAATGCACCCTCGGTGCCAGGTCACGTGCTCGGTCCAAAATGGCCGACTTCCTGTTGGTCGCTTAGCAACCGCATAATATACTTTTTTGTTCCTTATCCCATGATGCATCTGTGTACCAAATTTGGTATGGCTACGACAAAGTTTATGCTGGGAGTCCCATTGGCGACGACAGATATTTGGCCTGTTGCCATGGCAACACGATGGGACATGGCGTGTTGACGTCATTGAGTTTTTTGATCGATACCTCGTCACAAATATGTGTACCAAATTTGGTATGTGTACGACAAAGTAAAATTTTGCGCTTCCATGCAATCTCCCTAGGTGGCGCTATAGCACCTATTTCAGATTTTCTTATATCAATCTGTTCAGGGCCGGGGTGTCAACGAACGATTAAAGTTTGAGTGATATCGGCCAAAGTATGCGCGAATTATCGCTCGTTGAAAGTTGACGGCGAGCTGCAAAAACGAACCTGAAATTTGTGGCGTTGTCACGGAAACACCGTTCACTCTTTCAGAACGCTTTTAACAACTTTTAATGTCCCACTTGTCTAGATGATACAGCACGATTCTGGTGAGTCTGGGTCAAAAACCCTAGGAGGAGTTCGTTAAAATACGAGGACAGGAAAATGCACCCTCGGTGCCGGGTCGCGTGCTCGGCCCAATATAGCTGACTTCCTGTTGGTCGCCTAGCAACGCCATAATATATTTTTTGGTTCGTAACGACATGACCTATCCACCACCCGAATTTCGTTTATCTACGACAAAGTTCATTTATCGGGTATAGCCATATTTTGATTTTTGAGGTGGCGCTGTGGAGCCATTTTTTAAGATTTTTTAATACAGATTATTTGTAAATTCCTTTTTTGGCGTTCTTGAATTTTGCGCAAAATTTCGTGAGTTTTCGTCCGTGGGAAGTACCCGAAACCTGAAAAAGTGGTCGGGAAAATAATAATAATAATAATAATAATAATAATAATAATAATAAGAAAAACCAGAACAGTAACAATATAGTGCCACGAATGGTAACACAAAATATATCAATGGAAAGGGCGCACGTCCAGTAACCCACCCGTGGGGTCCATTGACACCTACCAGCGCGTTTCACACGTTCCACGCTGGTTCTGCAGTGCTTCGCACCGCAGAACAGTTACAAAAGGCCCTATGCGCTCTTCAGCGCTCGGGCCTAAATATAGCCGCAAGCGGCGATGATCGGCCCTCGCTTGCACTCGCAGCCCCCTGCTAACGCGCCATTTTCCTATTCCCATGAACCATCTATGTACCAAATTAGACCCTGTCACGAATGTGTGTACCAAATTTGGTATGTCTACGACAAAATAAAATTTTGCACTTCCCTAGGGGGCGCTATATCGTCCATTTCAGATTTTCTTATAGAAATCTGTTCAGGGCCGGGGTGTCCACCAACGATTGAAGTTTGAGTGAAATTGGCCAAAGTATGTGCGAATTATCACTCATCGAATTTGATGGCGAGCCACAAAAACGAACCTGAAATTTGTCGCGTTGTCACGGAAACACCGTTCACTCTTTTAGAACGCTTTTAACAACTTTTAATGTCCCACTTGTCTAGATGATAGAGCACGATTCTGGTGAGTCTGGGTCAAAAACCCTGGAAGGAGTTCGTTAAAATACGAGGACAGGAAAATGCGCCCTCGGTGCCAGGTCACGTGCTCGGTCCAAAATGGCCGACTTCCTGTTGGTCGCTTAGCAACCGCATAATATACTTTTTTGTTCCTTATCCCATGATGCATCTGTGTACCAAATTTGGTATGGCTACGACAAAGTTTATGCCGGGCGTCCCATTGGTGACGACAGATGTTTGGCCTGTTGCCATGGCAACACGATGGGACATGGCGTGTTGACGTCATTATGTTTTTTGATCGATACCCCGTCACGAATATGTGTACCAAATTTGGTATGTCTACGACAAAGTAAAATTTTGCGCTTCCATGCAATCTCCCTAGGTGGCGCTATAGCACCTATTTCAGATTTTCTCATATCAATCTGTTCAGGGCCGGGGTGTCCACCAACGATTAAAGTTTGAGTGATATCGGCCAAAGTATGCGCGAATTATCGCTCATTGAAATTTGATGGCGAGCCACAAAAACTAACCCCAAATTTGTGGCGTTGTCACGGAAACACCGTTCACTCTTTTAGAACGCTTTTAACAACTTTTAATGTCCCACTTGTCTAGATGATACAGCACGATTCTGGTGAGTCTGGGTCAAAAACCCTAGGAGGAGTTCGTTAAAATACGAGGACAGGAAAATGCACCCTCGGTGCCGGGTCGCGTGCTCGGCCCAATATAGCTGACTTCCTGTTGGTCGCCTAGCAACGCCATAATATATTTTTTGGTTCGTAACGACATGACCTATCCACCACCCGAATTTCGTTTATCTACGACAAAGTTCATTTATCGGGTATAGCCATATTTTGATTTTTGAGGTGGCGCTGTGGAGCCATTTTTTAAGATTTTTTAATACAGATTATTTGTAAATTCCTTTTTTGGCGTTCTTGAATTTTGCGCAAAATTTCGTGAGTTTTCGTCCGTGGGAAGTACCCGAAACCTGAAAAAGTGGTCGGGAAAATAATAATAATAATAATAATAAATATAGCCGCAAGCGGCGATGATCGGCCCTCGCTTGCACTCGCAGCCCCCTGCTAACGCGCCATTTTCCTATTCCCATGAACCATCTATGTACCAAATTAGGTGTGGCTACACCAAAGTTTTTGCCGGGCATCCTAATGGCAGGGACAAATGTTTGACCTGTTACCATGGCAACATGATGTGAGATGGAGTGGGGGTGTTAATGTGTTTTTTGATCAAGACCATGTCACGAATGTGTGTACCAAATTTGGTATTTTTACGACAAAGTAAAATTTTGCGCTTCCATGCAATCTCCCTAGGTGGCGCTATAGCACCTATTTCAGATTTTCTTATATCAATCTGTGTAGGGCCGGGGTGTCCACCAATGATTAAAGTTTGAGTAAATTCGGCCAAAGTATGTGCGAATGATCACTTGTCGAAGTTTGACAGGAAATGGCGCCTTCGCCACCAGGTCACATGGTCTATCCAAAATGGCTAGTTGGTTGCCTAGCAACGGTATAGTATACTTTTTGTTTATCTTCCCATGATGCATCTGTGTACCAAACTTTGTTTGACTACACCAAAGTTTTTCCAGAGAATCCTAATGACAAGGACAGATGTTTGGCCTGTTGCCATGGCAACACGATGGGAGATGCCCGGGGTCATCATTGAGATTTTTATCGAGACCCTGTCACGAATGTGTGTACCAAATTTGGTATGTCTACGACAAAATAAAATTTTGCACTTCCATGCAATCTCCCTAGGTGGCGCTATAGCACCTATTTCAGATTTTCTTATATCAATCTGTTCAGGGCCGGGGTGTCCACCAACGATTGAAGTTTGAGTGAAATCGGCCAAAGTATGTGCGAATTATCACTCGTCGAATTTGATGGCGAGCCACAAAAACGAACCTGAAATTTGTGGCGTTGTCACGGAAACACCGTTCACTCTTTTAGAACGCTTTTAACAACTTTTAATGTCCCACTTGTCTAGATGATACAGCACGATTCTGGTGAGTCTGGGTCAAAAACCCTAGGAGGAGTTCGTTAAAATACGAGGACAGGAAAATGCACCCTCGGTGCCAGGTCACGTGCTCGATCCAAAATGGCTGACTTCCTGTTGGTCGCTTAGCAACCGCATAATATACTTTTTTGTTCCTTATCCCGTGATGCATCTGTGTACCAAATTTGGTATGGCTACGACAAAGTTTATGCCGGGCGTCCCATTGGCGACGACAGATGTTTGGCCTGTTGCCATGGCAACACGATGGGACATGGCGTGTTGACGTCATTAAGTTTTTTGATCGATACCTCGTCACGAATATGTGTACCAAATTTGGTATGTCTACAACAAAGTAAAATTTTGCGCTTCCATGCAATCTCCCTAGGTGGCGCTATAGCACCTATTTCAGATTTTCTTATATCAATCTGTTCAGGGCCGGGGTGTCAACGAACGATTAAAGTTTGAGTGATATCGGCCAAAGTATGCGCGAATTATCGCTCGTTGAAATTTGATGGCGAGCCGCAAAAACGAACCCGAAATTTGTGGCATTGTCACGGAAACACCGTTCACTCTTTTAGAACGCTTTAAACAACTTTTAATGTCCCACTTGTCTAGATGATACAGCACGATTCTGGTGAGTCTGGGTCAAAAACCCTAGGAGGAGTTCGTTAAAATATGAAGACAGGAAAATGCACCCTCGGTGCCGGTTCACGTGCTCAGCCCAATATAGCTGACTTCCTGTTGGTCGCCTAGCAACGCCATAATATATTTTTTGGTTCGTAACGACATGACCTATCCACCACCCGAATTTCGTTTATCTACGACAAAGTTCATTTATCGGGTATAGCCATAGGCGCAATGTATTTTGATTTTTGAGGTGGCGCTGTGGAGCCATTTTTTAAGATTTTTTAATACAGATTATTTGTAAATTCCTTTTTTGGCGTTCTTGAATTTCGCGCAAAATTTCGTGAGTTTTCGTCCGTGGGAAGTACCCGAAACCTGAAAAAGTGGTCGGGAAAATAATAATAATAATAATAAGAATAAGAAAAACCAGAACAGTAACAATATAGTGCCACGAATGGTGGCACAAAATATATCAATGGAAAGGGCGCACGTCCAGTAACCCACCCGTGGGGTCCATTGACACCTACCAGCGCGTTTCACACGTTCCACGCTGGTTCTGCAGTGCTTCGCACCGCAGAACAGTTACAAAAGGCCCTATGCGCTCTTCAGCGCTCGGGCCTAATAATAATAATAATAAATATAGCCGCAAGCGGCGATGATCGGCCCTCGCTTGCACTCGCAGCCCCCTGCTAATGCGCCATTTTCCTATTCCCATGAACCATCTATGTACTAAATTAGGTGTGGCTACACCAAAGTTTTTGCCGGGCGTCCTAATGGCAGGGACAGCTGTGTGACCTGTTACCATGGCAACATGATGGGAGATGCCGTGGGGTCATCATTGTGTTTTTTGATCGAGACCATGTCACGAATGTGTGGTCCAAATTTGGTGTGTCTACGGCAAAGTACAATTTTTCTGTTTCCTGCAATCTCCCTAGGGGGCGCTATTACGACCAATTGAGATTTTCTTATATCAATCTGTGTAGGGCCGGGGTGTCCACCAACGATTAAAGTTTGAGTAAAATCGGCCAAAGTACGTGCGAATTATCACTTGTCGAATTTTGACAGGAAATGGCGCCTTCGCCACCAGGTCACATGGTCTATCCAAAATGGCTGGTTGGTTGCCTAGCAAAGGTATAATATACTTTTTTGTTTATCTTCCCATGATGCATCTGTGTACCAAATTTTGTTTGACTACACGAAAGCTTTTCCAGAGAATCCTAATGACAAGGACAGATGTTTGGCCTGTTGCCATGGCAACACAATGGGAGATGCCCGGGGTCATCATTGAGATTTTTGATCGAGACCCTGTCACGAATGTGTGTACCAAATTTGGTATGTCTACGACAAAATAAAATTTTGCACTTCCCTAGGGGGCGCTATAGTGTCCATTTCAGATTTTCTTATAGAAATCTGTTCAGGGCCGGGGTGTCCACCAACGATTGAAGTTTGAGTGAAATCGGCCAAAGTATGTGCGAATTATCACTCGTTGAATTTGATGGCGAGCCACAAAACGAACCTGAAATTTGTGGCGTTGTCACGGAAACACCGTTCACTCTTTTAGAACGCTTTTAACAACTTTTAATGTCCCACTTGTCTAGATGATACAGCACGATTCTGGTGAGTCTGGGTCAAAAACCCTAGGAGGAGTTCGTTAAAATACGAGGACAGGAAAATGCACCCTCGGTGCCAGGTCACGTGCTCGATCCAAAATGGCCGACTTCCTGTTGGTCGCTTAGCAACCGCATAATATACTTTTTTGTTCCTTATCCTGTGATGCATCTGTGTACCAAATTTGGTATGGCTACGACAAAGTTTATGCCGGGCGTCCCATTGGCGACGACAGATGTTTGGCCTGTTGCCATGGCAACACGATGGGACATGGCGTGTTGACGTCATTAAGTTTTTTGATCGATACCCCGTCACGAATATGTGTACCAAATTTGGTATGTCTACGACAAAGTAAAATTTTGCGCTTCCATGCAATCTCCCTAGGTGGCGCTATAGCACCTATTTCAGATTTTCTTATATCAATCTGTTCAGGGCCGGGGTGTCAACGAACGATTAAAGTTTGAGTGAAATCGGCCAAAGTATGCGCGAATTATCGCTCGTTGAAATTTGCTGGCGAGCCGCAAAAACGAACCCGAAATTTGTGGCGTTGTCACGGAAACACCGTTCACTCTTTTAGAACGCTTTTAACAACTTTTAATGTCCCACTTGTCTAGATGATACAGCACGATTCTGGTGAGTCTGGGTCAAAAACCCTAGGAGGAGTTCGTTAAAATACGAAGACAGGAAAATGCACCCTCGGTGCCGGGTCGCGTGCTCGGCCCAATATAGCTGACTTCCTGTTGGTCGCCTAGCAACGCCATAATATATTTTTTGGTTCGTAACGACATGACCTATCCACCACCCGAATTTAGTTTATCTACGACAAAGTTCATTTATCGGGTATAGCCATAGGCGCAATGTATTTTGATTTTTGAGGTGGCGCTGTGGAGCCATTTTTAAAGATTTTTTAATACAGATTATTTGTAAATTCTTTTTTTGGCGTTCTTGAATTTTGCGCAAAATTTCGTGAGTTTTCGTCAGTGGGAAGTACCCGAAACCTGAAAAAAGTGGTCGGGAAAATAATAATAATAATAAGAAGAAGAAAAACCAGAACAGTAACAATATAGTGCCACGAATGGTAACACAAAATATATCAATGGAAAGGGCGCACGTCCAGTAACCCACCCGTGGGGTCCATTGACACCTACCAGCGCGTTTCACACGTTCCACGCTGGTTCTGCAGTGCTTCGCACCGCAGAACAGTTACAAAAGGCCCTATGCGCTCTTCAGCGCTCGGGCCTAATAAGAAAAACCAGAACAGTAACAATATAGTGCCACGAATGGTAACACTAAATATATCAATGGAAAGGGCGCGTGTCCAGTAACCCACCCGTGGGGTCCATTGACACCTACCAGCGCGTTGCACACGTTCCACGCTGGTTCTGCAGTGCTTCGCACCGCAGAACAGTTACAATAGGCCCTATGCGCTCTTCAGCGCTCGGGCCTAATAAATAATAAGAAAAACCAGAACAGTAACAATATAGTGCCACGAATGGTAACACAAAATATATCAATGGAAAGGGCGCGCGTCCAGTAACCCACCTGTGGGGTCCATTGACACCTACCAGCGCGTTTCACACGTTCCACGCTGGTTCTGCAGTGCTTCGCACCGCAGAACAGTTACAAAAGGCCCTATGCGCTCTTCAGCGCTCGGGCCTAATAAGAAGAAAAACCAGAACAGTAACAATATAGTGCCACGAATGGTAACACAAAATATATCAATGGAAAGGGCGCACGTCCAGTAACCCACCCGTGGGGTCCATTGACACCTACCAGCGCGTTTCACACGTTCCACGCTGGTTCTGCAGTGCTTCGCACCGCAGAACAGTTACAAAAGGCCCTATGCGCTCTTCAGCGCTCGGGCCTAATAAGAAAAACCAGAACAGTAACAATATAGTGCCACGAATGGTAACACAAAATATATCAATGGAAAGGGCGCACGTCCAGTAACCCACCCGTGGGGTCCATTGACACCTACCAGCGCGTTTCACACGTTCCACGCTGGTTCTGCAGTGCTTCGCACCGCAGAACAGTTACAAAAGGCCCTATGCGCTCTTCAGCGCTCGGGCCTAATAATAATAATAGGGAAACAAAGCAACAACAATAGGGACCTTCGTCCCCCTTCGGGGCTCGGTCCCTAATAATAGGGAAACAAAGCAACAACAATAGGGACCTTCGTCCCCCTTCGGGGCTCGGTCCCTAATTAAAGCCGCAAGCGGCGTTGGTCGGGACCTCGCACCTGCGTTTGTTCGTCTTACTGAGACGCACAGCCATACCAAATTTCGTGTGCCTGGGACAATTGGCGTGGCCATGACATTGTAGATACCCTGTCAGAACAGACCCTGTCAGACCCTGTCAGACTCTGTTAGACCCTGTCAGACCCTGTCAGACCCTGTCAGACCCTGTCAGACTCTGTTAGACCCTGTCAGACCCTGCATGTGGCCTCCATGTTGAGGCCTACATGAACCTTCGATGCTTGTCCCCACATTGCTGCTTGCAGCTATATCAGATCAAAGGTACAAAGATCAGAGACCTTTGATCAGGGCGTTGCCTAGCAACAAATACCTCCCATTCATAACTCATCACTCCCATTCAATAAATACCTAACTTTATCGATCCGCCGTGTCGTCATATTACCGCCTATTTGAAAATCCTTCGCAATTTAACATCTCCAACGTCTTAAGATTATGTTCACCAAAATTTAAGCCTATCTGAGGTACGGTGTAGGAGAAGTGTTTCAAATTCCATACCTAACTTTATCGATCCGCCGTATCGTCATATTACCGCCTATTTGAAAATCCTTCGCAATTTAACATCTCCAACGTCTTAAGATTATGCTTACCAAAATTTATGCCCATCTGAGGTACGGTCTAGGAGACCCCCCACTGGGGGTCCCCCAGTGACCCCCAGTGGGGGTCACTGGGGGACGAGACTTTGTGTGGTCGTACTGGCAGCACTTTGTGATGCCCGTGCAAAGTTTCGTTTGTTTTGAAGCATGGGAACATGCTCAAAATTGCCCCAGCGTGTATGAACAAGAATAATAATAATAATAATTAAAGCCGCAAGCGGCGTTGGTCGGGACCTCGCCCCTGCGTTTGTTCGTCTTACTGAGACGCACACCCATACTGAATTTCGTGTGCCTGGCAAAAATGGTAAGCCATATCGGACAATTTTTCCTGTTAGGGGCTCAGCTAGCGGTAGATTTCTGACAGTTCACTGGCCTGTCGTTATTTGGCATGAAAATCTTGGTAGTTCTCATCTACATTACCCTGTGAAGTTTTAGTCTGAGGAAGAACTCCAAATTCAATGAAAACCTCCCATTCATAACTCATAACTCCCATTCAATAAATACCTAAGTTTATCGATCCGCCGTATCGCCTATTTGAAAATCCTTTGCAATTTAACATCTCCAACGTCTTAAGATTATGTTCACCAAAATTTAAGCCCATCTGAGGTACGGTGTAGGAGAAGTGTGCGCTTATCTTAAACGCTGTGCATGCCACAGGCTGGAATGTGTGGCATGCACATTCCAGCCTGTCTCCTCGTTACCCACAGCAATTTATAGGTCCCCAGCCCCAACCGTCTAGTGGCAGCAGCAGGTCAAAGTTGCAGAAATTTGTCAACTGCCTAGCAACGCACCTAGCAACCTTTGATCTGTCTTTGATGTGTCTGTTCTGACAGGGTTAGACCCTGACCCTGTCAGACCCTGTCAGACTCTGTTAGATCCTGTCAGACCTTGTTAGACCCTGTCAAACGGTGCTTGGCCCCCACATTGCTGCTTGCAGCTATATTTTCATTTGTACCAAGATGACTACACAACTACAGAATTCTCCATGCATTTACTTCAAAATTTAAGCCCATCTGAGGTACGGTGTAGGAGAAGTGTTTCAAATTCCATTCTATGTCAAATACCCCAAAATCACACAAAAGGCCAATTATCTCACTTCCTGTTGGGCGTGGCCATGACATTGCAGTGAGGCATTTGTTCGGCTTATTGAGATACACGTCCCTACCGAATTTCGTGCGCCTATCTTAAACGGTATGCCAGCCCCGAAAGACAACGCGCTAGGGGGCGCTATCGAGCTCCTGGGGGTCACTGGGGGACGGGACTTTGTGTGGTCGTACTGAATGTACGCATTTGTTCGTCTTATTGAGATACACGTCCCTACCGAATTTCGTGCGCCTATCTTAAACGGTATGCCAGCCCCGAAAGACAACGCGCTAGGGGGCGCTATCGAGCTCCTGGGGGTCACTGGGGGACGGGACTTTGTGTGGTCGTACTGGCAGCACTTTGTGATGCCCGTGCAAAGTTTTGTTTTGAAGCATGGGAACATGCTCAAAATTGCCCCAATTATCTCACTTCCTGTTGGGCGTGGCCATGACATTGTAGATACCCTGTCAGAACAGACCCTGTCAGACCCTGTCAGACTCTGTTAGACCCTGTCAGACCCTGTCAGACCCTGTCAGACCCTGTCAGACTCTGTTAGACCCTGTCAGACCCTGCATGTGGCCTCCATGCTGAGGCCTACATGAACCTTCGATGCTTGTCCCCACATTGCTGCTTGCAGCTATATCAGATCAAAGGTACAAAGATCAAAGACCTTTGATCAGGGCGTTGCCTAGCAACAAATACCTCCCATTCATAACTCATCACTCCCATTCAATAAATACCTAACTTTATCGATCCGCCGTGTCGTCATATTACCGCCTATTTGAAAATCCTTCGCAATTTAACATCTCCAACGTCTTAAGATTATGTTCACCAAAATTTAAGCCTATCTGAGGTACGGTGTAGGAGAAGTGTTTCAAATTCCATACCTAACTTTATCGATCCGCCGTATCGTCATATTACCGCCTATTTGAAAATCCTTCGCAATTTAACATCTCCAACGTCTTAAGATTATGCTTACCAAAATTTATGCCCATCTGAGGTACGGTCTAGGAGACCCCCCACTGGGGGTCCCCCAGTGGGGGGTCTCCCAGGGACCCCCAGGTCCCCCAGGGACGAGACTTTGTGTGGTCGTACTGGCAGCACTTTGTGATGCCCGTGCAAAGTTTCGTTCGTTTTGAAGCATGGGAACATGCTCAAAATTGCCCCAGCGTGTATGAACAAGAATAATAATAATAATACGGAAACAAAGCAACAACAATAGGGACCTCGTCCCCCTTCGGGCTCGGTCCCTAATTAAAGCCGCAAGCGGCGTTGGTCGGGACCTCGCACCTGCGTTTGTTCGTCTTACTGAGACGCACAGCCATACCAAATTTCGTGTGCCTGGGACAATTATCTCACTTCCTGTTGGGCGTGGCCATGACATTGTAGATACCCTGTCAGAACAGACCCTGTCAGACCCTGTCAGACTCTGTTAGACCCTGTCAGACCCTGCATGTGGCCTACATGCTGAGGCCTACATGAACCTTCAATGCTTGTCCCCACATTGCTGCTTGCAGCTATATCAGATCAAAGGTACAAAGATCAAAGACCTTTGATCAGGGCGTTGCCTAGCAACAAATACCTCCCATTCATAACTCATCACTCCCATTCAATAAATACCTAACTTTATCGATCCGCCGTATTGTCATATTACCGCCTATTTGAAAATCCTTCGCAATTTAACATCTCCAACATCTTAAGATTATGTTCACCAAAATTTAACCTTATCTGAGGTATGGTGTAGGAGAAGTGTTTCAAATTCCATACCTAACTTTATCGATCCGCCGTATCGTCATATTACCGCCTATTTGAAAATCCTTCGCAATTTAACATCTCCAACGTCTTAAGATTATGCTTACCAAAATTTATGCCCATCTGAGGTACGGTCTAGGAGACCCCCCACTGGGGGTCCCCCAGTGGGGGGTCTCCCAGGGACCCCCAGGTCCCCCAGGGACGAGACTTTGTGTGGTCGTACTGGCAGCACTTTGTGATGCCCGTGCAAAGTTTCGTTCGTTTTGAAGCATGGGAACATGCTCAAAATTGCCCCAGCGTGTATGAACAAGAATAATAATAATAATACGGAAACAAAGCAACAACAATAGGGACCTTCGTCCCCCTTCGGGGCTCGGTCCCTAATTAAAGCCGCAAGCGGCGTTGGTCGGGACCTCGCACCTGCGTTTGTTCGTCTTACTGAGACGCACAGCCATACCAAATTTCGTGTGCCTGGCACAATTATCTCACTTCCTGTTGGGCGTGGCCATGACATTGTAGATACCCTGTCAGAACAGACCCTGTCAGACCCTGTCAGACCCTGTCAGACTCTGTTAGACCCTGTCAGACCCTGCATGTGGCCTCCATGCTGAGGCCTACATGAACCTTCGATGCTTGTCCCCACATTGCTGCTTGCAGCGATATCAGATCAAAGGTACAAAGATCAAAGACCTTTGATCAGGGCGTTGCCTAGCAACAAATACCTCCCATTCATAACTCATCACTCCCATTCAATAAATACCTAACTTTATCGATCCGCCGTATCGTCATATTACCGCCTATTTGAAAATCCTTCGCAATTTAACATCTCCAACGTCTTAAGATTATGTTCACCAAAATTTAAGCCTATCTGAGGTACGGTGTAGGAGAAGTGTTTCAAATTCCATACCTAAATTTATCGATCCGCCGTATCGTCATATTACCGCCTATTTGAAAATCCATCGCAATTTAACATCTCCAACGTCTTAAGATTATGTTCACCAAAATTTAAGCCCATCTGAGGTACGGTGTAGGAGAAGTGTTTCAAATTCCATTCTATGTCCAATACCCAAAAATCACACAAAAGCCCAATTATCTTGCAGCTATATCAGATCAAAGGTACAAAGATCAAAGACCTTTGATCAGGGCGTTGCCTAGCAACAAATACCTCCCATTCATAACTCATCACTCCCATTCAATAAATACCTAACTTTATTGATCCGCCGTATCGTCATATTACCGCCTATTTGAAAATCCTTCGCAATTTAACATCTCCAACGTCTTAAGATTATGTTCACCAAAATTTAAGCCTATCTGAGGTACGGTGTAGGAGAAGTGTTTCAAATTCCATACCTAACTTTATCGAGCCGCCGTATCGTCATATTACCGCCTATTTGAAAATCCTTCGCAATTTAACATCTCCAACGTCTTAAGATTATGTTCACCAAAATTTAATCCCATCTGAGGTACGGTGTAGGAGAAGTGTTTCAAATTCCATTCTATGTCAAATACCCCAAAATCACACAAAAGGCCAATTATCTCACTTCCTGTTGGGCGTGGCCATGACATTGCAGTGAGGCATTTGTTCGTCTTATTGAGATACACGTCCCTACCGAATTTCGTGCGCCTATCTTAAACGGTATGCCAGCCCCGAAAGACAACGCGCTAGGGGGCGCTATCGAGCTCCTGGGGGTCACTGGGGGACGGGACTTTGTGTGGTCGTACTGGCAGGACTTTGTGATGCCCGTGCAAAGTTTCGTTCGTTTTGAAGCATGGGAACATGCTCAAAATTGCCCCAGCGTGTATGAACAAGAATAATAATAATAATAATAATAATAATACGGAAACGAAGCAACAACAATAGGGACCTTCGTCCCCCTTCGGGCTCGGTCCCTAATTAAAGCCGCAAGCGGCGTTGGTCGGGACCTCGCACCTGCGTTTGTTCGTCTTACTGAGACGCACAGCCATACCAAATTTCGTGTGCCTGGCACAATTATCTCACTTCCTGTTGGGCGTGGCCATGACATTGTAGATAGCCTGTCAGAACAGACACTGTCAGACCCTGTCAGACCCTGTCAAACCCTGTCAGACTCTGTTAGACCCTGTCAGACCCTGCATGTGGCCTACATGCTGAGGCCTACATGAACCTTCGATGCTTGTCCCCACATTGCTGCTTGCAGCTATATCAGATCAAAGGTACAAAGATCAAAGACCTTTGATCAGGGCGTTGCCTAGCAACAAATACCTCCCATTCATAACTCATCACTTCCATTCAATAAATACCTAACTTTATCGATCCGCCGTATCGTCATATTACCGCCTATTTGAAAATCCTTCGCAATTTAACATCTCCAACGTCTTAAGATTATGTTCACCAAAATTTAAGCCTATCTGAGGTACGGTGTAGGAGAAGTGTTTCAAATTCCATTCTATGTCCAATACCCAAAAATCACACAAAAGCCCAATTATCTCACTTCCTGTTGGGCGTGGCCATGACATTGCAGTGAGGCGTTTGTTCGTCTTATTGAGATACACGTCCCTACCGAATTTCGTGCGCCTATCTTAAACGGTATACCAGCCCCGAAAGACAACGCGCTAGGGGGCGCTATCGAGCTCGTGGGGGTCACTGGGGGACGGGACTTTGTGTGGTCGTACTGGCAGCACTTTGTGATGCCCGTGCAAAGTTTCGTTCGTTTTGAAGCATGGGAACATGCTTAAAATTGCCCCAGCGAGTGTGAACAAGAACAAGAATAATAATAATAATAATAGGGAAACAAAGCAACAACAATAGGGACCTTCGTCCCCCTTCGGGGCTCGGTCCCTAATAATAATAATAATAATAGGGAAACAAAGCAACAACAATAGGGACCTTCGTCCCCCTTCGGGGCTCGGTCCCTAATTAAAGCCGCAAGCGGCGTTGGTCGGGACCTCGCACCTGCGTTTGTTCGTCTTACTGAGACGCACAGCCATACCAAATTTCGTGTGCCTGGCACAATTATCTCACTTCCTGTTGGGCGTGGCCATGACATTGTAGATACCCTGTCAGAACAGACCCTGTCAGACCCTGTCAGACCCTGTCAGACTCTGTTAGACCCTGTCAGACCCTGCATGTGGCCTACATGCTGAGGCCTACATGAACCTTCGATGCTTGTCCCCACATTGCTGCTTGCAGCTATATCAGATCAAAGGTACAAAGATCAAAGACCTTTGATCAGGGCGTTGCCTAGCAACAAATACCTCCCATTCATAACTCATCACTCCCATTCAATAAATACCTAATTTTATCGATCCGCCGTATCGTCATATTACCGCCTATTTGAAAATCCTTCGCAATTTAACATCTCCAACGTCTTAAGATTATGTTCACCAAAATTTAAGCCTATCTGAGGTACGGTGTAGGAGAAGTGTTTCAAATTCCATACCTAACTTTATCGATCCGCCGTATCGTCATATTACCGCCTATTTGAAAATCCTTCGCAATTTAACATCTCCAACGTCTTAAGATTATGTTCACCAAAATTTAAGCCCATCTGAGGTACGGTGTAGGAGAAGTGTTTCAAATTCCATTCTATGTCCAATACCCAAAAATCACACAAAAGCCCAATTATCTCACTTCCTGTTGGGCGTGGCCATGACATTGCAGTGAGGCGTTTGTTCGTCTTATTGAGATACACGTCCCTACCGAATTTCGTGCGCCTATCTTAAACGGTATGCCAGCCCCGAAAGACAACGCGCTAGGGGGCGCTATCGAGCTCCTGGGGGTCACTGGGGGACGGGACTTTGTGTGGTCGTACTGGCAGCACTTTGTGATGCCTGTGCAAAGTTTCGTTCGTTTTGAAGCATGGGAACATGCTCAAAATTGCCCCAGCGAGTGTGAACAAGAACAAGAATAATAATAATAATAATAATTAAAGCCGCAAGCGGCGTTGGTCGGGACCTCGCACCTGCGTTTGTTCGTCTTACTGAGACGCACAGCCATACCAAATTTCGTGTGCCTGGCACAATTATCTCACTTCCTGTTGGGCGTGGCCATGACATTGTAGATACCCTGTCAGAACAGACCCTGTCAGACCCTGTCAGACCCTGTCAGACCCTGTCAGACCCTGTCAGACCCTGTCAGACTCTGTTAGACCCTGTCAGACCCTGCATGTGGCCTACATGCTGAGGCCTACATGAACCTTCGATGCTTGTCCCCACATTGCTGCTTGCAGCTATATCAGATCAAAGGTACAAAGATCAAAGACCTTTGATCAGGGCGTTGCCTAGCAACAAATACCTCCCATTCATAACTCATCACTCCCATTCAATAAATACCTAACTTTATCGATCCGCCGTATCGTCATATTACCGCCTATTTGAAAATCCTTCGCAATTTAACATCTCCAACGTCTTAAGATTATGTTCACCAAAATTTAAGCCTATCTGAGGTACGGTGTAGGAGAAGTGTTTCAAATTCCATACCTAATTTTATCGATCCGCCGTATCGTCATATTACCGCCTATTTGAAAATCCTTCGCAATTTAACATCTCCAACGTCTTAAGATTATGTTCACCAAAATTTAAGCCCATCTGAGGTACGGTGTAGGAGAAGTGTTTCAAATTCCATTCTATGTCCAATACCCAAAAATCACACAAAAGCCCAATTATCTCACTTCCTGTTGGGCGTGGCCATGACATTGCAGTGAGGCGTTTGTTCGTCTTATTGAGATACACGTCCCTACCGAATTTCGTGCGCCTATCTTAAACGGTATGCCAGCCCCGAAAGACAACGCGCTAGGGGGCGCTATCGAGCTCCTGGGGGTCACTGGGGGACGGGACTTTGTGTGGTCGTACTGGCAGCACTTTGTGATGCCCGTGCAAAGTTTCGTTCGTTTTGAAGCATGGGAACATGCTCAAAATTGCCCCAGCGAGTGTGAACAAGAACAAGAATAATAATAACAAGAATAATTAAAGCCGCAAGCGGCGTTGGTCGGGACCTCGCACCTGCGTTTGTTCGTCTTACTGAGACGCACAGCCATACGAAATTTCGTGTGCCTGGCACAATTATCTCACTTCCTGTTGGGCGTGGCCATGACATTGTAGATACCCTGTCAGAACAGACCCTGTCAGACCCTGTCAGACCCTGTCAGACCCTGTTAGACCCTGTCAGACTCTGTTAGACCCTGTCAGACCCTGCATGTGGCCTACATGCTGACGCCTACATGAACCTTCGATGCTTGTCCCCACATTGCTGCTTGCAGCTATATCAGATCAAAGGTACAAAGATCAAAGACCTTTGATCAGGGCGTTGCCTAGCAACAAATACCTCCCATTCATAACTCATCACTCCCATTCAATAAATACCTAAATTTATCGATCCGCCGTATCGTCATATTACCGCCTATTTGAAAATCCTTCGCAATTTAACATCTCCAACGTCTTAAGATTATGTTCACCAAAATTTAAGCCTATCTGAGGTACGGTGTAGGAGAAGTGTTTCAAATTCCATACCTAACTTTATCGATCCGCCGTATCGTCATATTACCGCCTATTTGAAAATCCTTCGCAATTTAACATCTCCAACGTCTTAAGATTATGTTCACCAAAATTTAAGCCCATCTGAGGTACGGTGTAGGAGAAGTGTTTCAAATTCCATTCTATGTCCAATACCCAAAAATCACACAAAAGCCCAATTATCTCACTTCCTGTTGGGCGTGGCCATGACATTGCAGTGAGGAGTTTGTTCGTCTTATTGAGATACACGTCCCTACCGAATTTCGTGCGCCTATCTTAAACGGTATGCCAGCCCCGAAAGACAACGCGCTAGGGGGCGCTATCGAGCTCCTGAGGGTCACTGGGGGACGGGACTTTGTGTGGTCGTACTGGCAGCACTTTGTGATGCCCGTGCAAAGTTTCGTTCGTTTTGAAGCATGGGAACATGCTCAAAATTGCCCCAGCGAGTGTGAACAAGAACAAGAATAATAATAATTAAAGCCGCAAGCGGCGTTGGTCGGGACCTCGCACCTGCGTTTGTTCGTCTTACTGAGACGCACAGCCATACCAAATTTCGTGTGCCTGGCACAATTATCTCACTTCCTGTTGGGCGTGGCCATGACATTGTAGATACCCTGTCAGAACAGAGCCTGTCAGACCCTGTCAGACCCTGTCAGACTCTGTTAGACCCTGTCAGACCCTGCATGTGGCCTCCATGCTGAGGTGTCTCAGTGCAACACTTCCTGTTGGGCGTGGCCATGACATTGTAGATACCCTGTCAGAACAGACCCTGTCAGACCCTGTCAGACTCTGTTAGACCCTGTCAGACCCTGTCAGACCCTGTCAGACCCTGTCAGACTCTGTTAGACCCTGTCAGACCCTGCATGTGGCCTCCATGCTGAGGCCTACATGAACCTTCGATGCTTGTCCCCACATTGCTGCTTGCAGCTATATCAGATCAAAGGTACAAAGATCAAAGACCTTTGATCAGGGCGTTGCCTAGCAACAAATACCTCCCATTCATAACTCATCACTCCCATTCAATAAATACCTAATTTTATCGATCCGCCGTGTCGTCATATTACCGCCTATTTGAAAATCCTTCGCAATTTAACATCTCCAACGTCTTAAGATTATGTTCACCAAAATTTAAGCCTATCTGAGGTACGGTGTAGGAGAAGTGTTTCAAATTCCATACCTAACTTTATCGATCCGCCGTATCGTCATATTACCGCCTATTTGAAAATCCTTCGCAATTTAACATCTCCAACGTCTTAAGATTATGCTTACCAAAATTTATGCCCATCTGAGGTACGGTCTAGGAGACCCCCACTGGGGGTCCCCCAGTGGGGGGTCTCCCAGGGACCCCCAGGTCCCCCAGGGACGAGACTTTGTGTGGTCGTACTGGCAGCACTTTGTGATGCCCGTGCAAAGTTTCGTTTGTTTTGAAGCATGGGAACATGCTCAAAATTGCCCCAGCGTGTATGAACAAGAATAATAATAATAATACGGAAACAAAGCAACAACAATAGGGACCTTCGTCCCCCTTCGGGCTCGGTCCCTAACAATAGGGACCTTCGTCCCCCTTCGGGCTCGGTCCCTAATTAAAGCCGCAAGCGGCGTTGGTCGGGACCTCGCACCTGCGTTTGTTCGTCTTACTGAGACGCACAGCCATACCAAATTTCGTGTGCCTGGCATTATTATCTCACTTCCTGTTGGGCGTGGCCATGACATTGTAGATACCCTGTCAGAACAGACCCTGTCAGACCCTGTCAGACCCTGTCAGACTCTGTTAGACCCTGTCAGACCCTGCATGTGGCCTACATGCTGAGGCCTACATGAACCTTCGATGCTTGTCCCCACATTGCTGCTTGCAGCTATATCAGATCAAAGGTACAAAGATCAAAGACCTTTGATCAGGGCGTTGCCTAGCAACAAATACCTCCCATTCATAACTCATCACTCCCATTCAATAAATACCTAAATTTATCGATCCGCCGTATTGTCATATTACCGCCTATTTGAAAATCCTTCGCAATTTAACATCTCCAACGTCTTAAGATTATGTTCACCAAAATTTAAGCCTATCTGAGGTACGGTGTAGGAGAAGTGTTTCAAATTCCATACCTAAATTTATCGATCCGCCGTATCGTCATATTACCGCCTATTTGAAAATCCTTCGCAATTTAACATCTCCAACGTCTTAAGATTATGCTTACCAAAATCTATGCCCATCTGAGGTACGGTCTAGGAGACCCCCCACTGGGGGTCCCCCAGTGGGGGGTCTCCCAGGGACCCCCAGGTCCCCCAGGGACGAGACTTTGTGTGGTCGTACTGGCAGCACTTTGTGATGCCCGTGCAAAGTTTCGTTTGTTTTGAAGCATGGGAACATGCTCAAAATTGCCCCAGCGTGTATGAACAAGAATAATAATAATACGGAAACAAAGCAACAACAATAGGGACCTTCGTCCCCCTTCGGGCTCGGTCCCTAATAATAATAGGGAAACAAAGCAACAACAATAGGGACCTTCGTCCCCCTTCGGGGCTCGGTCCCTAATTAAAGCCGCAAGCGGCGTTGGTCGGGACCTCGCACCTGCGTTTGTTCGTCTTACTGAGACGCACAGCCATACGAAATTTCGTGTGCCTGGCACAATTATCTCACTTCCTGTTGGGCGTGGCCATGACATTGTAGATACCCTGTCAGAACAGACCCTGTCAGACCCTGTCAGACCCTGTCAGACCCTGTCAGACCCTGTCAGACCCTGCATGTGGCCTACATGCTGAGGCCTACATGAACCTTCGATGCTTGTCCCCACATTGCTGCTTGCAGCTATATCAGATCAAAGGTACAAAGATCAAAGACCTTTGATCAGGGCGTTGCCTAGCAACAAATACCTCCCATTCATAACTCATCACTCCCATTCAATAAATACCTAATTTTATCGATCCGCCGTATCGTCATATTACCGCCTATTTGAAAATCCTTCGCAATTTAACATCTCCAACGTCTTAAGATTATGTTCACCAAAATTTAAGCCTATCTGAGGTACGGTGTAGGAGAAGTGTTTCAAATTCCATACCTAACTTTATCGATCCGCCGTATCGTCATATTACCGCCTATTTGAAAATCCTTCGCAATTTAACATCTCCAACGTCTTAAGATTATGTTCACCAAAATTTAAGCCCATCTGAGGTACGGTGTAGGAGAAGTGTTTCAAATTCCATTCTATGTCCAATACCCAAAAATCACACAAAAGCCCAATTATCTCACTTCCTGTTGGGCGTGGCCATGACATTGCAGTGAGGCGTTTGTTCGTCTTATTGAGATACACGTCCCTACCGAATTTCGTGCGCCTATCTTAAACGGTATGCCAGCCCCGAAAGACAACGCGCTAGGGGGCGCTATCGAGCTCCTGGGGGTCACTGGGGGACGGGACTTTGTGTGGTCGTACTGGCAGCACTTTGTGATGCCCGTGCAAAGTTTCGTTCGTTTTGAAGCATGGGAACATGCTCAAAATTGCCCCAGCGAGTGTGAACAAGAACAAGAATAATTAAAGCCGCAAGCGGCGTTGGTCGGGACCTCGCACCTGCGTTTGTTCGTCTTACTGAGACGCACAGCCATACCAAATTTCGTGTGCCTGGCACAATTATCTCACTTCCTGTTGGGCGTAGCCATGACATGGTAGATACCCTGTCAGAACAGACCCTGTCAGACCCTGTCAGACTCTGTCAGACCCTGTCAGACCCTGTCAGACCCTGTCAGACTCTGTCAGACCCTGTCAGACTCTGTTAGACCCTGTCAGACCCTGCATGTGGCCTACATGCTGAGGCCTACATGAACCTTCGATGCTTGTCCCCACATTGCTGCTTGCAGCTATATCAGATCAAAGGTACAAAGATCAAAGACCTTTGATCAGGGCGTTGCCTAGCAACAAATACCTCCCATTCATAACTCATCACTCATTTCAATAAATACCTAAGTTTATCGATCCGCCGTATCGTCATATTACCGCCTATTTGAAAATCCTTCGCAATTTAACATCTCCAACATCTTAAGATTATGTTCACCAAAATTTAAGCCTATCTGAGGTACGGTGTAGGAGAAGTGTTTCAAATTCCATACCTAACTTTATCGATCCGCCGTATCGTCATATTACCGCCTATTTGAAAATCCTTTGCAATTTAACATCTCCAACGTCTTAAGATTATGTTCACCAAAATTTAAGCCCATCTGAGGTACGGTGTAGGAGAAGTGTTTCAAATTCCATTCTATGTCAAATACCCCAAAATCACACAAAAGGCCAATTATCTCACTTCCTGTTGGGCGTGGCCATGACATTGCAGTGAGGCGTTTGTTCGTCTTATTGAGATACACGTCCCTACCGAATTTCGTGCGCCTATCTTAAACGGTATGCCAGCCCCGAAAGACAACGCGCTAGGGGGCGCTATCGAGCTCCTGGGGGTCACTGGGGGACGGGACTTTGTGTGGTCGTACTGGCAGGACTTTGTGATGCCCGTGCAAAGTTTCGTTCGTTTTGAAGCATGGGAACATGCTCAAAATTGCCCCAGCGTGTATGAACAAGAATAATAATAATAATAATAATACGGAAACGAAGCAACAACAATAGGGACCTTCGTCCCCCTTCGGGCTCGGTCCCTAATAATAATAATAATAATAATAATAATAGGGAAACAAAGCAACAACAATAGGGACCTTCGTCCCCCTTCGGGGCTCGGTCCCTAATAATAATAATAGGGAAACAAAGCAACAACAATAGGGACCTTCGTCCCCCTTCGGGGCTCGGTCCCTAATAATAATAATTAAAGCCGCAAGCGGCGTTGGTCGGGACCTCGCACCTGCGTTTGTTCGTCTTACTGAGACGCACAGCCATACCAATTTCGTGTGCCTGGCACAATTATCTCACTTCCTGTTGGGCGTGGCCATGACATTGTAGATACCCTGTCAGAACAGACCCTGTCAGACCCTGTCAGACCCTGTCAGACCCTGTCAGACTCTGTTAGACCCTGTCAGACCCTGCATGTGGCCTACATGCTGAGGCCTACATGAACCTTCGATGCTTGTCCCCACATTGCTGCTTGCAGCTATATCAGATCAAAGGTACAAAGATCAAAGACCTTTGATCAGGGCGTTGCCTAGCAACAAATACCTCCCATTCATAACTCATCACTCCCATTCAATAAATACCTAACTTTATCGATCCGCCGTATCGTCATATTACCGCCTATTTGAAAATCCTTCGCAATTTAACATCTCCAACGTCTTAAGATTATGTTCACCAAAATTTAAGCCTATCTGAGGTACGGTGTAGGAGAAGTGTTTCAAATTCCATACCTAACTTTATCGATCCGCCGTATCGTCATATTACCGCCTATTTGAAAATCCTTCGCAATTTAACATCTCCAACGTCTTAAGATTATGTTCACCAAAATTTAAGCCCATCTGAGGTACGGTGTAGGAGAAGTGTTTCAAATTCCATTCTATGTCCAATACCCAAAAATCACACAAAAGCCCAATTATCTCACTTCCTGTTGGGCGTGGCCATGACATTGCAGTGAGGCGTTTGTTCGTCTTATTGAGATACACGTCCCTACCGAATTTCGTGCGCCTATCTTAAACGGTATGCCAGCCCCGAAAACAACGCGCTAGGGGGCGCTATCGAGCTCCTGGGGGTCACTGGGGGACGGGACTTTGTGTGGTCGTACAGGCAGGACTTTGTGATGCCCGTGCAAAGTTTCGTTCGTTTTGAAGCATGGGAACATGCTCAAAATTGCCCCAGCGAGTGTGAACAAGAACAAGAATAATAATTAAAGCCGCAAGCGGCGTTGGTCGGGACCTCGCACCTGCGTTTGTTCGTCTTACTGAGACGCACAGCCATACCAAATTTCGTGTGCCTGGCACAATTATCTCACTTCCTGTTGGGCGTGGCCATGACATTGTAGATACCCTGTCAGAACAGACCCTGTCAGACCCTGTCAGACCCTGTCAGACCCTGTCAGACTCTGTTAGACCCTGTCAGACCCTGCATGTGGCCTACATGCTGAGGCCTACATGAACCTTCGATGCTTGTCCGCACATTGCTGCTTGCAGCTATATCAGATCAAAGGTACAAAGATCAAAGATCTTTGATCAGGGCGTTGCCTAGCAACAAATACCTCCCATTCATAATTCATCACTCCCATTCAATAAATACCTAACTTTATCGATCCGCCGTATCATCATATTACCGCCTATTTGAAAATCCTTCGCAATTTTACATCTCCAACGTCTTAAGATTATGTTCACCAAAATTTAAGCCTATCTGAGGTACGGTGTAGGAGAAGTGTTTCAAATTCCATACCTAAATTTATCGATCCGCCGTATCGTCATATTACCACCTATTTGAAAATCCTTCGCAATTTAACATCTCCAACGTCTTAAGATTATGTTCACCAAAATTTAAGCCCATCTGAGGTACGGTGTAGGAGAAGTGTTTCAAATTCCATTCTATGTCCAATACCCAAAAATCACACAAAAGGCCAATTATCTCACTTCCTGTTGGGCGTGGCCATGACATTGCAGTGAGGCGTTTGTTCGTCTTATTGAGATACACGTCCCTACCGAATTTCGTGCGCCTATCTTAAACGGTATGCCAGCCCCGAAAGACAACGCGCTAGGGGGCGCTATCGAGCTCCTGGGGGTCACTGGGGGACGGGACTTTGTGTGGTCGTACTGGCAGCACTTTGTGATGTCCGTGCAAAGTTTCGTTCGTTTTGAAGCATGGGAACATGCTCAAAATTGCCCCAGCGTGTATGAACAAGAATAATAATAATAATACGGAAACAAAGCAACAACAATAGGGACCTTCGTCCCCCTTCGGGCTCGGTCCCTAATAATAGGGAAACAAAGCAACAACAATAGGGACCTTCGTCCCCCTTCGGGGCTCGGTCCCTAATAATAGGGAAACAAAGCAACAACAATAGGGACCTTCGTCCCCCTTCGGGGCTCGGTCCCTAATAATTAAAGCCGCAAGCGGCGTTGGTCGGGACCTCGCACCTGCATTTGTTCATCTTACTGAGACGCACAGCCATACCAAATTTCGTGTGCCTGGCACAATTATCTCACTTCCTGTTAGGCGTGGCCATGACATTGTAGATACCCTGTCAGAACAGACCCTGTCAGACCCTGTCAGACTCTGTTAGACCCTGTCAGACCCTGCATGTGGCCTACATGCTGAGGCCTACATGAACCTTCGATGCTTGTCCCCACATTGCTGCTTGCAGCTATATCAGATCAAAGGTACAAAGATCAAAGATCTTTGATCAGGGCGTTGCCTAGCAACAAATACCTCCCATTCATAACTCATAACTTCCATTCAATAAATACCTAAGTTTATTGATCCGCCGTATCGTCATATTACCGCCTATTTGAAAATCCTTCGCAATTTAACATCTCCAACGTCTTAAGATTATGTTCACCAAAATTTAAGCCTATCTGAGGTACGGTGTAGGAGAAGTGTTTCAAATTCCATACCTAACTTTATCAATCCTCCGTATCGTCATATTACCGCCTATTTGAAAATCCTTCGCAATTTAACATCTCCAACGTCTTAAGATTATGTTCACCAAAATTTAAGCCCATCTGAGGTACGGTGTAGGAGAAGTGTTTCAAATTCCATTCTATGTCAAATATTACAAAATCACACAAAATGCTAATTATCTCACTTCCTGTTGGACGTGGCCATGACATTGCAGTGAGGCGTTTGTTCGTCTTATTGAGATACACGTCCCTACCGAATTTCGTGCGCCTATCTTAAACGGTATGCCAGCGCCGAAAGGCAACGCGCTAGGGGGCGCTATCGAGCTCCTGGGGGTCCCCAGGGGACGGGACTTTTTGTGTTCGTACTGGCAGCACTTTGTGATGCCCGTGCAAAGTTTCGTTCGTTTTGAAGCATGGGAACATGCTCAAAATTGCCCCAGCGTGTATGAACAAGAATAATAATAATAATTAAAGCCGCAAGCGGCGTTGGTCGGGACCTCGCACCTGCGTTTGTTCGTCTTACTGAGACGCACAGCCATACGAAATTTCGTGTGCCTGGCACAATTATCTCACTTCCTGTTGGGCGTGGCCATGACATTGTAGATACCCTGTCAGAACAGACCCTGTCAGACCCTGTCAGACCCTGTCAGACCCTGTCAGACTCTGTTAGACCCTGTCAGACTCTGTCAGACCCTGTCAGACCCTGCATGTGGCCTACATGCTGAGGCCTACATGAACCTTCGATGCTTGTCCCCACATTGCTGCTTGCAGCTATATCAGATCAAAGGTACAAAGATCAAAGACCTTTGATCAGGGCGTTGCCTAGCAACAAATACCTCCCATTCATAACTCATCACTCCCATTCAATAAATACCTAAATTTATCGATCCGCCGTATCGTCATATTACCGCCTATTTGAAAATCCTTCGCAATTTAACATCTCTAACGTCTTAAGATTATGTTCACCAAAATTTAAGCCTATCTGAGGTACGGTGTAGGAGAAGTGTTTCAAATTCCATACCTAACTTTATCGATCCGCCGTATCGTCATATTACCGCCTATTTGAAAATCCTTCGCAATTTAACATCTCCAACGTCTTAAGATTATGCTTACCAAAATTTATGCCCATCTGAGGTACGGTCTAGGAGACCCCCCACTGGGGGTCCCCCAGTGGGGGTCTCCCAGGGACCCCCAGGTCCCCCAGGGACGAGACTTTGTGTGGTCGTACTGGCAGCACTTTGTGATGCCCGTGCAAAGTTTCGTTTGTTTTGAAGCATGGGAACATGCTCAAAATTGCCCCAGCGTGTATGAACAAGAATAATAATAATAATACGGAAACAAAGCAACAACAATAGGGACCTTCGTCCCCCTTCGGGCTCGGTCCCTAATTAAAGCCGCAAGCGGCGTTGGTCGGGACCTCGCACCTGCGTTTGTTCGTCTTACTGAGACGCACAGCCATTCCAAATTTCGTGTGCCTGGCACAATTATCTCACTTCCTGTTGGGCGTGGCCATGACATTGTAGAAACCCTGTCAGAACAGACCCTGTCAGACCCTGTCAGACCCTGTTAGACCCTGTCAGACCCTGCATGTGGTCTACATGCTGAGGCCTACATGAACCTTCGATGCTTGTCCCCACATTGCTGCTTGCAGCTATATCAGATCAAAGGTACAAAGATCAAAGACCTTTGATCAGGGCGTTGCCTAGCAACAAATACCTCCCATTCATAACTCATCACTCCCATTCAATAAATACCTAAGTTTATCGATCCGCCGTATCGTCATATTACCGCCTATTTGAAAATCCTTCGCAATATAACATCTCCAACGTCTTAAGATTATGTTCACCAAAATTTAAGCCTATCTGAGGTACGGTGTAGGAGAAGTGTTTCAAATTCCATACCTAACTTTATCGATCCGCCGTATCGTCATATTACCGCCTATTTGAAAATCCTTCGCAATTTAACATCTCCAACGTCTTAAGATTATGTTCACCAAAATTGAAGCCCATCTGAGGTACGGTGTAGGAGAAGTGTTTCAAATTCCATTGTGTGTCCAATACCACAAAATCACACAAAAGGCCAATTATCTCACTTCCTGTTGGGCGTGGCCATGACATTGCAGTGAGGCATTTGTTCGTCTTATTGAGATACACGTCCCTACCGAATTTCGTGCGCCTATCTTAAACGGTATGCCAGCCCCGAAAGACAACGTGCTAGGGGGCGCTATCGAGCTCCTGGGGGTCACTGGGGGACGGGACTTTGTGTGGTCGTACTGGCAGGACTTTGTGATGCCCGTGCAAAGTTTCATTCGTTTTGAAGCATGGGAACATGCTCAAAATTGCCCCAGCGTGTATGAACAAGAAAAATAATAATAATAATTAAAGCCGCAAGCGGCGTTGGTCGGGACCTCGCACCTGCGTTTGTTCGTCTTACTGAGACGCACACCCATACTGAAATTCATGTGTCTGGCAAAAATGGTAAGCCATATCGGACAATTTTTCCAGTTAGGGGCTCAGCTAGCGGTAGATTTCTGACAGTTCACTGGCCTGTCATATGGGGGCGCTATGTCAGACTGCCAGTTATTTGGCATGAAAATCTTGGTAGTCCTCATCTACATTACCCTGTGAAGTTTTAGTCTGAGGAAGAACTCCAAATTCAATAAATATCTCCCATTCATAACTCATAACTCGCATTCAATATATACCTAACTTTATTGATCCGCTGTATCGTCATATTATCGCCTATTTGAAAATCCTTCGCAATTGAACATCTCCAATGTCTTACGATTATGTTCACCAAAATTTAAGCCCATCTGAGGTACGGTGTAGGAGAAGTGTCTGCTAAAATGAAGTGGTGACACACCTCCTATTGCATTTGGCACTTTCAAATGGTAGCAAAATTCATCAGGCCGCCATTTTGTCATCTTACAAGATATCAAAAATGCCTTCGCAATTTAACATCTCCAATGTCTTGAGCTCATGTACACCAAATTTTACGCCCATCTGATGTACGGTGTAGGAGGAGTGTTTTAAAATCTATTCTATGTCATATCACAGAAAATCGCAATACAAGTCTTCTTATCTCACTTCCTGTTGGGCGTGGCCATGACATTGTAATTACAATTTTGTTCATCTTAGTGAGATACACACCCATACCAACTTTCGTGTGTCTGGTTGAAATCGTATGCCACCCACGATCCTCTTTGTGTTAAAGTGCTCATTTGCTGTACATTTTCTGACAGTTCACTGGCCTGTAATATGGGGGCGCTATGTCAGACTGCCAGTTATTTGGCATGAAAATCTTGGTAGTCCTCATCTACATTACCCTGTGAAGTTTTAGTCTGAGGAAGAACTCCAAATTTAATAAAAATCTCCCATTCATAACTCATAATTCACATTCAATAAATACCTAAGTTTATCGATCCGCCGTATCGTCATATTACCGCCTATTTGAAAATCCTTCACAATTTAACATCTGCAACGTCTTAAGATTATGTTCATCAAAATTTAAGCCCATCTGAGGTACGTTGTAGGAGAAATGTTTCAAAATGAAGTGGTGACACACCTCCTATTGAATTTGGCACTTTCAAATGGTAGCAAAATTCATCAGGCCGCCATTTTGTCATCTTACAAGATATCAAAAATCCCTTCGCAATTTAACATCTCCATTGTCTTGAGCTCATGTACACCAAAATTTACGCCCATCTGATGTACGGTGTAGGAGGAGTGTTTTAAAATCCATTGTATGTCTTATCACACAAAATCGCAATACAAGTCTTTTTATCTCACTTCCTGTTGGGCGTGGCCATGACATTGTAATTACAATTTTGTTCATCTTAGTGAGATACACACCCATACCAACTTTCGTGTGTCTGGCTGAAATCGTATGCCACCCACGATCCTCTTTGTGTTAAAACGCTCATTTGCTGTACATTTTCTGACAGTTCACTGGCCTGTCATATGGGGGCGCTATGTCAGACTGCCAGTTATTTGGCATGAAAATCTTGGTAGTCCTCATCTACATTACCCTGTGAAGTTTTAGTCTGAGGAAGAACTCCAAATTCAATAAAAACCTCCTATTCATAATTCATAACTCCCATTCAATAAATACCTAAGTTTATCGATCCGCCGTATCGTCATATTACCGCCTATTTGAAAATCCTTCGCAATTTATCATCTCCAATGTCTTAAGATTATGTTCACCAAAATTTAAGCCCATCTGAGGTTCGGTGTAGGAGAAGTGTTTCAAATTCCATTGTCTGTCCAATATTACAAAATCACACAAAATGCCAATTATCTCACTTCCTGTTGGGCGTGGCCATGACATTGCAGTGAATCGTTTGTTCGTCTTATTGAGGTACACGTCCCTACCGAATTTCGTGCGCCTATCTTAAACGGAACTCCAAATTCAATAAATAACTCCCATCCATAACTCATAACTCATACCTAATTTTATCGATCCGCTGTATCGTCATATTACCGCCTATTTGAAAATCCTTCGCAATTTAACATCTCCAACGTCTTAAGATTATGTTCACCAAAATTTAAGCCCATCTGAGGTACGGTGTAGGAGAAGTGTTTCAAATTCCATTGTATGTCAAATTTCACAAAAAGCCAATTATCTCACTTCCTGTTGGGCGTGGACATGACATTGCAGTGAGGCGTTTGTTCGTCTTATTGAGATACACGTCCTTACCGAATTTCGTGCGCCTATCTTAAACGGTATGCCAGCCCCGAAAGACAACGCGCTAGGGGGCGCTATCGAGCTCCTGGGGGTCACTGGGGGACGGGACTTTTTGGAGGCGTAGCTGCCGCCCTACGTGATGCCCGTGCAAAGTTTTGTTCGTTTTGAAGCATGGGAACATGCTCCAAATTGCCCAAAAGCGTGTGAACAAGAACAAAAAAAATAATAATAATAGAGAAACAGAGCGAGAACAATAGGGACCTTCGTCCCCCTTCGGGCTCGGTCCCTAATTAAAGCCGCAAGCGGCGTTGGTCGGGACCTCGCACCTGCGTTTGTTCGTCTTACTGAGACGCACAGCCATACGAAATTTCGTGTGCCTGGCACAATTATCTCACTTCCTGTTGGGCGTGGCCATGACATTGTAGATACCCTGTCAGAACAGACCCTGTCAGACCCTGTCAGACCCTGTCAGACTCTGTTAGACCCTGTCAGACTCTGTTAGACCCTGTCAGACCCTGCATGTGGCCTCCATGCTGAGGCCTACATGAACCTTCGATGCTTGTCCCCACATTGCTGCTTGCAGCTATATCAGATCAAAGGTACAAAGATCAAAGACCTTTGATCAGGGCGTTGCCTAGCAACAAATACCTCCCATTCATAACTCATAACTCACATTCAATAAATACCTAATTTTATCGATCCGCCGTATCGTTATATTACCGCCTATTTGAAAATCCTTCGCAATTTAACATCTCCAACGTCTTAAGATTATGTTCACCAAAATTTAAGCCTATCTGAGGTACGGTGTAGGAGAAGTGTTTCAAATTCCATACCTAACTTTATCGATCCGCCGTATCGTCATATTACCGCCTATTTGAAAATCCTTCGCAATTTAACATCTCCAACGTCTTAAGATTATGTTCACCAAAATTTAAGCCCATCTGAGGTACGGTGTAGGAGAAGTGTTTCAAATTCCATTCTATGTCCAATACCCAAAAATCACACAAAAGCCCAATTATCTCACTTCCTGTTGGGCGTGGCCATGACATTGCAGTGAGGCGTTTGTTCGTCTTATTGAGATACACGTCCCTACCGAATTTCGTGCGCCTATCTTAAACGGTATGCCAGCCCCGAAAGACAACGCGCTAGGGGGCGCTATCGAGCTCCTGGGGGTCACTGGGGGACGGGACTTTGTGTGGTCGTACTGGCAGCACTTTGTGATGCCCGTGCAAAGTTTCGTTCGTTTTGAAGCATGGGAACATGCTCAAAATTGCCCCAGCGAGTGTGAACAAGAACAAGAATAATAATAATTAAAGCCGCAAGCGGCGTTGGTCGGGACCTCGCACCTGCGTTTGTTCGTCTTACTGAGACGCACAGCCATACCAAATTTCGTGTGCCTGGCACAATTATCTCACTTCCTGTTGGGCGTGGCCATGACATTGTAGATACCCTGTCAGAACAGACCCTGTCAGACCCTGTCAGACCCTGTCAGACTCTGTTAGACCCTGTCAGACCCTGCATGTGGCCTACATGCTGAGGCCTACATGAACCTTCGATGCTTGTCCCCACATTGCTGCTTGCAGCTATATCAGATCAAAGGTACAAAGATCAAAGACCTTTGATCAGGGCGTTGCCTAGCAACAAATACCTCCCATTCATAACTCATCACTCCCATTCAATAAATACCTAACTTTTCGATCCGCCGTATCGTCATATTACCACCTATTTGAAAATCCTTCGCAATTTAACATCTCCAACATCTTAAGATTATGTTCACCAAAATTTAAGCCAATCTGAGGTACGGTGTAGGAGAAGTGTTTCAAATTCCATTCTAAGTCAAATACCCCAAAATCACACAAAAGGTCAATTATCTCACTTCCTGTTGGGCGTGGCCATGACATTGCAGTGAGGCGTTTGTTCGTCTTATTGAGATACACGTCCCTACCGAATTTCGTGCGCCTATCTTAAACGGTATGCCAGCCCCGAAAGACAACGCGCTAGGGGGCGCTATCGAGCTCCTGGGGGTCACTGGGGGACGAGACTTTGTGTGGTCGTACTGGCAGCACTTTGTGATGCCCGTGCAAAGTTTCGTTCGTTTTGAAGCATGGGAACATGCTCAAAATTGCCCCAGCGTGTATGAACAAGAATAATAATAATAATAATAATAATTAAAGCCGCAAGCGGCGTTGGTCGGGACCTCGCACCTGCGTTTGTTCGTCTTACTGAGACGCACAGCCATACCAAATTTCGTGTGCCTGGCACAATTATCTCACTTCCTGTTGGGCGTGGCCATGACATTGTAGATACCCTGTCAGAACAGACCCTGTCAGACCCTGTCAGACCCTGTCAGACCCTGTCAGACTCTGTTAGACCCTGTCAGACTCTGTCAGACCCTGTCAGACCCTGCATGTGGCCTACATGCTGAGGCCTACATGAACCTTCGATGCTTGTCCCCACATTGCTGCTTGCAGCTATATCAGATCAAAGGTACAAAGATCAAAGACCTTTGATCAGGGCGTTGCCTAGCAACAAATACCTCCCATTCATAACTCATCACTCCCATTCAATAAATACCTAATTTTATCGATCCGCCGTATCGTCATATTACCGCCTATTTGAAAATCCTTCGCAATTTAACATCTCCAACGTCTTAAGATTATGTTCACCAAAATTTAAGCTTATCTGAGGTACGGTGTAGGAGAAGTGTTTCAAATTCCATACCTAACTTTATCGATCCGCCGTATCGTCATATTACCGCCTATTTGAAAATCCTTCGCAATTTAACATCTCCAACGTCTTAAGATTATGTTCACCAAAATTTAAGCCCATCTGAGGTACGGTGTAGGAGAAGTGTTTCAAATTCCATTCTATGTCCAATACCCAAAAATCACACAAAAGCCCAATTATCTCACTTCCTGTTGGGCGTGGCAATGACATTGCAGTGAGGCGTTTGTTCGTCTTATTGAGATACACGTCCCTACCGAATTTCGTGCGCCTATCTTAAACGGTATGCCAGCCCCGAAAGACAACGCGCTAGGGGGCGCTATCGAGCTCCTGGGGGTCACTGGGGGACGGGACTTTGTGTGGTCGTACTGGCAGCACTTTGTGATGCCCGTGCAAAGTTTCGTTCGTTTTGAAGCATGGGAACATGCTCAAAATTGCCCCAGCGAGTGTGAACAAGAACAAGAATAATAATAATAATAATAATAATAATAATAATAATAGGGAAACAAAGCAACAACAATAGGGACCTTCGTCCCCCTTCGGGGCTCGGTCCCTAATAATACGGAAACGAAGCAACAACAATAGGGACCTTCGTCCCCCTTCGGGCTCGGTCCCTAATAATAGGGAAACAAAGCAACAACAATAGGGACCTTCGTCCCCCTTCGGGGCTCGGTCCCTAATTAAAGCCGCAAGCGGCGTTGGTCGGGACCTCGCACCTGCGTTTGTTCGTCTTACTGAGACGCACAGCCATACGAAATTTCGTGTGCCTGGCACAATTATCTCACTTCCTGTTGGGCGTGGCCATGACATTGTAGATACCCTGTTAGAACAGACCCTGTCAGACCCTGTCAGACCCTGTCAGACTCTGTTAGACCCTGTCAGACTCTGTCAGACCCTGTCAGACCCTGCATGTGGCCTACATGCTGAGGCCTACATGAACCTTCGATGCTTGTCCCCACATTGCTGCTTGCAGCTATATCAGATCAAAGGTACAAAGATCAAAGACCTTTGATCAGGGCGTTGCCTAGCAACAAATACCTCCCATTCATAACTCATCACTCCCATTCAATAAATACCTAAGTTTATCGATCCGCCGTATCGTCATATTACCGCCTATTTGAAAATCCTTCGCAATTTAACATCTCCAACGTCTTAAGATTATGTTCACCAAAATTTAAGCCTATCTGAGGTACGGTGTAGGAGAAGTGTTTCAAATTCCATACCTAACTTTATCGATCCGCCGTATCGTCATATTACCGCCTATTTGAAAATCCTTCGCAATTTAACATCTCCAACGTCTTAAGATTATGTTCACCAAAATTTAAGCCCATCTGAGGTACGGTGTAGGAGAAGTGTTTCAAATTCCATTCTATGTCCAATACCCAAAAATCACACAAAAGCCCAATTATCTCACTTCCTGTTGGGCGTGGCCATGACATTGCAGTGAGGCATTTGTTCGTCTTATTGAGATACACGTCCCTACCGAATTTCGTGCGCCTATCTTAAACGGTATGCCAGCCCCGAAAGACAACGCGCTAGGGGGCGCTATCGAGCTCCTGGGGGTCACTGGGGGACGGGACTTTGTGTGGTCGTACTGGCAGCACTTTGTGATGCCCGTGCAAAGTTTCGTTCGTTTTGAAGCATGGGAACATGCTCAAAATTGCCCCAGCGAGTGTGAACAAGAACAAGAATAATAATAATAATAATAATAATAGGGAAACAAAGCAACAACAATAGGGACCTTCGTCCCCCTTCGGGGCTCGGTCCCTAATAATACGGAAACAAAGCAACAACAATAGGGACCTTCGTCCCCCTTCGGGCTCGGTCCCTAATAATAATAATAATAATAATACGGAAACAAAGCAACAACAATAGGGACCTTCGTCCCCCTTCGGGCTCGGTCCCTAAATATAATATCAAATAAGATGTACAATCCCAGCTGTATATAGTTGTAGGGAGTATTGTCTAGGGAGTATCTATTGCACAAGGGTTGTTGTACAGTTGTATGGAGTATGGTATGAATGTAGTCCTGTATCTCTCGCTGCTTTCTGTCTCTTTTTTTTTTTTTTTGGTCTACGTTTGTTTGAGCAGTTAGCACATGGCATTTCTGCAGTCATATTTGTGGTTATGTAGAAAAAACACATGGTTTATTTGTTAAACTTATTTGTTAAAACTTCACATGGTCTATTTGTTGCAGTATAAACTCCCCAGGTTACAAACATAACTTCTGCCTTGTCTTATTTTGGAATAAAGCACAAAGAGTATCTGTTTTTGGATGGGAACACAGAATTGGGCCACCACGAGAAGCAGGGGCAGAGCCAGAGGGACAGATTGGGTTTGATATGGGCTAAAAGAGCATTAGACCAGGACTGCATGCCACTGAGGATAAGGCAGTGCTCTCTTACACTGCACAACAGTTATAATGATAAAACATGTTGGCATCAAAACAGAATTACTATTACTTATGTTGCCTCTTCATAAATCTGACCTGTAACTTAGCCTAGAGGCATCATCTGCTTGTATCCATGGAGATAGACAAGCTTAATGTTATATTGTGAAACATGCTAGGCAAAGCAGTAACAGCAGACGAACCCTCCACTAGGAAAAGATACATATAATGCACCTTTAAGAAGCTATTTAACACAATCTTTAGTTGAATAATGATTGACGCATTGTTGACTGCAATAAAACATGCAAAGAATCATGGTCTTTGTAGTTTCTGGTTGAATTTCTACCCATGTTAATTTATGATTTTGTCACAGTTACGTAAAATAAAAATAAATGCAAAACCAATTAATATGAATTTAAGTGAGTATTTTTTGTTCAACTAATAATAAATACAGTAATAAATTTAAAAAAAGTAAGTATGTATAGTGAGCAAAATTTGGGTTGCAAAAAAGCTACACCGAGTAGTGAGAGAGAGAGAGAGAGAGAGAGAGAGAGAGAGAGAGAGAGAGAGAGAGAGAGAGAGAGAGAGAGAGAGAGAGAGAGAATCGTGGGTGTCTCTCTCCCCTCCATACAGGACATCTACTGCACCCGCCTCACCTGCAAAGCCCTCTGGGTGATCCCACCCACCCATCCAACTGCCTCTTCAGTCTGCTGCCATCAGGAAGGAGACTGAGGAGCCTCAGGGCAAAGACGAGCAGACTGAAAAACACCAAGCTGTCAGAATGCTGAACTCTCTCCCTGCCCTGCCCTCCCTCCCCCAATGACAGTGCTGCTTAAATGACACTGACACTGCTGCTTAAATGACACCATTTGAGCTTTATTACGCTACACATTGTGTTTTACCTATTTGTATTATATACAGGTTTACTGTACTTTAGCTACGGGTATATGTGATGTTTTAGTCATTGTGTTTGTCTTGTTTATCAGATGTTTTATGTTCACTGTGGGCCTAGGGGGCGCTGCAATTTCAAATCATGTGTGTGCAACCTGTACATATGGTTTTTGACAATAAAGCTGACTTTGAACTTTTGAACTTTGAACTTTGAATTTGAATTTCATTTCAGCTGAAATTGCTGTTCCAACAGAATTGTAACACCATTATGGCTTCTCCTCAAAATCAATTATCCATGGGTTTCACAATTATACAAATGATCAGGACCATTGCTATAACATTTAATATGACAAAATAGTATAGCGTTTGAATGGGAAAAAAATCCTCAAAATGTTGCTTGTGACAGGAATCCAATTATAGCTAGATGACACACACATACACACATTTCTTCCTCTCCATCTCTTTTGTAAGATAGTTCAAGGTAATCATTTTTATACTGTTCCTAGAAGTTACCACTCACCGCATAAGAATTTGAGAGCAAGACTACAAAGGACATATGAAAAAAAATCTTGTGTGTGATGGCATGACACATCCAGAGAGCCCCCCAGACCATCTCAGCCTGGCACTATCTCCACTTCCTTGTCTGTTTCCTGCCCTCTTCCTGTCTCTGTCCATCCTCCAAAGTTTGTCCCTCGCGTGACCCTGTAGGCACACACCAGATAAACACGTAGTAGTTTTATCTCTGGGTTCAGTTGTCCGGTGCTGTCCCTGTGGATTACATAACATCGTGTGAAAGTGAACGTTTCCTCTGTCGTGTAGTGACAGGCCAGTCTCACATGGCCATCAGCCTGGAAAAAGCAACAGAGAAAATGCATGCAACTGTATAGGCTCGTACAATAATATGGTGATTAATGGTCAATGAATCACAGAGATGTATAGTAGTCTTGATAAGGTGTTGAGTTATGGTTGGTAAAAGTATAAATCAGATACTAAACGATACTATATTATGCAAAACTGACTCTTGTGAGCTTTAATGGAGATAATAGAATGAATGTTGTTACCTCATCAAAAACATACCTGGAGTTGTGTTTTGTTTCATTCACACACGTTTATTATTAGTCTGGTCTACATCTCCAAAGCTCAAAATGCTCTATTGCAGCGGTAGTTTTCAAGTTAACAGCTACCTTTTATTTTTGTTTAGTAGACATTGGCAATTCCAGGGCTTGAAATTATCCAAATGGTTCTAGTGAAGAGTTTTAAAACAACACAGTGGAGCACTTCCTGCATAATCCCATAACATCACAAGGTGGAACAGTGTCTAAATGTGCAGGATTTGTGTGTTAAACATGTGTCAGTGAAACAAAACACAACTCCAGGTATGTTTGTGATGAGGAAACAACATTATAACATAGATCAGAAAATAGATTTCATTTGACCAAGTATGAATTACTGTACTAACTATAATGTCACCTTTCCAGAACAGCTTTAGAGTGATCCTGTATACTGTAAGAGCACATTGACTAGTATATACGTATATACCTATGGACTACTATGGGACCTACCTGGACCACTGAGGGATTACACCGATTTATGTTATAATGTTCAGTGATGTTACATTAGATACAGCCATGAGATATGTAGTTTATATAAATGTATATTATGTATATGTGTCCTTGTATGGCTACTAGACCCAGTAATCCAATAAATCACAATGTTTATTTTTTATGACATGTTGATGTTGGTAAGGTTTATGAATGCATCATTTATACAAACACATCAGTAAAGACCTGACCAGCCAGTCGTTTCTACATTTTGTTCCAATCCATAAGGGTCTGGAACCGGACCCTAGAGAGTGAAAACTCCAAACTTGAGATGATCCAAACACAGCTGATCATTTGTATCATGTGTCTCTCAAATGCAGAAGACATCTCCTCTCCAAAATTCTTGTAATGTTCAACAAAATATATAACTTATTTTATCTAAGGTAAAAAAAAAAAAATAGTTTGGTGCTTCGCTTGTTGATTCTGCAGAAATCTGCACTGTCTCCCAGTCATTTATGTCGTTTTTTCCCCTTTTCCATGTTTGTTTTTGACACAAATGGAACATGTGTCTCTCTGATTGGTTAATCTGCCTGTCAGTCACACCCTCTGAAATTAGGGAGACATGATCTTTGTAAAGTTTTGCCAAAACATGTGGTTTTGGCTGGAATCAAGGCAGACGAGAAGTACTAAAACTTGCAATTCTGCATTACTTAATCCAATTTCATATGGCCGTGACTACAGTATGTGTCATGAAAGCCACAATCTTTTAAATGTTTACAGAGTTTAACATGCTATTTCAGTGGAAAATGATCTTGTCTAAGAGCAGAGGAATGCTTTGAAAAGTAGTAATATAATTAGTTTTAAAATGTATGTAAAAATATATTTTTAAAAAATTATCTTTCAGTTGACTGCATGACTCAAGCTAAACTTTAAAGATAAGTCCTTCCAGGACATAGACTGAACACAGCGCCTGTAAAAAAGAAGCAAGGTTAACCTGACATAAAGCTTCCCACAGATAGGCAGCTGTCGGGCAGTCTCAGCACAAACTCAACACTGGTCTGGTTTCTGAAACGCATAAAAAGGTTATGAAAAAGACACAGGAGACAACTTTAATAGGACACAACTTTAATATTATCGTACATACTAGGTCATATAAAGAGACAGACTAAATTGCAAAGCTGTTTAATCATTTGTGCTTCTAATTTTGTAGAGTGTGACATGGTATTGGTCCCACACTGCCTTCTACTGGTCGGAGATACTGTACTGTATATAGTGTATGTTAGTATAGACCTTAAATGTCTTCTATTACGCAAGCCATGTTATAATGCAGTTATCTCCTCAAAAATAGACCTGGAGTTGTGTTCTATTTCATTCACACATGTTTAATATTAGTCTGGTTACATCTCTGCAGCTCAAAATGTTCTGTTCCACCTTGTGATGTTATGTCATTTTCTAGTTAACAGCTACCTTTTACTTTTAGTTCAATGTTATAACATAGATCAGAAAATAGCGTTACATGGGCCATCACTAGGGTATACATAAGTACTGTAGATTCAAGATTCAAGATTCAAGATTATATAGATCATACCTATCACTAATTAACCGTTAACAAATTTACCTAAGCTCCCCAAAAGTACCTCTGTATGTTTCTTATTTCATTATCAATAAAGATGAATGCCTAGTTAAAAGTAATTGCCTTTAACAGACCACAGTAACTTATCATTATTCTAACTTTATTCTGTATTGAGTTTGAGTCAGGGGTAATTTGTCTATCATTTTGGTCTCAAGTGCTTGAGCGCTTGATTTTACAAATATAAAAGGTTACAGTGACCTTACATGAAAAACAGATAATTTCAGAACTCTAGGTGCTACATGAAATATCACTGTCAAAAAGTGAAGAAGCTGTACTCCCTAATGGAGAAAAGCAGTAGTTTTCCTTCTTGATTATATGGTATTGTTATAAGAGATATCAAAAATGGATGAACCTAATTACTTTTCTCAATGGAGATGTTATTATTTTGTCTGGAATGTTTCACAGTATAGTATTAAACCTTTCTATCTTCACGGTGACCAAACCAGACCAAGTTACAGGTCAGATCTGTGGAGAGCTGACCCCGCTCACAGTCAGAATGTCTGTTTTTCTAGGTATTTTTGAGCTATGAAAGCAACTGTCATTGAATAAATGTTTAATGTTTAATTTAAAGCTGTTTAATGCCATACTGTGGAACATTCCAGGCAGAGCAATGACATATCCATAGAAACAAGCAGGCGATGCACATCCAAACAAAAAGTTACATACAGTAGTGTAACTGTAGCCTCCTACGTCTACATAATACAACACATTGTTCCATTGTTACACTGTTGCAAAGCCTTTCACACATAGGTGGCCAGTTTAGAACAGCAACAATGCAAAAATGTTCAATTTAGAATATTTTTAAGACTTTAGAAAGTTCAGAATGCCACAATTGTTGTTTTTCATTTTGTTTTTACACTCAGGAAAAATGTTGCTGTGTTCAGGCACTCAATAAATAATTTTTCAAATCATTATTGAATTGTGAATGTCCTCATATGTGGACATGATTTTTCTCAGAAACTATATCATGTAAAAAGATAATTACCGTATTTTTCGGACTATAATTCGCTGTTTTTTTCATAGTTTGGCCATGGGTGCGACTTATACTCCGGAGCGACTTATGTGTGGAAAAATTATTATATCATTTCACATGTAATTTTCACACTAAACCGCAAGAGGGCGCCATAGGCCTGTGTTGCTAATTATATCATTTCACATGTTATTTTCACACCAAACTGCAAGATGGCGCAAGATGGCGCATCGTCTACCTCCCAAGTTGGGGGAGTTGTTTAAAAGTGACACCGAGGATGAAGATTTCATTGGATTTAGTGATTTGGAGTGAAACTGATAGTTTGGTAAACTTGTTAGCATGTTCTTTATGCTAGAGTTATCTGAATAACTCTTAATATGTTACGTCGTTACTGACATTACCAGGCATGTCTGTCATGTAACGTTAGTATTCCATACACTTATTCAGCCTGTTGTTCTCTATTTTATTTTTATTTTTAAATAAATAAATAAAGATGACATGTATGTTTTTGGTGTTGGATTTTATCAAATAAATTTCCCCCAAAATGCGACTTATACTCGACTTATATATGTTTTTTTCTTCTTAATTATGCATTTTTTGGCTGGTGCGACTTATACTCCGGAGTGACTTATAGTCCGAAAAATACGGTATTTGTTTTTGCACTCATCAGGTCCCAATCAGCCCAAATAACAAAGAGAAATAAATCAAACATGCCATTCAAGCGTTTGGGTCTTAGGATGTTAACGCACACTTGGCCATCAAACTAGACATTTAGAGCAAAAATCTGCATAATAACAAAAGTACACTACGTAACTTTTCTGGTAGAAGGTCTCCCACCCAGCTTGTCTCCATGGGGACGTTATTGCTATGCCTAGAATGTTTCACAGTATGGTATTAAACTTATGTATCCAGCTTCTTCTTTTTTTTTACTGGGCAAAAATACACTGAAAAGCATGCATTCTTATGATCAGCAGGGTCACCCGTCTACTGATCTGACCAGTAATTATGCCTGGTGGCACTACCTGCTTGTCTCCATGGAGATATCACAATTTAATGCCATAATACTCGACACAAAGCAATGACATATCTACAAGACAAACAATGGATGAAGGAAAAGTACACCTTTGTGCACCTTTAATATTATAAGCCTGTAGAATACTGAAATCTTACATCCAACAAATGTGTGATTATTTGCACAGCCTACATCTATCAACTTTTATAATCCACAAAATCTTTCTCAAGTATGTTATAGCATTCCCCAAACTTCCATCCTGATCTCCTCCCATTGCGCCACATTCTACTGGCCTTCACTTCCACCACAGATGTTCCGCTTTTTTTGTCTCTGGAGAAAACTGATTTCTATTGTTCATAAAAACACTGGACAGCTCAAAATCCAACTCACATCTGCACAAAGTCAGAATCTGTATTGGAAAAAACACAGAGGACACACCTGCAAACCACCACAACGTCTCCATCTGCATCTCTTCAAAGTATGTTTTATAATCTTGTAAGGAGCCTGGTTTTCCCATGTCAGCTGAACAGGTCATAGCTTTTGTTGCTTCTGATTGGTCAGCTCAGAAGCCATCTTGAAGTGATTTATGCTCAAGGTTAAAAGGGCTCAAACGTTTGTATTTCAGACATTTTCAATCACTATCAAAACTTCTCAGATCTTTGCCAACGTATCCCAGGGACATTTTTGTTTTTCAATAAGTACTGAAGTCGACAAACTATGGTTACTTGTGAAAAATGTTGAAGTACTATATTCTGAGTACATGGCAATGACAAAAACCTGCTGTCTCCATGGAGATGTTTTTGTTTTGCATGGAACACACTACGGCACTTATTCTATCAACGTGTAAAACGAGAGGTTTGTGACTTTCCGTGATGGGATTTTACCATGTTACACAAAAAACAACCAATATTTTAGCTGCGCTTATTCAAACAAATGTGCCCTTGTACATTCATGCTTTAATTTTAAAGCAAAATAAAAACTATTAGGCAGCAGACACGTTAGGACACTCAGTGGGGATATATTTTAAGAAGAAGAAGAAGCAACTTTATTGATCTCACACTGGAGAAATGGGCTGGTAACGTGACCCCATTTTCAGAGTTATCACATTAAATTACTTTCTAAATAATATTTTTCTTCCTCCAAAATTCAACTGCGCTGTGCACAAGTATTGTCTTGTATAAATGACATATAGTTTTTGAATGAAGTTGTTATTACTAAATTCAAAGTAATAATGCGTGAAGAGTCCCTCAGTCGTCCAGGTAGAATCCATGATAAAAGGAGAAATTCAATTTGTCAACTGGACAAAGTTTGTTTGGTTGCCGCTCATCCGAGAGGCTTCGTCATTTCTGGTTCGAGTGCTGGTTAGACACTGCTCATATCTAGCTGCAGGGAGGAGCTCACTACCCTGAATTCTTCTGAAACTATCTCAACTAATTTGTATTGCGATTCTCTCTTTTGTATTTCGAATTACTCTGGCGTCTAGTTTAGCATACCTATTCACCCTAACGACCGTCCCCACACCTCTGGCCCTGACCTGTCTGCCCTGTTGTTTCTTTTGTCTGTTTTGACTTTGGCTTGAGAATGGAATTATAAATGGGAGACAAGTTATGTCTAACTCCCCCATTTCTGTTTAAAGAAGGATTCTCTTTTTTGACAAAAATAGCCTCTTTAACTCCCCTCTCAAACCAGTTCTTTTCCCTGGCTAAGATCTGAACCTCACTGTCCTCAAAAGAATGGCCCATGGCTTCTAGGTGAAGATGTACGGCAGATGACGGTCCACTCTGGCCCGCCCGTCTGTGTTGGTACATCCTCTTGTGAAGTGGCTGTTTTGTTTCTCCAATGTAGCGCTCACTGCAGTCTTCACTACACTGAATGGAGTAGACCACATTGCTTTGTTTGTGGCTCGGTGTTTTGTCCTTTGGGTGGACGAGTTTTTGTCTTAACGTGTTTGTGGGTTTGAAATAAACTTTCATATTGTCTGAAAATCCTCTGTAGTTTTTCCGAAACGCCGGCCAGGTAAGGAATCGCTACCCCTTTCCTCCTGGGTTCGGATTCTCTGTTATCTTGTTTCTTGCCCTTGTCTCTCTTGGTTTTGTCATCTGCCGTACATCTTCACCTAGAAGCCACGGGCCATTCTTTTGAGGACAGTGAGGTTCAGATCTTAGCCAGGGAAAAGAACTGGTTTGAGAGGGGAGTCAAAGAGGCAATTTTTGTCAAAAAAGAGAATCCTTCTTTAAACAGAAATGGGGGAGTTAGACATAACTTGTCTCCCATCTATAATTCCATTCTCAAGCCAAAGTAAGCCAAGTCAAAGTAATAATATTATTTAAATCCAAAGTAAAAATGTTGCTTCAAGACTACTCAAAGCTCTCTTTCACCAATGAACAATATTGCTTTTGAATTTCAACAATATTATGTTAATTTGAACTATAAATCTTATATAAAGAATACAACCAATTTTTAATCAATATTAAATTAACAATGTTAGGTTGGAATTAAGAAAAAAAAAAAAGCAAATACAAAATAGGTTACTTCTATAATTTTATTGCAAATATACTGTAACAAGTTTGTCAACAGTTCAACAGTGTAACAAGTGTGCTGTATATTTAGTACATAACATGAAATAGAACCATGGCAAATAGATTGTAGGTGGATTGTAAAGTGCACAGTAGCATAATTAAAATGTAAATACAAATAAATCAATCTAGAATATGCTTCTTGTGCTATTAATCACATCTATGAAATTTTTCCAAACCTCAAATGGAAAAGCAAAGCATCTAACAGAAATTTTTGCAACAGACCACCTGATTTCTCTTAGGATAAATACTCTTATCTTTAGGTAATATCTAATTATCTAAAGATAAGAGTCTACAAGCCAGTTATGTTCCTTTATGTTTGTTTTAAAAAATTAATTTATAAAAGCTTAGTCTCATAATGGACTGTGTTTCGAAGCGGGAGAATGTAACTATTTCAGAATAATATTCTAAGAATTGTTTCTTGAACAATTTTGTAACTACACGTTGTATCTAGTTATCCGAACCTGGGGAGACAGAGCCTTTTCTATTGCTGCCCCCACCCTCTGGAACACTCTACCTCAACACCTCCGAGACTGCACAGACCTCATCATCTTCAAAAAAACCCTCAAGACCCATCTGTTTAAAGCTGCTTTTAATGTTTAAATTATTTGCTATTTTAATTCATTTTGTTTTATTTTTGACTGTTTTATGGACTTATTTTATTGTATTGCTCTGTGAAGCGTCTTTGAGTGTCATGAAAAGCGCTATATAAATAAAATTTATTATTATTTATTATTTATTATAGTGCTTCAAATTTTCAACACATTTCAAACTGAACAGAAATCGCATGTTACCATTTATTAAAACTTATTGAACACTGTAGAAATAACCCAAGAACATAAGCCAGAATTCCCTTTCAAAATGCAAATGGTTCATGCAGCTATGAGTGAATCTGGTGATAGGAGAAATCTAAAGAATAAAGTCTAACGGCACCTTTAAATGTGAGGCAAGTGATAGCTGAGCGTTTGTTCTTGAGAACTTGTACCTTGTTGATAGTTTTTTGCCATCCAAACTCATGAGGACTTTCTGATAAAACTCAAAGGTGTAGCGTAGTTTCTTTAGGTAGCTGAGATTCAGGCAGTACAGTATAGAAGTCCAAACAGAAGAGCACATCCAGTCAGCACATCTCACAGGTCCTGGAGAACAGTGCACTGTTCAACATCCTGAAAGTGACAGAGGAAAAGTTATTGAATTTAAAATGTACAAATATCATTTCATTCTCTTCTATCTACAGTCTTGCCACAGGTGGTCAGGGATTCAGAATCATACTTGAAAAGGGCTTCAGAAAATGCCTTCAGCAGAGTTGTTGGACAAGTAACTTTGTCCTAAAATATTAGGAACATCCAGAACATCCTGTATTCTCTGTGTCCTTTTACAGCTTCTGGTAAACCAGCCCTATGGAAGATTTGTTTCATCTAATTTTGAATTTTAAATACCACTGAATTTCTCACTCTCATTTTTTTTTTAAACTCTAAAAAAACATGCTTGAATTATTTATATTCTTAAGTTCAATTGCAGATTTTTTAATTTATCAAAATAGAAAATTCACCTTTAAAATATTCAGCACATATTTTCGCGTGACTGGTCAGTATCAGTATTTCCTGGTTGTTATCAAGTCAGATCGACTGCTTATGGCTTGGCATCTTGGACCTTTGCTGCAAAGTTTTTCACTGCAAACGAACACCCTGAATTTAGACTCTTGAGAATATATGTGAATAGTTAAAAGGTGTTTTTTTTTTTTTTTTTTTTTTTGACACTGAAAACTGAAAAAATTTCATCAACTGAAATAAAGAATAAAAATAATTTAAAGATGTTTTTAAAGGAAAAGTAACGTTATTTTACAATCTGAGCCTTCTTTCGGTAATAAAACAAGTCGTTTGACTCACCCATATCACGTTCGTGTCATTTGGAGCTGTTTGGTGAAAGTTATGTTGTAGCGTATCCGTTAACATGAGTATTCGGGGCATTACTTTGCGCTCTCCAAATAACACAAACTTTAGCACTTTTCAAATCATAGAAGCCCGATGTCTTAATGTAAGATTTCGTTTGAAGCAAAAGTGGCCTGTAATCCGAGATTTAGCCATAGTTTCGAGTAGATGAGGAGGCCAGTGCGCATGCGCGGACTGTGCTATCAGCTCCCGGGACCCAAACATGAAACGCAAAGCTGAAAACTATGGATAAATCTAACTTTTACCAAACAGCTCCAAATGACACGAACGTGATATGGGTGAGTCAAACGACTTGTTTTATTACCGAAAGAAGGCTCAGATTGTAAAATAACGTTACTTTTCCTTTAAGAGTTAAAACAATTTAAAGTGAGAAATTCAATGGCATTTAAAATTCAAAATCTGATGGAAAAAAGATCTTCCATACTTCCAGGTTGTCCCTATTAGTTTATTCAGAAAGGAATTCACTATTGAATAAAGAATGTTGTTTAGCAATTATAAAATTCATTACTAAGAAAGAATATATTTTTATACTGATACTGAATTGACATAAAAAAAAATGTTATGTACAATTTGAATCATTTAAAGGTTTAATCCAGGGGTTTTCCATCTTTGATACCACTTAATGAAAAAAGCAGTTTCTTCAGTTTTGGTCAAATTGCTGGCGGACACTGCCTTAGCTCCTCCCTTCAGATATAAGGCAGTGTTCACCAGCGTCTGACCGGAACTGAAGAACTTGCTTGGATGAGCTGCAAAACATCTTCACTCAAAAAAAATTTGTCCAGGAAAACTGAGGGATTACAGAGACACAACCTTGACAAATGTATGCCTTTTCTTAATACCATCAGATCTAAAACTATAACATAATTATTTCTGGGATGGACTTAACTTAAAAAATAGAATACATCCATAAGGACCTCTTGTATGGAAGTCGACAAAGGCCATATTCATAAGCAATATTTTTTCTTCCTTGTTATCCCGAGATAACGAGATCATTAATTCGTGATCTCGAGAAAACAAAACAGTTATTCCGTGATCTCGAGAAAACAACTGAAACGTCTACCACCACATTGTGACAGGCTGACTTCGGGGATATTTCTCATTCTGAATATATGCGTTTTTGGTCATTAGTATGTCAGGAATAATAATCGATCAGCTGATAAGGCAATATTTTGATCAGGGGTTGACACAGGGGGAGATTGTGTTACATCTTTTAATTCGGGATCATTTCAAGATTAGTCCGCGGCACCTCCGCAGAAGACTGGCCCGGCTTTGTCTTTACCAATGGAGATACAGTGACAGAGTGAGTTTGTTTTCTCGAGATCACGGAACAATTTTTTGTTTTCTCGAGATCTCGAAATAACAGTTTTGTCGTCTTGAGATCACAAATTAATTCTGTCGTTTTCTCGAGATCTCGAGTTCATTTTCTCATTATTAAGGTGGAAAATAATCATTATGAACATGGCCTCTGTCGGCTTCCGTACTCTTGTACCACCAGTGGTACATGTCAAAAAAAACATGAAAACATGTTAAAAGCATTCAATTTAGTTAAATTTAAATAAGGATTAAACTAGAATTTTCCATCTGCGCTCAATGCATTTTTCCAAGTGATTAAAAACATAATATCAATAGTTTAAACAGTAAATTCACTCAGACAGGTGACCTCTCCAGGCCAAATTACAGGTCAGATCTGTGGAGAGGCGATCCCGCTCACAATAATAAAACATGATTTTCAAGGTATTTTTTAAAGCACTTGCAAATGTAATGTTATATTGTGGAAGATTGAAGGCAAAACATAAAAATCTCCCTGGAGAAAAGCCGATGACTGACCCCCACCAGAAAAGCTTACATGATCATGAGTACAAATATTACAAGTACACCTATATCACCTAGAGTTATAGCAGAATTATTACCCTAAAGCATGCAACTATTATCCTACTGCACCCTGGAGAAGATTTTCCACTCTATAAGAGTGAAACAACTGGACTTTGAGTGGACATGGACACCTTTTATGCACAGCTTGACAGGAGTAGACTTGACTGATGGTTAATGTTTTCTCTTTGGTGTTTTTTTGTGTAATTTTGTGTGGAGAGACGGGTAGATTGTGGGAAGTCTTGAAACTGTAATGCATTTGGTGCAATATAACTGCCAACTTAAAAACATGGACAGTCAGTAATCCTCAGCTAGGCACTTATGAGAATTGATCTACCAAAACGTTATGAAAGTAAAAATAAAAAGTAGAAATAAAAATGAAAATAAATGAGCCTCTGTCACCCCTTCAAAAACCAGTCTACAAAAACTAATAACATGAGGTAATTTAATACAAAATACAGCCAACCATAACACACATTACACCTGTTAGAGGTACTCCTTATAGTAACAGGGTAGTTATAGTTACACTCCACCTCCCTAGTACTCCCTAGAATACTTCAAAGTTTGCAGGTTTAATAGCCCACATTACAAAGTGGAACATAAACCATTTGAACCTTATTTTCATATTAAACCCTGACTCTTTCACTGCACTGTCCTCTGCCTCCATTGGGTCTTTATAAGGCAGAAAATTAAACATTGCTTTTGGCTCATTCCCAGTTTTAAAGCACTTAAGAGAACTCAGGCTATTGCGTAACTTCACAATAAACTAGATGTGTTTTGGCAGGATTTTGGACCCAGCCTGGCCACCCATATGGTCTTCATTTTGATAGCATCTTTGTTATTCGATGTACTTGAAGTACTGTAACTCACAATGTCACTTGAATAATATACATTCATTGTTAAGTAATAGTACAATAACAATAGAAGTGAATTTGCCAGAGCCTTGCACATTACGATTGCGTAAAAATGATCATTGAGGTTAAAAAGTACTTGGCTGTAACGTGTGTTCTGCAGATTTATTTTACTGGGCCCCGCTTTGGGTTTTAAGTGGCCTTTAGTGGTTTTATTGTGTTGAAATCCCAGCGCCAAGTTGCTATCTCTGTTTGACCGCTTGATGGCGCAAAAAGATCAGACATTAAAAGAAAATAATGGCGCAAGATAGACACAGCTCAACACTGACCTCTAGTGGCCATAAAGGGCATAGTGTGACAAACTATTGATCCACAAGGGAAATTGTTTTGGGTACAATAGCTCACTTATCAAAAATAATATACAACAGAGGGTAACAAAAAGTAGGTGGAATAGCAAAAAAAGATAGCAATAGACCGGTGTCAAATGAGACATAATTATAAAAATAATAATAATAATAATAATAAGTGTATATGTACAAATCAAAATAAAATAGAAAAATAAGTAATAAAATATCAAATAAAATATCAAATCACAGCTATATACAGTTTTAGGGAGTATTATCTGTTACATAAGGGTGAGTTGTTGTACAGTTGTATGGTGTAGCCGATGGTATGAGGGTGATTCCCCAGGTATCAAAGAATTTGTGTCCCAGGTGGAAATAAGAAAAACAAAAACACATTTGTCATTTTTTATTCATGCTGCACTTACTAGACACAAAGACGAACTTATGATAGATAAATTACTATTTTTATGATATAAAATATGGTTTTATATTGTGTGTTTTTGCTATCCTTTGCCGTCCTTTGTCCCTTTACCAGGTTTTGGACTCTTAGTCCTTCATAAGACTGAAATTAAATTTGATTCAACAGTTAACTTCATTGACAAATGGCACAGAAATTCCTTATTTTAATGAAAAATATCATGTGCTTGAAAGATATATTAGTATTTTATTTATTTTTCATAAAAAGAACACCTGTCCCTAGGGATCACTGCCAGTTCCACCACCCACCACAAAATGTAACTTTTAACTTTTTTTTATTAAACCTTTGTCTCCTTGAACCAGTTGTGACGTGACAGGAGCTTATGGCAGGATAGCAGTGTTAGCTCCATGGAAGGAAGGGAAACAAGAACAAAATCAAGGTCAAGTTTTGCAAAACCAAGAGTAGATTTATTGGTCGTCATTTCCAAACACCTCATATTTCCTTTGAATGTACAAATAATGAGAAAAATACCATTTTATATTGTGTATTTTGAGTATATTTATGCTAACTCTAAAACAGAGATTAGCATGCTAATATATCATGAGATTTTAAAAGAAATGCTAAACATTGTAATTTCCACAACAGTCATTTCCCACACTTTATTTATTGTTTATTATTATTTATTTAATATGTATGTAATTTCATTACAACCACTATCAGTTAATGTTTCTACACATTGATAAAAGGAGAAGTTAAATTTGTCAACTGGACAAAGTTTGTTTGGTTGAAAACGTTTCACCGCTCATCCGAGAGGCTTCGTCAGCTCTGGTTATTGTACTGGTTAGACACCGCTTATATCTAGCTGCCGGGAGGCGCGTCCTACACTGAAAAAGCTCTGAAAACGACCCCCCCCCCTAATCTGTCTCTTTGTTTTTCAAATTACTCTGGCGACTAGTTACGACCCCCTATTCAACGTCTAACGACCCTCTCCACCCCTCTGCCCTGGCTCGTCTGCCCTAATGTTTCTTTGTCTGTTTTGACTTGGTCTAAGAATCGAATTATAAATTAGAGACAAGTTATGTCTAAATCCCCCATTTCTGTTTAACGACGGATTCTCTTTTTTGACAAAAATAGCCTCTTTAACCCCCCTCTCAAACCAGTTCTTTTCCCTGGCTAAGATCTGAACCTCACTGTCCTCAAATGAATGGCCCGTGGCTTCTAGGTGAAGATGTACCGCAGAAGCCGGTCCACTCTGGCACGCCCGCCTGTGTTGGTACATCCTCTTGTGAAGTGGCTGTTTTGTTTCCCCAATGCAGCGCTCACTGCAGTCTTCACTACACTGAATGGAGTAGACCACATTGCTTTGTTTGTGTCTCGGTGTTCTGTCCTTTGGGTGGACGAGTTTTTGTCTTAAAGTGTTTGTGGGTTTGTGGGTGTTTGTGTGGCTGTGAAAAGAAGCCACGGGCCATTCTTTTGAGGACAGTGAGGTTCAGATCTTAGCCAGGGAAAAGAACTGGTTTGAGAGGGGAGTTAAAGAGGCTATTTTTGTCAAAAAGAGAATCCGTCGTTAAACAGAAATGGGGGAGTTAGACATAACTTGTCTCCCATCTATAATTCGATTCTTAGACCAAATCAAAACAGACAAAGAAACATTAGGGCAGACGAGCCAGGGCAGAGGGGTGGAGAGGGTCGTTAGACGTTGAATAGGGGGTCGTAACTAGTCGCCAGAGTAATTTGAAAAACAAAGAGACAGATTAGGGGGGGATCGTTTTCAGAGCTTTTTCAGTGTAGGGAGCTCCTCCCTGCAGCTAGATATAAACAGGGTCTAACCAGTACAATAACCAGAGCTGACGAAGCCTCTCGGATGAGCGGCGAAACGTTTTCAACCAAAAAAACTTTGTCCAGTTGACAAATTGAACTTCTCCTTTTATCATGGATTCTACCTGGACGACTGAGGGACTTTTCACGTTTCTACACATTGTGATGAAGTAGAACAAATCAAAATATTTCTAAAAATATGTGTTGGATTTTCTGAAAAATATCATGACCAAATTTGACTGTAGTTGGAGAATCACCCATGAATGTACTCCTGTATCTCTCACTGTTTGAGCAGAGCTGTAGGAGCCTGTTGGAGAATGAGCTCCTCTGCCCCTCTAGGGTCTGGTGCAGTGGGTGAGCAGGAGTGTCCATGATGGAGAGCAGTTTGTCCAATGTCCTCCTGTCCCTCACTGTGACAAATGTCTCCAGCTCACAGCCGATCACGTGACCAGCTTTGCCGATCAGTTTTTTCAGTCCACCCAATGTCCCTTTTACTGACGTCGCTCCCCCAGCAGACCACAGCGCTGACCACCACAGACTGGTAGAAGATAAAAACCACAGGAGCTACTGTATACAGCTGCCACTCTCTCAGGTGCTCAGGTGTGACAGTCTGTAGTTTGTCTGTAGTCTGTGAAAGTCTGTACAGTAAGAGCAATACATTTCAAATCTGTAATCAAATTTTAATGAATATTTTCTATTTTTTATTTTCAATTTTTTCTGTTTACTTTTCTATTTATCACCTCTGCCAGTAAAAATGTGTGGTTTGGAGCAGAGTTCAGAATTTGGAGGATTGGAGTTTGTTTTAAAGGTGCACTGCGTAACATTACACATTAGGAATTAGGAAGGAATTAGGGTATTTTTGAGCAATAGAAACACCCGTAATGAATAAATACTAGATGGAAATGTTTAAAGTTATACCATGGAACATTCCAGGCAAAGCAATAACAGCTCCATGGAGACAAGCAATGACTAAAAATCAGCCTTGTTTATGTTCAGGCAATTAATATAGAAAGCTATTTTTGTTTTTTATAATGAGACAAAAATCGAACAAAAAATAGAAAATTGTAATATGTTTTTGTCATGTTATCCACTTCTAATCTGTTCTAACTAGTATTTTCATATAGAATGTAAGAACGGGCTTTTATTATAAGGGAAAGTTCTTTTGCATCACTCTTTATTCTAATTTTCTATTCTTATTCTCTCCTCTGTTCAACAAAGGCAGAGGATCTACTAGAAAATAGAGAAATAATTATCCAGAGAGCTCTTTGAACAATGCCCCATCAAATAAAAACAATAACAAGTTAAACCAGAATCTTTAGAAGAGTATTTTTGAGTATTTTAGTTTACTTTTACTGCTATTACTGCGTTCTTCTCAAATTGTGGTATGTTCTTCAAGTGGTCTGTGGATTCCTCTACAGTTCAAATATTTGCTGGATTTAAAGTCAGTTTAATCCACATGGAAATGTTATTACTTTGCCTGTAATGTTCACCAATATGGTATTAAACTTATATAAGATGCATGTATTCATTATGGGTGTTTTTATCATTTAAAAATACCTTTAAAAACATGCATTCTGCCTTTTCACAGACCCCATCTATAAATTGGCCTGGAGGCGTCTGCTTGTCTCTGTGGAGATTGATGAGTTTAACGCCATAGTTTGGAACACTGCAGGCAAAGCAATAACATCTCCATGGAAACAAACAACTGGCCGGCCCTCTTCCAGAAAAGTTACGCAGTACATCATTAAGTCCTTGATTAGAACTAGAAATTGTAGTCCTGTTTTAGACCTGGTTTAGCTATTACACCTGTTTTTGGCCATGTACATGTCATGGTGCTTGGTCTGAAAAGAATATGTTTTTAGCAGTTTTGTAATTTGATTATCTTTGCTGCCATTGTTCCACTTTATTGTTCTTCTCACCTCTCAGTAGAGATGGGTCAAGATCTCATGTGGGAAATGATCTTATGACATTTTGATTTTCATATATTTACCTTTGGCTGGTACCAGTGGCGGCTGGTGAAAAAAAATCTTGGTGGGGCTGATGTGCCAATAGATTTCCCTGCCTATTATTGTGTTTGTTATGTGAGAGAGACTAACCTGAGTTCTTATTACACATTTATTTAGTGTGGTTACACCTTACACATGAAATGATTCTTATTAGTATAATGTGAGTAAACTCTTAAATGAACTACTTTTGTACTGGATGTCTTGTGTTTAAAGGGTTAGAAACAAACATGACACTCAATGACCACAACAACGTTATAAGTAAATATGAACTATATTACATCTAATGAAAAAAGTGCTTTCAAGCATTTAGATGAACATCTCAAGGATAAACCTCAACACACAAAATGTTTAACAGTCACAATATTCTAATGGGCCCAAATAAACAATTTATCCTATAGCCGGCAAAACACTCAAATATAATTCTCCAACCCCAAGTTCTACCGTTGCAGGCCTGGTTCGTAGCTTGGGTACAGAACTGGCTCCTTCACCACAATGGTAAACAAACAGGAAAAAGGTACTGTACCTCCGCCACTCGCGCGTTGAGAAATCGTAGGCAGCGGCAGGGAAATCCAGTAAGCGTCGTTCCGCTCTGCCTCGGGCAACGTTACTCATCGCGGTCTCTCGAACGGTCCTCTCCGGTGTAGAAGTAGAAGAAGAAGAAGTGAACTTTATTGATCTCACACTGGAGAAATTCTTCTCTGCATTTTAACCCATCCTATATATATATATATACTATATATATACACTCAACAAAAATATAAACGCAACACTTTTGTTTTTGCTCCCATTTTTCCTGAGATGGACCCAAAGATCCAAAATTCACTCCAGATACACAACACTACCATTTCTCTCAAACATTGTTCACAAATCTGTCCAAATGTGTGACAGCGAGCACCTCTGCCCCGCCGAGACAATCCACCCCACCTCACAGGTGCGCCACATCAAGATGCCGATCCGACATCATTACCAGTGCACAGGTGTGCCCCAGACTGCCCACAATAAAAGGCCACCCCGAAATGTGCATTTTCTTTTTTGCTTTATTGGGGGTCTGGGGACTCAGAACCAGTCAGTATCTGGTGTGACCACCATTTGCCTCATGCAGTGCAACACATCTTCTTTGCATAGAGTTTATCAGATTGTCAGTTGTGGCCTGTGGAATGTTGGTCCACTCCTCTTCAAAGGCTGTTATGGACGAAGAACACAGGTGCATTTTATTGATGGCATTTTGAATGCACAGAGATACCGTGATGAGATCCTGAGGCCCATTGTTGTGCCATACATCCATGAACATCACCTCATGTTTCAGCAAGATAATGCACGGCCCCATGTTGCAAGGATCTGTACACAATTCTTGGAAGCTGAAAATGTCCCAGTTCTTGCATGGCCAGCATACTCACCGGACATGTCACTCATTGAGCATGTTTGGGATGTGCTTGACCAGCGTATACGATGTGTACCAGCTCCCACTAATATCCAGCAACTTCGCACAGCCATTGAAGAGGAGTGGAACAACATTCCACAGGCCACAACTGACAATCTGATAAACTCTATGCAAAGAAGATGTGTTGCACTGCATGAGGCAAATGGTGGTCACACCAGATACTGACTGGTTCTGAGTCCCCAGAGCCCCAATAAAGCAAAAAAAAAAAAAAAATGCACATTTCGGGGTGGCCTTTTATTGTGGGCAGTCTGGGGCGCACCTGTGCACTGGTCATGATGTCGGATCGGCATCTTGATGTGGCGCACCTGTGAGGTGGGGTGGATTGTCTCGGCGGGGCAGAGGTGCTCGCTGTCACACATTTGGACAGATTTGTGAACAATGTTTGAGAGAAATGGTAGTGTTGTGTATCTGGAGTGAATTTTGGATCTTTGGGTCCATCTCAGGAAAAATGGGAGCAAAAACAAAAGTGTTGCGTTTATATTTTTGTTGAGTATATATATATTAGGAGCAGTGGGCGACACATTCCTGCGCCCGGGGACCGGTTTGGTCAGGGCCTAAGCTGGAGGATTTACCTATGGTGCATGTTTTGGGTTGGTGGGGGAAACCGGAGTGCCCGGAGGAAACCCACCCAGACACGGGGAGAACATGCAAACTCCACACAGAAAGGCCCAGGCGACCCGGGGATCGAACCCGGAACCTTCTTGCTGTGAAGCAAGAGCGCTAACCACTCAGCTACCGTGCTGCCACAGCTGGCAGGTCGCTAGCTTACTCGCAAAGTCCATTAACAAGCCACTTCAAACAAAAAACTTTAACTTATCTGGCAATAAAGCATCAAATTCACCTTCCGTGAATCAGCTTAATTACTAAGACTTGGGACAAGCTGAATACGTGACTTCTTCCAAAAGTGCATCTCACAAATAAGACCCGCGCTCATCCCCTGCAATACTTCTGACTGACCTTTCAACTTGCTCGTGATTATCTTATCACAGATGGCACAGAAAATAAATAAATTAAAAACAATAATTCAGACGTCCTTTCACAATAATTCATCCGTGTATTCCCTGCGGATAATACGTGGATACGCTTATCACGTGACTAATCAGTCAGGGACAGGGCGAATAGCGATCCAAACTTCCTGTAGTAGGTGCGACGCACACGGGCGCCCCAAAACCATTTTATTCGGCGATGCTGATAGACTGATGGGAATATTTTTTTTTTTAATTTTCCCCTAGCAACCACACATGATTGGCTATTTCGCTGCACTTTGAGGGCTCTTTGGACGCGAGCCCCATACGACTATGTCAAAAATTCACTGTTAAATAAGAGTCATTTGGTGGAAATGTTGTATGAATAATTCAGATTACATGTAGAGACACACAAATAATTAAAACTGACATTGATTAAAAAAACAACATATTTTTAGTATTATATATTTTATATTTTTCCTCTCCTCTTTGGGAAGGGCGGCGCCCAAGCGCCCCCTATGGACCAGCCGCCACTGGCTGTTACAGAAAGACTTCATTTAAGTTACAAGTTTTGAGAAGTAGTTCCAAAAAGCACTGCTACTCTGAGATTTTATTGCTTTCCCTGACATGTCCCATGGTACGACTTTAAACATATTCATCTAGTATTTATTCATTTGCTCAAAAATACAGTAATTCCTCCTGTGATTAGGTGCGATTCTCTACAGATCTGAACTGTAATGTAGCGTAGTGCTGTAACCTCTTGTCTCCCTTGTAATAGATAGGTTTAATCTATATTGTTTGAACATTCTAGACAAATCAATAACATCTCTATGGAGACAAAGCAGGTAGCGGACCCTCCACTAGAAAAGTTGCACAGTGCACCTTTAATTTAATAACTACAAATTCTGAGACCAAAATTGTGAACTCAATCGAGCAATTTATTTATTATATATATATTAAAAAAAAGTTAAAAGTAAAAATGTCCTCTTTTCTTGTTCTCTTGGACCCATTCTCATGTCTTGTTTTGTTAAAATTGAGTCTGGTGCCACCCCTGACCCCCAGCAGTTTAATAACTCTTACTGAAGAGGGCCCCAAATTGACCTTTAAAAACACCATGGACAATTCAGACAGAGGAGGAGAGGAAAGAGGAGATGATGGAGCAGGTTTGAGATGGTCATTAAAAAAATAAAAAAAATAAAATAAAATAAATAAAAGGATATTTGATCAAAAAGAAAAGTGTAGTTTGAATATTTTTTAGTTTCAGCTCTCATATTTTTGAGAGCTTTTACCATGACAACATTGTAGTCTATTTTGGTGCTCAACATGATTAATAAACAATAAAATAGAAAGAGCTCTTCACTTCGGAAGATCGCAGAACACTAAAATAAGTTTAAAATATACTCAAAAGAGCTATCTACAATTTGGTGTATCCTAAGTACGATTGCTAATAAAGGTGCATTGTGTCACTTTTCTGGTGGGGGGGTCCGTTACATGCTTTTCTTCATGGAGATGTTATTGCTTTGTCTGGAATGTTCCACAGTATGGCACTGAACAAATATACCTTGTATTTATGCAATTACAGATGTTTTTAGCTCTCAAAACTACCACAAGAACATGCATTATTATTGTGCAAGGTCCACTTCTCCACAGATATGACTTGTAACTTGACTTGGTGATGTGGCCTGCTTGTCTCCATGGAGATAGGTTAAATTAAATTAAATTAAATTTCAGGGAAAAAAAATTCTCCACCAGAAAAGTTACGCAATGCACCTTTAAGATTCAAAGTTTTGAGGCTATATTCTCATTTATTTATTGAAATGAGAATTTTCAGAACTGATAAGAATACACCACCTATATATTTGTTGGGATGATTAAGGCACACTTTATTGTTTTTACTTTATTTAAAGGAGAATTAACGTTGTTTTTTTTTTGTTTGTTTTTTTTAACAATCTGAGCCTTATTTCAGTAATAGAATAGTAATAGTTCTTTTACTCACCCATAGCACTTTGGTGTCATATGGAGCACTTCCAGAGATGTTTTAGATTAGCGATTAGCGATTAGCATTCTCGGGGCATAGAGCATGTAATATATGCCCCGAGCGGTCTCCAAATAACACAAACTTTTGCACTTTTCAAATCATAGAAGCTCAATGTCTTAGTCTACGTCTTCGCTTGAGTCAAAAGTGGCCTGTAATCCGAGATTTAGCCATAGTTTCGAGTAGATGAGGACGCCAGTGCGCATGTGCGGAGTCACAGTTTATTTTGCTCTCAGCTCCCGGGACCCAAACATGAAACGCAAAGCTGTAAATTATGGATAAATCTCGGATTACAGGCCACTTTTGACTCAAACGAAGGCATAGACTAAGACATCGAGCTTCTATGATTTGAAAAGTGCTAAAGTTTGTGTTATTTGGAGACCGCTCAGGGCATATATTACATGCTCTATGCCCCTAGAACGCTAATCGCTAATCGCTAATCTAAAACATCTCCGGAAGTGCTCCATATGACACCAAAGTGCTATAGGTGAGTAAAGCAACTTGTTTTATTACTGAAATAAGGCTCAGATTGTAAAAAAACGTTAATTCTCCTTTAAGTCATCCTTCAAAGCCACGCCAGACACGGGGAGAACATGCAAACTCCGTGAAGAACCAGAACTGAAATTGTGCTTTAATTTTGCGCTTCCTCACTGACCTCACCTTCCTCTGATTGGCATGGATCAGACCGGTCTCTCAGCCATGTAATTTGGTGCAATAACAAGCATCACCTGATCTCATCTGTGCTAAACCCCCAGTGCCCCTCCGTCGGCCCCTCCGTGCCCCCTCTGTACCCTTCAGATCACCGTGCTCCATCCAGCCTACAATTACATCACAACGCATGGCTGCTCCGGCTCTCATTATTACCACGACTAAACCTCTATATCTGGCGCTTCTGGGGCGTGTGGCAGGTGGCGTACCCCCCTTCCATCACCCCCCTAGAACTTCCCCTCCCCGCTCCTGCAGTGGTTAAGGTCTACGGCGTGGAGAACCTGACAGCTCCTCTCTGGACTTTTCACGAGGAGAAAATGAGCTGTAAGGGGAAAATCGGGTGGTGATTATCGTTATTATGATCAGCCGGGGGAGTAGCTCTGGTAACCTGATGGGGCAATGGTGGGGGAGGGGGGGGAGGGGGGTGCAAGAGGGGTAGACGGAGGGGGGCGGCTTGCTGATTGGCCCGTGGTGGTAATTAACATCTGCATATGCAAATTAGAAGTGCTCAGCTTGCAAAATTTGGCAGTTTGTCACCTCACCTGCACCTCGCTAGCCTCTGAACAACAACTGTGTCCAATCGACGTGGGCGTGCTTTTGTGGTTTCATTTCCCCCGCTGGAGATTTGCATGAGAAATAATTTGGATGGGCATTTTTTTTCAGCACGCAGTTGGCAGAGTTAAAGGGGCCACAGGCGTATATGGACAGAGCTCACTCCCACTTCTTTGTTTTTGCAGTGCGCTGCTAAAAGAGATGCAGACACCCCACCGGAGCTGTCAGGAGGCCCGCTGTGACCACGCTCATTACCAGAGGAGGAGGGAGAGGGAAAGGAGACCGAGGAGGAGAATCGTTTTTACCGTCTGAGGAGGGAGAAGACGAGACATGTCAGACAAAAACTCAAGAGGATGAGAAGCAGTTAAAGTTCCCATATTACGTTATTTTCTGAACTATGTTATAATGTCGTTTCCTTATCACATTCCTTTGTTTCATTTTTAGGCTGAGTTCTTCTCTCAAACAGAAAATACTTTGTTCCATGTAGCTATACAGGAAGTGCTCCACTGTGTTTTTAAACTCCACAAACCTTCACTAAAACATTTTGGATAATTTCAGCCCTAGAATTGCCAATATTTACTGAGCAAAAGGTAAATAGTAGCTGTCAACTTGAAAACAACAACTATATGACATCACAAGGTGGACTCAGACATGTGTGAATGAAACAAACACAACTCCTGGTATGTTTTTGATAAAGTAACAACATTCTAACATAACAATAAAGCTCATAAGAGTTCATTTTTTGCAATACTGTATGTGACCTTTCATATAATTTTTTTTAAACAGGGTGTGTAAAGTCTTATTCAGTCATCATTCCATAGTCATTATTAGTCATTATTCCCTCATCAACAACATGCCTAAAGAGGTTTCATTTATTAACCATGTTTTAGTAATCTCTTACCCGAGCCCTATTTGAACCATTGGCAGTACAATGCTGTCCAAAGCTCAGCCCACAAGCCTAGGTCACCCATGCTACCATAATTCTCCATAAATATACAAAAACATGATACTCTACAAGACAACTTCACAGACCTGATGTGATGCGCAGTAGTTTCATTAATGAAATGTACTGTACAGCAGTAATGTGATAGCGCTCTGATGTGGGAGTGACAATCTCCATTTATATCTGGAAACGTTATCATCTATAGCAGAAATTTAAAGGGCCTGCACCTCACATTATTGTTCTCAATGGAATTTTGAGCCACAATGGCAAAGTAACTAAAGTCATTTGGATAAAAAAACAACAACAACAACCTAACAAACAAACATTGTTCCAAGCCAAGATGAACATAAAGTTAATATAATCTGCATCCACAAAGTTTCAGCTCTAGTTTAGCCAGTAGCCTTTCCTGTACATGCCATACATGGATTGTCTGTAGAAACTCAAAAGAATCTTGCACAGCTCCAGGTTAATCTGTTTGAGTCCACATAAAAAGTGTATAGTACATATATAATGCTACACATTCATTTACCTAAAATCTATTTTTTTAAATTCTCAAAGCATGTCAATATTGGCTAAAAATCTGCTATCACTCCTTTCTTTCCGAACATTTAAACAGGTGCCATTCCAGATTGGTATCACAGAGCTCACCATATAAGCACTATAAAAACAGTCTGACTTTTGCCCAGTTACAAAACATGGGTTCATTTATCATTTTGGAGTCAGTCTATGCTGCAGGTTAATGACAGAAGCACACAGACCGTCCATAGACCACAGACCGTTCATAGACGAGGCCTGAGCTGTGTACTTCTAATGACACACAACACCTCAGAGAATCCTCAGTGAATGGGACGTCATCTTACGCAGCTCCTCAGTAAACGCTTTAGCTGTTCCCCGGAGATGAGCACAGTGTGGATCAGAGCCTCTCCAGAGCATCGCGGGAGCACACCGAGTCCTGGAGTGAGGCACAGATTCAATCCACCCACACACTCAGGAAAATGAACGTTTGTGGTCTCACTGACAATTCTCTGGAGATAGTAAAAAAAAATAATTATGTGATCATTGCTTAAAGGGCCCATATTATGTTATATTTTTTGATCTATGTTATAATGTTGTTTCCTTATTAAAACATACCTGGAGTTGTGTTTTGTTTCAGTCACACATGTTTAACACACAAATCATGCATATTAAGGCTTATCTCTTCTCTCAAACGGAAAACATCCCTTGTGACGTCATGTGGTAAAGTGCTACACTGTGTTGTTAAACGCCATACACCTTCACTACAAGCATTTAGATAACTTCAGCCATATCTTCAACAACAAAAATAAGGCAGCTTGAAAACTACCACATCCTGAATAGAGCGTTTTGAGCTTTGGAGTCATAAGTAGACCAATAATGCAGAATTACTCAAACATGTGTGAATGAAACAAAACAGGTAATAAAATGGCTATAACATATTAAGCCTTTATTGGTCTCACACACAATGACAAACAGTGACACATGGGAGAAATTTGACTTCTGCATTTGACCCATCCTTTTTCAGGAGCAGTGAGCAGCCATCTTTTAACATAAGAGTCAATTTTGCGTAATATAAGACAGTAACCCACTTCCAGTTTACAAGTGATGTCACAAGCATCAGTTTATTTTTAGACTGCATTATGTGGTTGTGGGTACATTTTAACTATGCTATTAGAAAGTTATGCTTTTATTAGTCCCACAGTGGGGAAATTCCAGTTCTGCATTTGACCCATCCTGTTATTAGAAGCAGTGGGCAGCACATTACTGCGCCCGGGGACCATCTCCATGATCTTCTTGCTTCGGTTTGGTCAGGACCTAAGCTGGAGGATTTACCTATGGTGCATGTTTTGGGTATAAGTAATAGTTGACATTAATGATAAAATATTTATTGTTCATTAGGAAAGCCTACTTTAAATGTTGATTTGCCTGCTGTAGCTAAATGGTTTATTAGCTGATTCTCTTGGGTGCCTGTAAGCTGCATGTTTTTAAATGATGTTTGGACTAGTACTAAAAGTGGACAAGCTACCACTTTTTATTATAATTCACCCTAGTAGCCAAAAGTCACATTGTGTCTTAATCCTAAAAGAAGCTATAGCAAGTTTTATCAAACCCAATTAGAAAAGACTATTTTATGTGTTAATTGTATTTGTCTTCTCTGGCCCTCACTTCCACAATGGCACCTGCTCTGTCTGCAGATGCTGGAATAAAGACAGGAGAAGAAACTGGGAATCACTGGGATCTGGAAAAAAGAAAAAGAAAAAAAAACTTGAATAAGCAAATTCAGTGAAGGATGCCTTTATAAATAACAGTATGGAGTCTATACTGTCCATAGGGATTAGCAGCGGTGGGTCTGAAATATGCTATTTGATTTTTAATATTTTATATATAACTGCTTTAATACTTTTATTATATTCATTATAATGTTTATTACATGAAAGGAAAAGCCATTAAGAGATTGTTTTCTAATAATTTAAAAATTGCAGTGTGCCTTTTGTGGATGAATTATGGAGCTTTTCAGGTGGAGAGTCCAATGCCTGCTTACCTCCATGTTAATGCTTATATTTCACAGTAAGGCATTAAATCATTGTACTTTCATGGAGACAAGGAGACACCACCATCATGCCATGTTACAAATCCGATCCATGGGGAGGCAAGCGCACTCACAGTATGAATGTTTTTCAAATTTTGGAACATAAAACATAACATAACATAACATATAACATGTAGAATCTTTCAGGCAAAGCAATAACATCTCTATGGAGACAAGCAAGTAGCAGACCTTCCACTAGAAAAGATGCATAGTGCAGAAACTCAAAAAACGCACAGTAGGTCAAATTCTCCAGCTAAATGAGTCCTGGTAGTCCTATATCATATAATGCAGACAACACATTTTTTTAAGGGGACAATACAGTGTATCTTATGTCTTGGATCAGAGCAGCTGAACACCACAGCTGCACTGTATCAAACAACATGCAATCACCAATTTTGAAATTTAAGCCAATATGCACAAGCATTATTCATTGTTTTGCATAATAAAACACATTGGCCAATTGTGTTCATTGTCTGATCATACAATTATACGCATTTAGCATAAAAACATAACTATAATTTCCAAACAGGGGTCAGCCGCTGTTGAACAATAATTTGTGGCTATGCTAATTTGCTCTATTCAAGATGTAACTGCGGAAGCACAGTGATGAAGTATTTTATTTCTATGGGGTCTTAACTGCTAACACAAAACATACTTAGATCCCCATGTTACCTTTTATTGTTCATGAAACTGCTAGCCTATATTCCCTGTATTCCCTGCAAACAATGTATTAACATGTTTTATCATTTCAATACTGTTTTTGACGCAGGGTTAACCCTAACCTTAAAGGAAAAGTAACGTTATTTTACAATCTGAGCCTTCTTTCGGTAATAAAACAAGTCGTTTGACTCACCCATAGCACGTTGGTGTCATTTGGAGCTGTTTGGTAAAAGTTATGTTGTAGCGTATCCGTTAGCCTGAGTACTCGGGGTATTACTTTGCGGTCTCCAAATAACACAAACTTTAGCAGTTTTCAAATCATAGAAGCCCGATGTCTTAATCTACGATTTTGTTTGAAGCAAAAGTGGCCTGTAATCCGAGATTTATCCATAGTTTTCAGCTTTGCGTTTCATGTTTGGGTCCCGGGAGCTGAGAGCACAGTCCGCACATGCGCACTGGCGTCCTCATCTACTCGAAACTATGGATAAATCTCGGATTACAGGCCACTTTTGCTTCAAACAAAATCGTAGATTAAGACATCGGGCTTCTATGATTTGAAAAGTGCTAAAGTTTGTGTTATTTGGAGACTGTAAAGTAATGCCCCGAGTACTCAGGCTAACGGATACGCTACAACATAACTTTTACCAAACAGCTCCAAATGACACCAACGTGCTATGGGTGAGTCAAACGACTTGTTTTATTACCGAAAGAAGGCTCAGATTGTAAAATAACGTTACTTTTCCTTTAACCCTAATCTGCTTTGCTCTCCCCACTAAGTCATTCCCCCTTCAGACCGCTACCACAACACAATCAGTGTGCATCCTGCTAATGAAGCTGTACTGCACATCGCACCAGGTTTGTGAAGTTGTTGCATACAGTTTTGTGTTACGCTTTTGTATATTTATGGACAAATGTTGTGTGGGAGCATGGGTGACGTAGGCTTATGGGCAGAGCATTGGACTGAATCTTACAGCTAACTGAAAGAGGACTCTTCAGACATGTTTTTGATGAAAGAACTTTATAACATGGTAGAAACCTCCAAACAGTCGATTTGGTGTTATATCTTCTCTTAAAAAACAAACACACAAAATCAGATTCCAGCTTCAATGCAATTTTTAACCAGCAAAGTTTATTTATATATAACAACAGTACAAAGTGAATCCTTGGCTTGCAAAATAGGTGTGCTTCATATGTACAATAGATACACAATAATATATTATCATAACAAAACCAAAGCAAATAATAAAAAAAAGAGAGAACCAACCTTTTTTTTTTAAATACTTTCTTACAATTTTCACAACACTTTTATAAAACAAGAACAAACAGCCAGTATTATTATCATTGTCAGTAATAATAACTATATTACATTAAGTCCAGTGTCTACAGGGGATCAGTACAGGATTTCAGGCAGAAGGTTAACTGGTGATAATCTGATTACAAAAAATCAAACATAGGATAAAAACATTACGTTCAGGAAGTTTTTGTTTTTGGAGAAGGAATGACAAAAACACAATCTATTTGGCAGCAAAGAAAGTGCACAGAGCCTCCTCAAGTTGGCAATACAAAAAATAAAAAATAAAATAAATAAAAATAATCAATCGACCAGCAATGAAAAGTAAACTCTTCATAAAATAATAGCAAAATATAATTGAAATACTGTTTAGTTATTGTTAGAAGAGAAAGGGACAGATGGGAAGCAAAAAAATAAAATAAAATACAAATTAAAACAATGGAAAAAAAAGAATACACTGTAAAGAATAACTCAAAAAAGTAAAAAAATAAAAATAAAAAAAAATATTTTGATGTAAAAAAAAAATTTAGATTAAAAAGAAATATGTCTTTTCACAAAAATATTGTGGAATATCAAAAAAAGTTGGTCTAATTTGTCAAAAAGCACTATGAACTTTTTTTTTTTTTTTTTTTTAACTTCAGATTAATCAACGATAAGATTTTTTTAATGAACAAATTTCACCAAAACAGTAGAAAACATTGCAATTGTCCCAACTTTTTTGAAATTCTTTGTAAATTAACTAAAACAACAAAACATATGATAGCCACCCTGGACCAGTTCATGACAATAGGAGCCAGATACACACACATAGATCCCTTTGGAAGAGGAGAAGGCATTTAGGTCCTGGTTTAAAACAATAACAAGCATTACTCCTTTAAGCAATGTGAGGTATGAGGAGGATACAATTCTATTCGCTGAAATCGGGAAGACACCTCAAAAAAAGGAAGAAGCTGTGCTCTGAATGTGCACCGTTAGGTAGTGGTCAACAAGGTGCTTTCCCTATGGTACAAGAAAATAATATTATGTATGGATTATGGCCATTCTGCTCCCTACTGGATGTATTTAGAACATGAACCCCGCCCATTTTCTGTCAAACTGGGAAGTGTCTGCTAAAGGGCTTCTGTTCAAAAAGTACTGAAGTTCCACACCACAAAAAAGAATCTATTTGACATAACAGAAAAACTTGAATTCAAAATATTTTGTGAGTTGAGTTGTATTTGCTGGATGTGTTTAGATTACATTTGTGGACACCTCTCAATTTCAATATTAATACTTATTTCTAGGTAGTTTTGGTTGGCTTTAATAATATTGAATTTCCAAAAACAAGATTATCGTTCACTGGAAAAAGATAAAGTAATGCTATAAGTTAAATGTGCAATGTGTAACATTTCCATTTGTTTGAAAAGTCCCTCAGTCGTCCAGGTAGAATCCATGATCAAAGGAGAAGTTCAATTTGTCAACTGGACAAAGTTTGTTTGGTTGAAAACGTTTCGCCGCTCATCCGAGAGGCTTCTTCAGTTCTGGCCCTCATGCTCAAACAAAGAATCATTAGGACAGACAAGCCATTGCAGAGGGGTGGAGAGGGTCGTTGTCTTGAATAGGGAATTGGACGCCAGAGAAATTTGAAATACAAAGAGACAGATTAGTTGATAGTTTCAGAGCTATTTCAGTGTAGTGAGCGCCGCCTAGGGCTTATAGATATGCTAATACAAGACGCCAGAGGAATTCGTAAAACAAAAGAGAGTAGCGGGGATAGGTCAGAGCTTTGTTCAGGGTAGTTAGCTCCTCCCTTGCAGCTAGATATAAACAGGGTCTAACCAGCATGAGGGCCAGAGCTGACGAAGCCTCTCGGATGAGCGGCGAAACGTTTTCAACCAAACAAACTTTGTCCAGTTGACAAATTGAACTTCTCCTTTGATCATTTCTATTTGTTATTTCTTTGCCTGGAATTTTTCATATAATAGCATTCAAACTTCTATCCATGAAGACAAGTATTGAATTTTGGCAATAAAACACCTGGAACTGAATACAGGCAAAATAGTATAGTAACAGTAATTTAATGTAATGAGGTGGAACATTCCAGAAATTCAAGAAATAACACTGCCAGAGACAAGGAGGTAAAGGACCTATACAAATATCTTTTAATCGTCAAACTCGATCCAAGTCGTCGAATCTTCTCCAAATCAATATTCTGAATTGAAGCCTCTTTAAATACATCTATAGATATCCCAGTTTGCAGAGCAACTTTACTAGCAGTGTTTTTTGGAGCACAGAAGGAGAAATAGTGACAAAACAATTAATGGGATCATAAATAAATGATAACAAAGTGAAAGTCTAAGGCCACAAATAAAAGAAGCACCTCTGCCCCACTCCAGCTGTTTAAATGGCCTCACGCACACTGCATTAACACTACTGTACAAGCTAGGCTATGCTACGATCAAGTACCCCATGTAAACAATGAGCAAACGGAAGAATAGAAGAATGCATCAGGCCAGTGGATCCAGTCTACAGTTTATAGTTCTCAGATGGATGGGGAGATTTTGAGACATAAAAAAATGTTTAGATTACAAATTTCTTAAGTGGTGGTTACACAATTTTGTGATTTGTCAAAAATACATATGCCCCATTATCTTACCACATGCACAAAATTATGAATTAGCTCACAACTTTTGCTGCCTCTTCAGAAGCGTTTTCTATAAACACTTTGTCTTGTCACTGCCTGATTTGTGTCACTTACCCAATTTGTGTCAATCATGCTAGTTTATTAGCTTGACTTAATAAACGCAATTATATGTTCTTTGTCAGTTGTAGCCTTATTTTATTACATTTGGCAAAGCAATTTTCACAAAATTCATTTTTTTAAAAGAAGCTGCATAAATAGAATACCTGATTATAGGCCTATATTAGATGCATTTGACCATGGGAGTTGCCACAGTTGATTTTTGACGCAAATTGGGAAGTAACTTGAAGTCCAACCTTATTTTTAGTGGCTATAGTTAGGATTATCCCAATTTCTGTAATATTGTTAGTCTAGATATAACAGGTCTTTGAATGTGTGCAAAATTATACATTTTTACTCTCATGATTTTGTTTCGTACCTTCATTTTAAATACTCCAAATTACCTTTACCACATCTACTGTATAAAGCATAAACCGATTACTGTCATGCGATTGGACACCTGGAAACAAAATAGCGGATTTGGCACTGGGTTGTGTGGGTTTGTGAAGACGTTTGCGGCAGTCGCGAAGCAATGTCTTCAGCCTCAGATCATCTGGACTGATCCAAGCTCCACGCATTGGCACTTAGAAATCAAAGATGGACCCTTACAACACTTTCAGTATGTGATAGCATGCAATTAGGGACATGTATAAGATGAGGCGTCCTGATTGGGTAAGTGCGAGAGCTGCAGACACAAGGAGAATCTGGAAGTAGGACCATGGACAGAGAAAATGGTGGACAGACTGCTGTACTGAAGAGATTTGAAATAATTTATTTGTAGTTAATATAACTGGTAAATAAATCACATTTCAGAGATTTTAGCTGTGTTTAATGTTAAGAGAGAATGGTGGCACAGAATTAATACTTTTCTGTTTTTGTGTTAATTATCCATAGGTGTCATGTGATAAAAAAAGATTAGGGTTATTGCCATGCTAGTAATTAAAAAACCTGCATTATTTCATCATTTAAATAGGCAAAAGTCCTTCAAAACAGGAAGAATTCATGTGACTGAAACTCACGATTTGTACACTTCTACTAAAAAGTCCTCAAAATGGTGTCCATGATAGGAACTAGTCATGTGATTGCACTATTAAAATACATAAGATTAAGATTATGTCTTTATTTGGTCTCACACACAATGACACAGAGCGACACACGCGAGAAACTTCTGCATTTGGCCCATCCTTTTTTCAGGAGCAGTGAAGATTCTAACTAAAACGATGTGTTGTGTGTAAACAGTGTGTTATGTAACTTTTCTAGAAGGTTTCTAGTAGCCAGTTGCTTGTTGCTTTGTCTGCAATGTTCCAAAGAATGTTTTTTAACATATCAGTCACCATAGAGACAAGCAAGTGAAACCACCAGGCCAATTTACAGGTGAGATCTATGAAGAGGTGACCCCACTGATAGTAAGAATGAAAGTTTTTAAAGGTATTTTTAAGCAATAAAAACATCCATAATTGAATAAATGCATCAATTTTAACACCATATTGTGGAACATTACAGGCAAAGCAATAACATCTCCATGGTGGCAGACCCAACCTGAAAAAAATTACTGAGAAATATTACCTGTACCACCATAGTCTCCATAACAGAAAATGTTATAGCATAGACCGAAATTACTGTGTATGTTGCTAATGAATTCAAGATCATATAGTAAAATATTTTAACCAGCAATCGCACTGTCCACAATTTTCTACTGTCTTCAGATTTGACCATTGATTGAACTGAATATTTATGGCACGCAGGTCAACTGAGCCAAGCAACTACAACAAAACAAACTGACAAACCAAGTAAAACACTTGTACATTCACAAAGAGACTCATTGGAAGGGGTACAGACTGGAAATGAGCAGAAGGAACCCAATGGACCCAACGCAATATCAACAGTTAAGGTGCAAGCGCGCCTCCTCAACTTTACAAATCTCCCTATACACTTCGAGATTTCGGACAGATTATTGAATAGAAATGAAACGTAACGCAACCTGTGTCAATCTTTACGCAGTCTATAGACGCTGCAACTCATGTCCAAGTAGAAAAATAAAATCTCCTTTGTGAAATGCCGTTGTCAGGTTCTCTTCTTTTTCGCGATCCAAGCAGAGAATAAATATGTACTCAGGAGTTTTCTTCATGCACACTCACGCGCACACGGCGCCCCCCCCCCCCCCCCCCCCCCCACCCCCCCCAAAAAATATCGGAACAAATAAATAAATAAAAGTTGCGTCAAGAGACATTCCTTCCTTTCCGTGATCAGCAGGTGAAGCGCTAGTCCAGTCTCTAGGCTTGGAAAATAGCTGGTACCGTCATATAGGAAGAGCAAACGCAGGCGTTGTCATTGAAGTCTATCTGCTTGTGAGTTCCATGTTTTAAGTTTGTACTGCACCGCGATGAAGAGGTATAATGTAAGAGCTTCTGCTGGACTGCGGGGGGCGCTCTCAGCTCTCCAGAGACATGGCTGAGATGAGCTGGTCCACCTTGTAGGCCAGGCGCTGCTTCCTCGCCGTTTCGTCTTGTTCCAGAGCAGCTGTGATCTGCAAGAGAAATGTGAAAATGTTATTCAATTGTCCATATTATGCTATTTACGGCGTTTCCTCATCACAAACATACCTGGGGTTGTGTTTTGTTTCATTCACACATTTAAACACACAAATCCTGCATATTAAGGCTGAGTTCTTCTCTCAAACAGAAAACTCTGTTACATGTTGTGATGTCATGTGGTGTCATGTGGTAATACAGGAAGTGCTCCAGTGTGTTTTTAAACTCCATACACTTTCCCTACAATCATTATTTGGATGATTTCAGACCTGGAATAGTCTCTACTGAACAAAAGGTAAAAGAAACTGTTAACTTGAAAAGTACCACTACATGACATCACAAGGTGGAATACGGTGGAGATGTAGACTAATAATAAATGTTACTCAAGCTCATTGTGTGAATGAACTGTTTTTGATGAGGTAACAACATTATAACATGTCTTAGAGCTCACAAGAGAAATGTATGTGTAATATAGGACCATTAAAACAATGAATATGTTTTTTATTATACAAATCTAGAATATTTTTAGTTAGTTTTGAACACTTTTTCAATACAGGGGGTCCTCGGGTTACGACGTTGATCCGTTCTTAAGACGCGTCGTAACCCGAATTTCGTCGTAAGTCGGATTTTGATTTTGATCT
>JAVJIX010000406.1:0-238986 GCA_036785185.1 Paratrypauchen microcephalus
CCTAGGGTTTTGACCCAGACTCACCAGAATCGCGTGCTGTATCATTCATAGACAAGTGGGACATTAAAAGTTGTTAAAGCAAAGCGCCTTCTAAAAGAGTGAATGCGGTGTTCTCCGTGACAACGCCCAACAAATTTCGGGTTCGGTCTTCTTGCGTGCTCGCCACTTCAAATTTCAATGAGCGATAGGATTCGCGCATACTTTGGCTTCGATATCACTCAAACTTCAATCACAGTTGGTGGACAATTCCCGGCCCTGAACAGATTGATATAAGAAAATCTGAAATAGGTGCTATAGCGCCACCTAGGGAGATTGCATGGAAGCAGGTGCAAAAGTTTACTTTGTCGGTGAGACATACCAACTTTGGTACACATATTCGTGACGGGGTATCAGATCAAAAAACTTCAATGACGCTCAACACGCCATACGTCCCATCGTGTTGCCATGGCAACAGGCCAAACATCTGTCGTCGCCAATGGGACGCCCGTGCATAAACTTTGTCAGTAGCCATACCACCAATTTGGTACACAGATGCATCATGGGATAAGGAAACAAAAAAGTAGTATTATGCGTGGTTGCTAAGCCCGACCAACAGGAAGTCGGCCATTTTGGACCAGAGCACGTGACCTGGCAGTTCCAGAGGGCGCATTTTCTTTGTCCTCGTATTTTAACGAACTCCTCCTTGGGTTTTTGACCCAGACTCACCAGAATCGTAAAGCTATATCATCTAGACAAGTGGGACATTAAAAGTTGTTAAAAGCGTTCTAAAAAGAGTGAATCCGGTGTTTCCATGACAACGCCACAAATTTCAGGGTTTGTTTTTGTGGCTCGCCATCAAATTCTCGACGAGTGATAATTCGCGACATACTTTGGCCGATTTCACTCAAACTTCAATCGTTTGTGCCAGACACCCTGCCCTGAACAGATTTCTGTAAGAAAATCTGAAATGGACGCCATAGAAGGCCACCTAGGGAGATTGCATGGAAGTGCAAAATTTTGATTTTGTCGTAGACATACCAAATTTGGTACACACATTCGTGACAGGGTCTCGATCAACCTTAACGCATCTCAATGATGACCCCGGGCATTCTCCCCATCGTGTTGCCATGGCAACACGCCAAACATCTGTCCTTGTTCATTAGGATTCTCTTGGAAAAACTTTGGTGTAGGTCAAATGTTAGTAAAATTTGGTACACAGATGCATCATGGGAAGATAAACAAAAAGTATATTATACCGTTGCTAGGCGCAACCAACCAGCCATTTTGGATAGACCATGTGACCTGGTGGCGAAGGCGCCATTTCCTGTCAAACTTCGATGCAAGTGATAATTCACACATAAGGTTTGGCCGAATTTAATTGCCTAAACTTTAATCGCTTGCAGTGAACACCCCGGCCCTACACAGATTGATAGTAAGAAAATCTCGTAATTGGCCGTAATAGCGCCCCTAGGAGAGATTGCATGGAACAGAAAAAAAAAAAAATTTTACTTTGCCGTAAACACACCAAATTTGGACCACACATTCGTTGACATGGTCTCGATTAAAAAACACAGTGACACCTTCGGCCCACTCCATCCATGTGACCTGGTGGCGAAGGCGCCATTTCCTGTCAAACTCTCGACGAGTGATGAGATACATACACATACTTTGGTCCGGTTTTACTCAAACTTTAATCGTTGGTGAACACCCCGGCCCTACACAGATTGATATAAGAAAATAAGCAGAAATAGGTGCTATAGCGGCCACCTAGGGAGATTGCATGGACAGCGCAAAATTTTACTTTGTCGTAAACATACTCAAATTTGGTACACACATTCCGTGACATGGTCTTGATCAAAAAACACATTAACACCCCCACTCCATCTCACATCATGTTGCCATACGGTAACAGGCTGCACAACATCTGTCCCTGCCATTAGGATGCCCGGCAAAAACTTTGGTGTAGCCACACCTAATTTGGTACATAGATGGTTCATGGGAATAGGAAAAAAATGGCGCGTTTAGGCAGGTGGCTGCGAGTGCAAGAAGCGAGGGGCCGATCATCGCCGCTATGCGGCTATATTTATTATTATTATTATTATTCTTGTTCTTGTTCACACGCGCTTTGGGCAATTTTGAGCATGTTCCCATGCTTCAAAACGAACAAAACTTTGCAGGGGCATCACAAAGGGCTGCCAGTACGACCACACAAAGTCTCGTCCCCCAGTGACCCCCAGGAGCTCGATAGCGCCCCCTAGCGCGTTGTCTTTCGGGGCTGGCATACCGTTTAAGATAGGCGCACGAAATTCGGTAGGGACGTGTATCTCAATAAGACAAACAAACGCCTCACTGCAATGTCATGTCCACGCCCAACAGGAAGTGAGATAATTGGGCTTTTGTGTGAAATTTTTGGGTATTGACATACAATGGAATTTGAAACACTTCTCCTACACCGTACCTCAGATGGGCTTAAATTTTGGTGAACATAATCTTAAGACGTTGGAGATGTTAAATTGCGAAGGATTTTCAAAATAGGCGGTAATATGACGATACGGCGGATCGATAAAGTTAGGTATGGAATTTGAAACACTTCTCCTACACCGTACCTCAGATAGGCTTAAATTTTGGTGAACATAATCTTAAGACGTTGGAGATGTTAAATTGCGAAGGATTTTCAAATAGGCGGTAATATGACGATACGGCGGATCGATAAAATTAGGTATTTATTGAATGGGGAGTTATGAGTTATGAATGGGAGGTATTTGTTGCTAGGCAACGCCCTGATCAAAGGTCTTTGGAGTTCTTTGTACCTTTGATTCTGATATAGCTTCACAGCAATGTAGATGAGGACAAGCATCGAAGGTTCATGTAGGCCTCAGCATGTAGGCCACATGCAGGGTCTGACAGGGTCTGACAGAGTCTGACAGGTCTAACAGAGTCTGACAGGGTCTGACAGTGGTCTGTTCTGACAGGGTATCTACAATGTCATGAGCGTTTTAACGCCCAACAGGAAGTGAGTGGCATACGATTGTAGCCAGGCACACGAAATTTCGTATGGCTGTGCGTCTCAGTAAGACGAACAAAATTGCAGGTGCGAGGTCCCGACCAACGCCGCTTGCGGCTTTAATTGAGATTATTATTCTTGTTCTTGTTCACACTCGCTGGGGCAATTTTGAGCATGTTCCCATGACTTCAAAACGAACGAAACTTTGCACGGGCATCACAAAGTGCTGCCAGTACGACCACACAAAGTCCCGTCCCCCAGTGACCCCCAGGAGCTCGATAGCGCCCCTAGCGCGTTGTCTTTCGGGGCTGGCATGACCGTTTAAGACATAGGCGCACGTTAAATTCGGTAGGGACGTGATATCTCAATAAGACGAACAAAATGGCGGCCTCACTGCAATGTCATGTCCACGCCCAACAGGAAGTGAGATAATTGGGCTTTTGTGTGATTTTTGGGTATTGGACATAGAATGGAATTTGAAACACTTCTCCTACAACGTACCTCAGATGGGCTTAAATTTTGGTGAACATAATCTTAAGACGTTGGAGATGTTAAATTGCGAAGGATTTTCAAATAGGCGGTAATATGACGATACGGCGGATCGATAAAGTTAGGTATTTATTGAATGGGAGTTATGAGTTATGAATGGGAGGTATTTGTTGCTAGGCAACGCCCTGATCAAAGGTCTTTGATCTTTGTACCTTTGATCTGATATAGCTGCAAGCAGCAATGTGGGGACAAGCATCGAAGGTTCATGTAGGCCTCAGCATGTAGGCCACATGCAGGGTCTGACAGGGTCTAACAGAGTCTGACAGGGTCTGACAGGGTCTGACAGGGTCTGACAGGGTCTGACAGGGTCTGTTCTGACAGGGTATCTACAATGTCATGGCCACGCCCAACAGGAAAAATTGTCCGATATGGCTTACCATTTTTGCCAGGCACACGAAATTCGGTATGGGTGTGCGTCTCAGTAAGACGAACAAACGCAGGTGCGAGGTCCCGACCAACGCCGCTTGCGGCTTTAATTATTATTATTATTATTAGGGACCGAGCCCCGAAGGGGGACGAAGGTCCCTATTGTTGTTGCTTTGTTTCCCTATTATTATTATTATTCTTGTTCTTGTTCACACTCGCTGGGGCAATTTTGAGCATGTTCCCATGCTTCAAAACGAACGAAACTTTGCACGGGCATCACAAAGTGCTGCCAGTACGACCACACAAAGTCCCGTCCCCCAGTGACCCCCAGGAGCTCGATAGCGCCCCCTAGCGCGTTGTCTTTCGGGGCTGGCATACCGTTTAAGATAGGAGCATGAAATTCGGTAGGGACGTGTATCTCAATAAGACGAACAAATGCCTCACTGCAATGTCATGGCCACGCCCAACAGGAAGTGAGATAATTGGGCTTTTGTGTGATTTTGGGGTATTTGACATAGAATGGAATTTGAAACACTTCTCCTACACCGTACCTCAGATAGGCTTAAATTTTGGTGAACATAATCTTAAGACGTTGGAGATGTTAAATTGCGAAGGATTTTCAAATAGGCGGTAATATGACGATACGGCGGATCAATAAAGTTAGGTATTTATTGAATGGGAGTGATGAGTTATGAATGGGAGGTATTTGTTGCTAGGCAACGCCCTGATCAAAGGTCTTTGATCTTTGTACCTTTGATCTGATATAGCTGCAAGCAGCAATGTGGGGACAAGCATCGAAGGTTCATGTAGGCCTCAGCATGTAGGCCACATGCAGGGTCTGACAGGGTCTGACAGAGTCTGACAGGGTCTAACAGAGTCTGACAGGGTCTGACAGGGTCTGACAGGGTCTGACAGAGTCTGACAGGGTCTGACAGGGTCTGTTCTGACAGGGTATCTACAATGTCATGGCCACGCCCAACAGGAAGTGAGATAATTGTGCCAGGCACACGAAATTTGGTATGGCTGTGCGTCTCAGTAAGACGAACAAACGCAGGTGCGAGGTCCCGACCAACGCCGCTTGCGGCTTTAATTATTATTATTCTTGTTCATACACGCTGGGGCAATTTTGAGCATGTTCCCATGCTTCAAAACAAACGAAACTTTGCACGGGCATCACAAAGTGCTGCCAGTACGACCACACAAAGTCTCGTCCCTGGGGGACCTGGGGGTCCCTGGGAGACCGCCCACTGGGGGACCCCCAGTGGGGGGTCTCCTAGACCGTACCTCAGATGGGCATAAATTTTGGTAAGCATAATCTTAAGACGTTGGAGATGTTAAATTGCGAAGGATTTTCAAATAGGCGGTAATATGACGATACGGCGGATCGATAAAGTTAGGTATGGAATTTGAAACACTTCTCCTACACCGTACCTCAGATGGGCTTAAATTTTGGTGAACATAATCTTAAGACGTTGGAGATGTTAAATTGCGAAGGATTTTCAAATAGGCGGTAATATGACGACACGGCGGATCGATAAAGTTAGGTATTTATTGAATGGGAGTGATGAGTTATGAATGGGAGGTATTTGTTGCTAGGCAACACCCTGATCAAAGGTCTTTGATCTTTGTACCTTTGATCTGATATAGCTGCAAGCAGCAATGTGGGGACAAGCATCGAAGGTTCATGTAGGCCTCAGCATGGAGGCCACATGCAGGGTCTGACAGGGTCTAACAGAGTCTGACAGGGTCTGACAGGGTCTGACAGGGTCTGACAGGGTCTAACAGAGTCTGACAGGGTCTGACAGGGTCTGTTCTGACAGGGTATCTACAATGTCATGGCCACGCCCAACAGGAAGTGAGACCTTACCTTTCCTGTGTGATAAGACATACAATGGATTTTAAAACACTCCTCCTACACTGTACATCAGATGGGCGTAAATTTTGGTGTACATGAGCTCAAGACAATGGATATGTTAAATTGTGAAGGGATTTTTGATATCTTGTAAGATGACAAAATGGCGGCCTGATGAATTTTGCTACCATTTGAAAGTGCCAAATTCAATAGGAAGTGTGTCACCACTTCATTTTGAAACATTTCTCCTACAACGTACCTCAGATGGGCTTAAATTTTGGTGAACATAATCTTAAGACGTTGGAGATGTTAAATTGCGAAGGATTTTCAAATAGGCGGTAATATGACGATACGGCGGATCGATAAACAGGTATTTATTGAATGGGAATTATGAATGGGAGGTTTTTATTGAATTTGGAGTTCTTCCTCAGACTAAAACTTCACAGGGTCATGTACATGAGGACTACCAAGATTTTCATGCCAAATAACTGGCAGTCTGACATAACGCCCCCATATGACAGGCCAGTGAACTGTCAGAAATCTACCGCTAGCTGAGCCCTTAACAGGAAAAATTGTCCGATATGGCTTACCATTTTTGCCAGGCACACGAAATTCGGTAGGGGTTTGCGTCTCAGTAAGACGAACAAACGCAGGTGCGAGGTCCCGACCAACGCCGCTTGCGGCTTTAATTAGGGACCGAGCCCGAAGGGGCACGAGGTCCCTATTGTTCTCGCTCTGTTTCTCTATTATTATTATTATTCTTGGGACACTTTTTTTAACACGCTTTTGGGCAATTTTGAACATGTTCCCATGCTTCAAAACGAACGAAATTTTGCACGGGCATCACATAGGGCGGCAGCTACGCCTCCAAAAAGACCCGTTCCCCGGTGACCCCCAGGAGCTTGATAGCGCCCCCTAGCGCGTTGTTTTTCGGGGCTGGCGCGTTGTCTTTCGGGGCTGGCATACCGTTTAAGATAGGTGCACGAAATTTGGTAGGGACGTGTATCTCAATAAGACGAACAAACACCTCACTGCAATGTCATGGCCACGCCCAACAGGAAGTGAGATAATTGGCCTTTTGTGTGATTTTGTGGATATTGGACATACAATGGAATTTGAAACACTTCTCCTACACCGTACCTCAGATGGGCTTAAATTTTGGTGAACATAATCTTAAGACGTTGGAGATGTTAAATTGCGAAGGATTTTCAAATAGGCGCTAATATGACAATACGGCGGATCGATAAAGTTAAGTATTTATTGAATGTGAATTATGAGTTATGAATGGGAGATTTTTATTAAATTTGGAGCTCTTCCTCAGACTTAAACTTCACAGGGTAATGTAAATGAGGACTACCAAGATTTTCATGCCAAATAACTGGCAGTCTGACATAGCGCCCCCATATGACAGGCCAGTGAACTGTCAGAAAATGTACAGCAAATGAGCATTTTAACACAAAGAGGATCGTGGGTGGCATACGATTTCAGCCAGACACACGAAAGTTGGTATGGGTGTGTATCTCACTAAGATGAACAAAATTGTAATTACAATGTCATGGCCACGCCCAACAGGAAGTGAGATAAGAAGACTTGTATTGCGATTTTCTGTGATATGACATAGAATAGATTTTAAAACACTCCTCCTACACCGTACATCAGATGGGCGTAAAATGTGGTGTACATGAGCTCAAGACATTGGAGATGTTAAATTGCGAAGGGATTTTTGATATCTTGTAAGATGACAAAATGGCGGCCTGATGAATTTTGCTACCATTTGAAAGTGCCAAATGCAATAGGAGGTGTGTCACCACTTTATTTAGCAGACACTTCTCCTACACCGTACCTCAGATGGGCTTAAATTTTGGTGAACATAATCTTAAGACGTTGAAAATGTTAAATTGCGAAGTATTTTCAAATAGGCGGTAATATGACGATACGGCGGATCGATAAACTTAGGTATTTATTGAATGGGAGTTATGAATGGGAGATATTTATTGAATTTGGAGTTCTTCCTCAGACTAAAACTTCACAGGGTAATGTAGATGAGGACTACCAAGATTTTCATGCCAAATAACTGGCAGTCTGACATAGCGCCCCCATATGACAGGCCAGTGAACTGTCAGAAAATGTACAGCAAATGAGCGCTTTAACACAAAGAGGATCGTGGGTGGCATACGATTTCAGCCAGACACACGAAAGTTGGTATGGGTGTGTATCTCACTAAGATGAACAAAATTGTAATACAATGTCATGGCCACGCCCAACAGGAAGTGAGATAATTGGCCTTTTTTGTGATTTTTTAAAATTGCACATACAATGGAATTTGAAACACTTTTCCTACACCGTACCTCAGATGGGCTTAAATTTTGGTGAACATAATCTTAAGACGTTGGAGATGTTAAATTGCGAAGGATTTTCAAATAGGCGGTAATATGACGATACGGCAGATCGATAAACTTAGGTATTTATTGAATGGGAGTTATGAATTGGATGTATTTATTGAATTTGGAGTTCTTCCTCAGACTAAAACTTCACAGGGTAATGTAGATGAGGACTACCAAGATTTTCATGCCAAATAACTGGCAGTCTGACATAGCGCCCCCATATGACAGGCCAGTGAACTGTCAGAAATCTACCGCTAGCTGAGCTCCTAACAGGAAAAATGGTCCGATATGGCTTACCATTTTTGCCAGGCACACGAAATTCGGTATGGGTGTGCATCTCAGTAAGACGAACAAACGCAGGTGCGAGGTCCCGACCAACGCCGCTTGCGGCTTTAATTATTATTAGGGACCGAGCCCGAAGGGGGACGAAGGTCCCTATTGTTGTTGCTTCGTTTCCGTATTATTAGGGACCGAGCCCCGAAGGGGGACGAAGGTCCCTATTGTTCTCGCTCTGTTTCTCTATTATTATTATTATTATTATTCTTGGGACACTTTTTTTTAACACGCTTTTGGGCAATTTTGAACATGTTCCCATGCTTCAAAACGAACGAAACTTTGCACGGGCATCACATAGGGCGGCAGCTACGCCTCCAAAAAGACCCGTCCCCCGGTGACCCCCAGGAGCTTGATAGCGCCCCCTAGCGCGTTGTTTTTCGGAGCTGGCGCGTTGTCTTTCGGGGCTGGCATACCGTTTAAGATAGGCGCACGAAATTTGGTAGGGACGTGTACCTCAATAAGACGAACAAACGCCTCACTGCAATGTCATGTCCACGCCCAACAGGAAGTGAGATAATTGGCCTTTTGTGTGATTTTTGTAATATTTGACATTCAATGGAATATGAAACACTTCTCCTACACCGTACCTCAGATGGCCTTAAATTTTGGTGAACATAATCTTAAGATGTGGTAGATGTTAAATTGCGAAGGATTTTCAAATAGGCGGTAATATGACGATACGGCGGATCGATAAAGTTAGGTATTTATTGAATCGGAGTTATGAGTTATGGATGGGAGTTATTTATTGAATTTGGAGTTTCGTTTAAGATAGGCGCACGAAATTCGGTAGGGACGTGTATCTCAATAAGACGAACAAACGCCTCACTGCAATGTCATGGCCACGCCCAACAGGAAGTGAGATAATTGGCCTTTTGTGTGATTTTGTGGATATTGGACATACAATGGAATTTGAAACACTTCTCCTACACCGTACCTCAGATGGGCTTAAATTTTGGTGAACATAATCTTAAGACATTGGAGATGTGAAATTGCGAAGGATTTTCAAATAGGCGGTAATATGACGATACAGCGGATCAATAAAGTTAGGTATTTATTGAATGCAAGTTATGAATTATGAATGGGAGATATTTATTGAATTTGGAGTTCTTCCTCAGACTAAAACTTCACAGGGTAATGTACATGAGGACTACCAAGATTTTCATGCCAAATAACTGGCAGTCTGACATAGCGCCCCCATATGACAGGCCAGTGAACTGTCAGAAATCTACCGCTAGCTGAGCCCCTAACAGGAAAAATTGTCCGATATGGCTTACCATTTTTGCCAGGCACACGAAATTCGGTATGGGTGTGCGTCTCAGTAAGACGAACAAACGCAGGTGCGAGGTCCCGACCAACGCCGCTTGCGGCTTTAATTATTATTATTATTATTCTTGTTCATACACGCTGGGGCAATTTTGAGCATGTTCCCATGCTTCAAAACGAACGAAACTTTGCACGGGCATCACAAAGTCCTGCCAGTACGACCACACAAAGTCCCGTCCCCCAGTGACCCCCAGGAGCTCGATAGCGCCCCCTAGCGCGTTGTCTTTCGGGGCTGGCATACCGTTTAAGATAGGCGCACGAAATTCGGTAGGGACGTGTATCTCAATAAGACGAACAAACGCCTCACTGCAATGTCATGGCCACGCCCAACAGGAAGTGAGATAATTGGCATTTTGTGTGATTTTGGGGTATTGGTCATAGAATGGAATTTGAAACACTTCTCCTACACCGTACCTCAGATGGGCTTAAATTTTGGTGAACATAATCTTAAGACGTTGGAGATGTTAAATTGCGAAGGATTTTCAAATAGGCGGTAATATGACGATATGGCGGATCGATAAAGTTAGGTATGGAATTTGAAAGACTTCTCCTACACCGTACCTCAGATAGGCTTAAATTTTGGTGAACATAATCTTAAGACGTTGGAGATGTTAAATTGCGAAGGATTTTCAAATAGGGGGTAATATGACGATACGGCGGATCGATAAAGTTAGGTATTTATTGAATGGGAGTGATGAGTTATGAATGGGAGGTATTTGTTGCTAGGCAACGCCCTGATCAAAGGTCTTTGATCTTTGTACCTTTGATCTGATATAGCTGCAAGCAGCAATGTGGGGACAAGCATCGAAGGTTCATGTAGGCCTCAGCATGTAGGCCACATGCAGGGTCTGACAGGGTCTGACAGGGTCTGACAGGGTCTGACAGGGTCTGTTCTGACAGGGTATCTACAATGTCATGGCCACGCCCAACAGGAAGTGAGATAATTGTGCCAGGCACACGAAATTTGGTATGGCTGTGCGTCTCAGTAAGACGAACAAACGCAGGTGCGAGGTCCCGACCAACGCCGCTTGCGGCTTTAATTATTCTTGTTCTTGTTCACACTCGCTGGGGCAATTTTGAGCATGTTCCCATGCTTCAAAACGAACGAAACTTTGCACGGGCATCACAAAGTGCTGCCAGTACGACCACACAAAGTCCCGTCCCCCAGTGACCCCCAGGAGCTCGATAGCGCCCCTAGCGCGTTGTCTTTCGGGGCTGGCATACCGTTTAAGATAGGCGCACGAAATTCGGTAGGGACGTGTATCTCAATAAGACGAACAAATGCCTCACTGCAATGTCATGGCCACGCCCAACAGGAAGTGAGATAATTGGGCTTTTGTGTGATTTTTGGGTATTGGACATAGAATGGAATTTGAAACACTTCTCCTACACCGTACCTCAGATGGGCTTAGATTTTGGTGAACATAATCTTAAGACGTTGGAGATGTTAAATTGCGAAGGATTTTCAAATAGGCGGTAATATGACGATACGGCGGATCGATAAAGTTAGGTATGGAATTTGAAACACTTCTCCTACACCGTACCTCAGATAGGCTTAAATTTTGGTGAACATAATCTTAAGACGTTGGAGATGTTAAATTGCGAAGGATTTTCAAATAGGCGGTAATATGACGATACGGCGGATCGATAAAATTAGGTATTTATTGAATGGGAGTGATGAGTTATGAATGGGAGGTATTTGTTGCTAGGCAACGCCCTGATCAAAGGTCTTTGATCTTTGTACCTTTGATCTGATATAGCTGCAAGCAGCAATGTGGGGACAAGCATCGAAGGTTCATGTAGGCCTCAGCATGTAGGCCACATGCAGGGTCTGACAGGGTCTAACAGAGTCTGACAGGGTCTGACAGGGTCTGACAGGGTCTGTTCTGACAGGGTATCTACAATGTCATGGCCACGCCCAACAGGAAGTGAGATAATTGTGCCAGGCACACGAAATTTCGTATGGCTGTGCGTCTCAGTAAGACGAACAAACGCAGGTGCGAGGTCCCGACCAACGCCGCTTGCGGCTTTAATTATTCTTGTTCTTGTTCACACTCGCTGGGGCAATTTTGAGCATGTTCCCATGCTTCAAAACGAACGAAACTTTGCACGGGCATCACAAAGTGCTGCCAGTACGACCACACAAAGTCCCGTCCCCCAGTGACCCCCAGGAGCTCGATAGCGCCCCCTAGCGCGTTGACTTTCGGGGCTGGCATACCGTTTAAGATAGGCGCACGAAATTCGGTAGGGACGTGTATCTCAATAAGACGAACAAACTCCTCACTGCAATGTCATGGCCACGCCCAACAGGAAGTGAGATAATTGGGCTTTTGTGTGATTTTTGGGTATTGGACATAGAATGGAATTTGAAACACTTCTCCTACACCGTACCTCAGATAGGCTTAAATTTTGGTGAACATAATCTTAAGATGTTGGAGATGTTAAATTGCGAAGGATTTTCAAATAGGCGGTAATATGACAATACGGCGGATCAATAAATTTAGGTATTTATTGACTGGGAGTTATGAGTTATGAATGGGAGGTATGTGTTGCTAGGCAACGCCCTGATCAAAGATCTTTGATCTTTGTACCTTTGATCTGTCTTTGGCCACGCCCAACAGGAAGTGAGATAATTGTGCCAGGCACACGAAATTCGGTATGGCTGTGCGTCTCAGTAAGATGAACAAACGCAGGTGCGAGGTCCCGACCAACGCCGCTTGCGGCTTTAATTATTATTATTATTCTTGTTCATACACGCTGGGGCAATTTTGAGCATGTTCCCATGCTTCAAAACAAACGAAACTTTGCACGGGCATCACAAAGTGCTGCCAGTACGACCACACAAAGTCTCGTCCCACTGGGGGACCCCCAGTGGGGGGTCTCCTAGACCGTACCTCAGATGGGCATAAATTTTGGTAAGCATAATCTTAAGACGTTGGAGATGTTAAATTGCGAAGGATTTTCAAATAGGCGGTAATATGACGATACGGCGGATCGATAAAGTTAGGTATGGAATTTGAAACACTTCTCCTACACCGTACCTCAGATAGGCTTAAATTTTGGTGAACATAATCTTAAGACGTTGGAGATGTTAAATTGCGAAGGATTTTCAAATAGGCGGTAATATGACGACACGGCGGATCGATAAAGTTAGGTATTTATTGAATGGGAGTGATGAGTTATGAATGGGAGGTATTTGTTGCTAGGCAACGCCCTGATCAAAGGTCTTTGATCTTTGTACCTTTGATCTGATATAGCTGCAAGCAGCAATGTGGGGACAAGCATCGAAGGTTCATGTAGGCCTCAGCATGGAGGCCACATGCAGGGTCTGACAGGGTCTAACAGAGTCTGACAGGGTCTGACAGGGTCTGACAGGGTCTGTTCTGACAGGGTATCTACAATGTCATGGCCACGCCCAACAGGAAGTGAGATAATTGTGCCAGGCACATGAAATTTGGTATGGCTGTGCGTCTCAGTAAGACGAACAAACGCAGGTGCGAGGTCCCGACCAACGCCGCTTGCGGCTTTAATTTATATTATATTCTTTTTTCAGCTATGAACCCTTTGGTCTGAAAAAAGAACCTAATAACATACACTATGAAGAGGTCATCTCAGTTCTGCATTTTTGAACAGGAAGTCAATGGACCCATTTCTATTATTAAGCCCTTTTTAGATCAACATTTAACAAAAAAACATATTTAAGTAACTTTGCAGTGCATTATATTTAGAGGAGTGCAGGTTTTATCTTATGTCGTGTTTTTTAACTGTGGACCAGGAGTCTGTTGTAAAGTTTGGTTGATTAAAAACCTCTTTCCTTATGTGTGTTTCAGGAGAGAAGCCGTACAAGTGCTCGTGGGAAGGCTGTGAGTGGCGTTTCGCTCGCAGTGATGAGCTCACACGACACTACCGCAAACACACAGGAGCCCGCCCCTTTAAATGCAACCACTGCGACAGGTAATATAACACAACAACATACAATATATGATACAAAACATACAATATATTATACAGACACGACACTACTGCAAACACACAGGAGCACGCCCTTTTAAATGCAACTACTGCAACAGGTAATATACAAATGTGACACAACAATATACAATTGAAAATATACAAAACAACACAACCACAAACACACGGGAGCCCTTCCCTTTAAATGTGAGGAATGATACCACTTATAACATGCAATATTATACAGACATGACCGGTGTAGCCACTGTGACATTTCTTTAGAATGCAACTACTGTGACAGGTGAGGAATATACTACTTATATATAACACACAGATAAGACAGGTGCAGCCACTGCGACAGGTGAGAAAGAGAGAAAGAGTACAGTACATTTGTTAAATAAGGAGACTTCTTGTTCTAAACTGTGGTGAAAAATGTACAATATCCTTATTTTTGTCAGTGAAAAAGCCGTTTATCCAGTGAGAATGACCTTGAGATGTCCCTTACATTGGGCTGTCATGTCTCCACTCTCTCTGTTATAAAGGATAATTAAAAATGAATGAATGAATTTCCCATTAAAATCGTTATACAGACACTGCATTTTGTGTTTCACTCAGTCATATTATCACAGACTGGTTTTGCAGGCACTTTTATGTCTTCACAGGAAAATAAAGACAGAACAGATTTAAAATGATGGGCAGAAATACAGCGGGGGGAGAAAGAGAGCGCGAATGGGAGGATTAATTTCAAATATTTAGATCAAGAACTGGGACTAAATCAGGATTTATTTTTTTCTGAGCTAGTATTGTGTCCAATTGCAGACAATAACAGCATTTAAAGGGCCCATATTACACTATTTTCAGATCTATGTTATATCATCACAAACTACCTGGAGTGGTGTTTTGTTTCATTTTGTTTCATTCACATGTTTAACACACAAACCCTGCATATTTAAGCTAAGTTCTTCTCTCATACTCTATAAATAAAGATTAGTATAGACAAATCTATTCTACCTTGTGATGTCATGTGCTAATACAGGAAGTGCTCCACTGTGTTTTTAAACTCCATACACCTTCACTAGAATCATTTGGATGATTTTGGCCCTGGAATTGCCAATCTCTACTGAACTAAAGGTAAAAGGAGCTGTTCGTCACAAGGTGGAACAGAGCATTTTGAGCTGTGGCGATGTAGACAGACTAATACTAAACATATGCCAACATGTGTAAATGAAGCAAAACACAACTCAAACAAGTATGTTTTTGATGAGGTACATTTTAACACAGCTTAAAGGTCCCATGGCATGAAATTTTCACTTTCTGAGATTTTTGAACGTTAATGTGAGCTCCCCTACCCTGTTTGCCCACCCCATGCCTAAAAGTTGCGAAATGTGTAAACTGAGCATTTGCGATCCTTTTCTGCGTTTGAAAAAAAGACAGCCCAAGGCTGGTTTCTGACGTCACACTCCAGGAAAAATGCAAATGCAGTTCCACCGCCCATCTGTATTTCTAGCAGCAGTGGTTTAATTTTATTTTCTGTGTTTATTTAATGTGTTTATTTTTCAATGGAAATCGTCTCATATCTTCCTCCACGCAAAAACGCGGAAGTGGGGTCAGCGCACAGCGCACCGCTAAACGGGGAAAGAGTAGAGAGTTTGACCACACCCCCACCCACTGCACTGGCCTGTCTCTGTCCTCCTCATTTGCATTCAAGCAACAACGCCCAGAATAAAGTGTTCCAGAGACATATTTTTGACTCTGACTGTGTTCATGGGTCTTTCTCATGCAATGAGTCTTGATTTTGAAGAAGGATTCATTTACAGTATTAGGGAACCATTAAGGCGCCATATAAAAGCATCAAGAAGTACCATGTCATGGGACCTTTAAAGCTCACAAGAATCAATTTTGCGTAATATAGGAAAAAATCTAAATAACTTTTAAAGACATATGTGGCTTTCTTAAAAATATGAACAAACAACAAAATGAGTTCATTTTAAACAGTTTGCAGAGGTCCAAAGTTATTCCTCACTTACTTTATGCACTCAGAGGCTAAAGGGAGTGGGTGTCTGTGTTTGAGCATTCAGCTGCATTAAATAGAGATTAGACGATATCACCAAGAAAGCAGATTGGATCGCGATTCCATTTTTATCACCCAGCCCTCATTGGCTTATAGAATGTTGTGGTGTCATCTGATGTCATTTTTGGCAACTTTAGCGAGAACGTGGTAAATATGCAGCTTGTAAGACTTAAATTTAAATTTGTGCTGCGTTCAGTAGCCTCTGTGATGTCAAGTAGTTGGTGAAAAAACGAAAGACTATCCTGATCAGAGCCAGATCTTTTAGATTACAAACTCGTGGCTGCATGGGCGGAGTTTGAAGTGCGGACGCCTGTTAGACCAATCACACTGTTACTTATACCTCCAGACCCCACCCCTCCTCTTCACCACAGGAAGGAAATCCTCTAATCAAATTCTCATTCTTGGTCTCATATTTCCAGGTGTTTCTCTCGATCGGACCACCTGGCACTGCACATGAAGCGCCACATGTGAGTCCTACCACCAGAGGGCAGCAGCAGCAGCGAGGAGCAGAGCGGAGAGAATCGAACTAGCAACCTCCCGCTCCTCCTGCTCCCTGATATCACCCTCCCCCAACTCCCTCCCTCCTGTCCCCCGCACCAGCCGGACGCCATCTTGGACAACCCCAGTACGGTGGCCCAAATGGGACATCAACAACAAAATGGAGGAGATTGTTGCGAGATTGTTGTTTTTCTCTACCACTTCACCACAACTTTTACAATAGCCACGATTTTGTCCGTTTTCAGTCAAACCCCAACTGTCTTCAAGTACTTTTGGGATCTTGGATTTTACCTTATCAATAACCAGTAACCACTTTCTTATTTTTCTGCATGCAATCTAATATATCAAAGTAGTTAGCGTACTCAAATACTCAACTTTTTGCTGTTTTTCATCTTTGGAATTCAAAATCCACTGCTGCACTGCAAATAATAATATGTACACGCTAAAATGTTGACTTTACTTAAATGTGTTAAGTCCACCCAATTAGTCCAAAGCATTTTTAAGTTATACTTAAAAATAAAAATAAAATAGTTAGATGGAAAAAGTCGGCATAGTTAATTTAGTCAATATTTTGAGTGTATATAGTTAAAATGACTTGAATTTAAGATTTTGAGCAGGTTTTAATTATGTTGATGTGTACAATTTATCAATTACTCAGTTATACTTAAATACAGAAACAGAAAACCTGGTCCAAAATGACACTGGAATAATTTGTTGTTGTTGTTTCACATTTTAAGCGCAATTTTCAATTTAACCAATTTCAAAATCGTGAAAACAGCATTTATTCTGAAACAACATTGCTCTTGACTTTACATAAACGCACTGAAACAAATACAAAATTAAAAACTGGCAATGCAAAAAAAGGACTGTTGCTATAGAAATGAACATTTGAAAACCAAATATATCTTTTGAATGGGAATGTTCTGAAAATGTTGCATAGTACAGGAAGCTGAAGCTCATGAATTGGTTAAATATGATAAATAAACTTTGATTAAAATCAATAAAAATTGTAATTGTCCAAAGTTTGCAAAAATATATATTATTTTGATCATATCACCCAGCCAGTCCGAGGGACTGAAGATGGAAATTAGCCACGTTGGCTATATATATATATATATATATATATATATATATATATATATATATATATATATATATATATATAAGTCAAACTAATTATCTTTTTACCTGTAAATAAGTGAAATTTGAAGTTGACACTACTCAAATCACAAGTCTGAATTCAAGTCATTTCACTTTTTAGATTCAAGGTTTTTGTTTTTGGTATTTGCAGTGCAGCACCTGTCGCAGCCTATTTCAACACCAAGAAAAACAACACTGAACAAAGGCGCGTGCTTGAATTTGTACCTTAGCTGACAATCCAGAGTTTGGCGAACGCACTTAGACATTTTGTACAGTGAGAGCGCCAATAAACAAGTCAGCTCTGTGGCTCTCCCGTGCGCCTGCCCTACCACCAGAGGGCAGCACCGAGGAGCAGAGCAGAGGGAATTGAACTACCAGCCTTCCAACGCCAGCTCCCTCTCTCCCGTCGTCCGCCATCTTGGACAGCCCTGGTACGGTGGCTCATATGGGATTCAAAGTAGAGATGCGAGATTGTTGCGTCTCTATGGGAGATCTAACTGACAATGCGCAGCGACACTTTTTTCTGCAAATTTTCTACTTAAAAAGACAATATTTCTTTTTTCTTTCTTTCATTTTTGAAATTTGGGAAAACTTAAAACTTTGAGGAGATACGTTGAGGTTCAATTTTAAGGATTTATTGCTTGAATTGACAGAGCGAAAACATCGAATGACATAAACATAAAAAGTCTTGTTTCTACCAAGTTGTGTAATATAATTATCCAAAATGTTGCCATTTATCACTTTGGATGCGTGAAAAGTCCCTCAGTCGTCCAGGTAGAATCCATGATAAAAGGAGAAGTTCAATTTGTCAACTGGACAAAGTTTGTTTGGTTGAAAACGTTTCGCCGCTCATCCGAGAGGCTTCTTCAGTTCTGGTTCTAGTGCTGGTTAGTCCCTGTTTATATCTAGCTGCAGGGAGGAGCTCACTACCCTGGAATCATTCTGAAACTATCTCAACTAATTTGTATCTTTTGTTTCCCTGGCGTCAGGGAAACTAGTTCATTTCAAACAGTTTACAGTTAGTTTCTAAGAACTTTTTACAAGTAGGTAAATTTGACCACAGCAGAGTTTTGGCACTAGCATGCTAACAGTGAACTTCCTGTTTCTCAGACAATAAAAGGCTTGCTTAATGCACAACAAACTCGTTTTGAGCTGCTTATGCATTGTGTATATCAAGGCACATGGCTCAAATAGATGGAAAGACATCAGATGCCACCTCCAAGTTTGTTTGTTTTTCACCACAAGATGGCAGATGTAACCTATTTCCATTACCTCACCTCTGCTCCCTGGTTTTCTTTTTCTGTCACGGCAAAGATGGCAAACTCTCAGATAGCGGTAACGTGGGCAGCATCTAGTGGTGATATGTGAGAATACAACAGGCCAATCTCATTACGCATGGTAGCTTTAAAGGTACACTTCCTATTTAAAAAAATGTTTATCCAGCATCTCTTTTTCATCTGAACAAAATGTGCAACTTGATAGAAACAAGGCTAAGCGTATATTTTTGGACTAAAACTAACAAAGCAGCAGATCAAGACAAGGATTCAGATTTCATCATCTTTCTACCAGTGAAGATGAATCCTTTTGGAGGAATTTTAAGGTGATTATGGGGTAAAACCAAGCCCCGAAAACAAAAAAAAACTGAAAATCAACTCAATGTTTTGTTGTTTTTTGTTTTTGTTTTTGATTTTTGTTTTTTTGCATTTTGTTCACAACAGAGTAATTATTTGCTATGTTTTGACAATGAATACTGAACTGTTAACCACACATCATGGCTGAACAGAGGTCACTTGAAAATGTTGCCTGCTTTTATTTTGCACTTTTTTATATTAACTTTGCATTTTTTACAACAAAAAATGGGAAAAATCACATTGCTTTAAAAAATATATAAAACTCCATTTCAAAAAATACATAAAAATATCCACTTTTGACATGCAAGAACACAAACCACATACCTGTTCATCTTTATTAAATAGGAAATAATGAAAAATAAAATAAAACATGGAAAGAAAAAGTTAAAATGACATGAATACAAGATAATATTGGCAAGCTAATACTGATTTTGTTTTAACTTACCTAATAACCCAATGATTGCTGGTTCCATTCAAGCCACAAACAGCGTGTATTGTTGTCTCAATGAGCAAGACACTTCACCCGCCTTGCCTGCGCATATTTGGTGAGTGAGTCGTTAGCGGTGGTTGAAGGGTCCAATGGCGTTGATTGGCAGCCTTTTCTCCAGAGCAGTTGTTGTAACGAGACTGGGGATTGAATTGATAAAATAAGAAATTGTAACAGCTAAATCACTGTATAATGGGTTTTCACGTGACGTCATAATCCGGAAGTCGGCCATGACAGAGATACTCGAAACAGAACAAATATTGCACTTATGCCGCCAAGTTAAAAAAAAACAAAAAAACAAGCAAAATGGTCAACTATTGTCAGGTCCTAGGCTGTCACAATAAATCAGACAGAGAAAAACACCTGCAGTTCTATCGTTTACCTAAAGTAGTGACCAACCAGGGTGAACAGACAGAGCAATTATCAAAGGAAAGGAGGAGACAGACAAGGCGACAGAGGGGGAAAGACAATGTTAATATTTTAATCTTTGCAAAACGTGAGTATTTGCAAAAGCAATATAGTACTTAAACACGTTATACAAGTATGCCGACCTTTGCCATCACAATTTGCTCGTCTCCAATTTTCCGCACTTTATGCTCTCGTACCCAGCCACAAACAAACTGGTTGTTGCATCCAGACCTTTAGATCTCTGAAGGTCTTGTGCTGTATCGGGGCTTGGGGAGAAGACCAGGTAGTTGACAATATCGGGATCGCTTACAGCAGCAGAATCGACAAATCGCCACTGTCACTGAACAAACTTGAATCCATCTCATACAGATCTTCTTGCCCAATTAATTTGAGTTTGTTCATATGACGCTCCTTTTCTTTGGCATCCAACTTATCGCAATACAACTGGTCAACTGTATCAGAAGTTTTGGATTCCGATGTGGAAGGTTTATCATGAAATTTAGATTTTTTTTCTGCATGGTTCCTTTATAAACGTGTTTACTTTGAGTGAGCAATATCTCCAACATGGCCGCACTTCCGGGTCATGGTCGGATTTTTCGAGTCTGTGAAAACACTGTACAAGTTCATATATTTTTCTCATTTCAAGAGAAGTCATCCGTCTCTGGAGTTAGAAAATTGCTCTTATTGCACTTGAAAACAAAACAAAACAAAAATCAGGTACAGGACTTTTAAAGTGAAATGTTTATATATTAAAGGCAAATTAACGTTTTTTTTTTACAATCTGAGCCTTCTTTCGGCAATAAAACAAGTAGTTTTACTCACCCATAGCATTTTTCTGTCAATTGGAGCAGTATCGCAGAACTTATGTTGAGCCGTTCTGTTCTACTAATGATCCCGTATCCGTTAACATGGTGCTGTATCATATGCGCGGGGCATTACTTTGCGGTGTCCAAATAACACAAACTTTAGCACTTTTCAAATCATAGAAGCCCGATGTCTTAATGTAAGATTTCGTTTGAAGCAAAAGTGGCCTGTAATCCGAGATTTAGCCATAGTTTTGAGTAGATGAGGACGCCAGTGCGCATGCGCGGATTGTGCTATCAGCTCCCGGGACCCAAACATGAAACGCAAAGCTGAAAACTATGGATAAATCTCGGATTACAGGCCACTTTTGCTTCAAACGAAATCTTACATTAAGACATCGGGCTTCTATGATTTGAAAAGTGCTAAAGTTTGTGTTATTTGGAGACCGCAAAGTAATGCCCCGAGTACTCAGGCTAACGGATACGCTACAACATAACTTTCTTCAAACAGCTCCAAATGACACGAACGTGATATGGGTGAGTCAAACGACTTGTTTTATTACCGAAAGAAGGCTCAGATTGTAAAATAACGTTACTTTTCCTTTAAAACCACTACATACATATTTAAAGTTGCATTGTGCAATTTTTCTGTAGAGGGTCCGTCAAATGTGTTTCTCCATGGAGATGTTTTTGCTTTGTCTAGAATGTTTCACATTATGGCATTAAACCTTTCCATCTTTACAGACACCAAACCCAAGTTACAGGTCAGATCTGTGGAGAGGCGACCCCGTTCACAGTCAGAATTCCTGTTTTTCTAGATATTTTTGAGCTATAAAACCACCTATAATTGAATAAATGTAAGGTAGAGCTGTTTAATGTCATACTGTGGAACATTCCAGACAGAGTAATGACATCTCCATAGAAATAAGCAATGGATGGACCCCAAACCAAAAAGTTGCACAGTGCACCTTTACTCAAGTCAATGAACCTAGAATGAAACTAGTCCAAATTGCTCAAATCATGTTTAATATTGTGAATTCACATTGTGTTAACTCATGTAGACTTTCCCTGTTGCCGTGTTATTGTCACAGTTGGAAATGGCGGCGTCTGGTGCAGGCTTTGGAGCTGACAGCTGGAGGTGATGGAAACGCTCTCAACTGAAAAATCGTTTTGTAAATTTCCTGTTTATTCCAAATTTTCCTCCTCCACATTTTAGCTGTGCCTCAAGTTTAACAAGTGCTCAGTAGAGTGTGAGATGAGCAGGATTACAAGGGAAATATGAGGTTTTATTGCAGAAATCAAATTGAGGAAAAGCCTAAAACAATTTTGAAATAAAAAAAAAAGAGTAAAAATCTGAAAATGCAGCATTCCATGTTATTCACGTTTGTTATGGAGTGACTTTTAAAACTGAGACAAACCCACAAATTTGAATATATTTTATACTATTTAAAAATTTCCAACCAAATTCTGCTAAAATGTACTATCGTCCTCATTTGAAATCACGTGAATTTAGAAGATTAATCTGGAATTACAACATTTTGACCAGATTTGATTTTGACATAGAATACGTCACTTTTTACATGTAAATAATAAGAAATCTCAAAAGTAAATAAGAAATCTAAAAAGTAAATAATAAGAAATCTAAAAAGTAAATAATAAGAAATCTATGCATCCATTGGGTTAAGAATGATAAAAAAATGAGGATCTTAGCCATAACGATTAACAATTTAAAACAAATGTAGAAAAAAAAAGTTTCTTTTTAGAAATGTAAGTATGTTGAACTCATATCTACATCCTAAAATCCTACAAATTTGAAAAAAAAAAAAACAACACATTTTAATCTGACTGTAACCTTGAAATCTTCTGCATCTCAAAGCGTTCGCTGCAAGAGGCACAACTCAGACACAAACCCATCATGCTTTGCTCCAAGCCGCTTTGGTCCACTCACACTCCGTCCTCCCACTGCCGCTGTGTCCTTAAGCCAAACACAGCACCAAACCAGCCGCCTACCTACCTACTGTCTATTGCCTATGAGGCCGTATGGCAACATTTGGACAGAAATTGACCAAAGTAATTCAAATTAAAATATTATTGTACACAAAGATCCTACCTAAAATATGTCCACTGGATGACATCATAAAGTATTTTGTAATCCATACACCTTTACCAGACTTATTCTAATATTTTAACTCGATCACATTCCTTTCACATACACAACTAACAAACTTCAATGCTAACAGCTATTGTTTTGAGCCTAATTTTGATGTCCCATTCCTAAGTGCTTGTTTTCACATGTTTACATTACACATATTCCATTAAGTTAGAGTGAAATTAAAGGCTAAGGTCGTAGTTTAGAACGCCTGAATAATGCATAGGACCTTTAAGATAACGTACCAAATCGATCTATATTCAAGCCAATAAAAACACACGACCTTTTGTTTTTAGGTGTACTGCGGAGCTTTTATTGTACAGGGTATGCCGTCTAATTGTGTCCACGGAGATGTCATTGCTTTACCTTGAATGTTCCACAGAATAGGATTAAACGGTATCTACATATAGCAAAGATTTTTTTAGATTACATTAAAAAGCATGCAATCTTACTGTGAGCTAGCTTTCCATAGATGTGGCCTGTAACCAGGGTTTGACAATGTTGTCGCCATGGAGATTAAAGGGCCCATGTTATGCTGGTTTCTGATGTTATAATGTTTCCTCATCACAAACATACCTGGAGTTATGTTTTGTTGCATTCACATATTTTTAACAAACACATACAGACTGTGTATTTAGGAGTTCTCTCAGACGAAAAACCCTCTGTTCCACCTTGTGAAGTCATGAGGTAATACAGGAAGTACTCTACTGTATTTTAAAACTCCATATACTAGGATTATTTGGGTAATTTCAACCCAGAAATTGCTAATCTCTACTAAACAATAGGTAAAAGGCCGCTGATAATTGAAAACTACCACTACATGACATCACAAGGGCCGTCCTGCCGTGGACCAACCACCCTCAGGAGTATCCATGGGGGCTGGTGAATTGAAGATCTGGGCGACAGATCTGTTTGGACTCTTGCCCTCATGACCCGAACTTGGAGAAAGCAGAAGAAAATGAATGAATGACATCACAAGGTGGAACAGAGCATTTTGAGCTGTGGAGATGTAGACAGAGTAATAATAAAGGGTTACTCAAACATGTGTGAATGAAACAAAACACAACTTCATGTTTCTGATGAGCTAACAACATGATAAGATGACTTAAAGGTCAGAAGAATCCATTTTGTGTAATATAGAACCTAGAAGCATTAACATCTCCAGATAGCACACCCTTCACCAGAAAAAGTCCTACAATGCACCTTTAACCCTTGCTTTTTTGGGCAGATTTTGTAAATAGCTTGAGTCTCAGAGGCTGTGTGTGACGTGAGGCGTTCAGCTTTGCATAGAGTTAGTTTATTGCCAAACATTGCACTTCTATAACATGATAATAATACTTAGCTTTTGCACTGTCCATACGCACTGCTTTATAGAATAGTCCGACAGAGCACTCAACTTTACAATATCCACTTAACAATGTTGTCGCTCACACCAAGAAGTCATCTGTACTAACAACGATGTTTCAAATGGATTTATTATTATGTCAAATCAGGCTACTATTGATACTTAGTAGTGACATCGCTTTGGGGGTGTTCTGAATGTATGTAAATGGCGGAATATTCAGCAGTTAGCAAACACTGACCAAAACGTTTTAGGATCTCCATTTAAAACTTAAGGATAAAAACAAAATTGATTTAATTTACACTTTTTCAGGAGCCTGTTATCAATACGAGGGTTTGTTTGATTTTCGACCAAAAAACAGAGTACAGCTCGCCTGTTGTAGTTCCAGCTAAGTCAGGTCTTTATGGTCAGGTTGTGTTAAAACAAAGCTCAGATTAAGTCTGACTTGATTAACAGAGCTTCCGACAGAGCATTGCCTCCAGTTAGCATCACATAACATCCGCTGCAAAATATCAATAGAATCTACTTAAATGTAATGATTCCATACCATAGCAGTCACAGAATATTCAAAAAGCCAGGTCTGAACCAGGACTTACTCAGAACTAAACCAGGTCTAAGCCAGAATCTCTCTAGCCTTCAGTATAGTTATAAAAAAAATAAAATAAAAAATCGTATATTATATAGAGATAAACAGGATTAAACCAAGACTAACCCGGAATCAAACCAAGACTAAACCAGGTCTAGAATCAAAATGACTTGAGAGTTGGACATTTGTAGCTTAACTGTCAGATAAATACTGTTTCTATGTTTGACCTTATCTCGCAATTTACATGACTAAACCAGGACATATACAGCTCTGGAAAAAAAATAAGAGACTACTGCAAAATTATCATTTTTTCTGATTTTACTACTTATAGGTATGTGTTTGGGCAAAAGGAACATTTTTGTTTGAGTTTGTTAACTTCTGACATTTCCCCCAAATTCCATATAAAAAATATTATCGTTTAGAGCATTTATTTGCAGAAAATGACAAATGGTCAAAATAACAAAAAAGATACATGTTTTCAAACCTCAAACAATGCAAAGAAACAAGATCAAATTAATTTTAAAACAACATAATACTAATGTTTACACTTAAGAAGAGTTCAGACATCAATATTTGGTGCAATAACCCTTATTTTTAATCACAGCTTTCCTGCGTCTTGGCATGCTCTCCACAAGTCTTTCACATTGTTCTTGGGTGACTTTATTCCACTCCTGGTGCAAGAACTGAAGTAGCTCAGCTTTGTGTTTGTGTTGGAATTCAACAGACGCTGGAATGGAATGGCTGTAATACATGTAGAGATGCTGATTTCGGGAAAAAATGCAGTGGTCTCTTATTTTTTTCCAGAGCTGTATATGTTTGTGGTACAAAACTAAACAATGGTTATTTTAAAGGGATAGTGCGTTTTTTTTTTTTGTTTTTTGTTTTTTATGTTAATCTGTATGGGTTTCCTTCTAAAAGTTCCGTGTGTTGACACCGGTTTACCTCTGACAGTCTCAGCTGATCCCGGTTCGGCTCGCTTTCTGGAGCCCACGTAGGGAGGTCCAGTAACTTCCCTGGAACATGAAATAAAGCTTGTTTTTCTTCTCAAAACAAAACAATTGTCCGAAAGGTGATATATTTGTGTCCCAAACAGTTGTCCACGAAACATCCAGCAGCGTAGATTGCGTTCGTGTTGTGTCTCTCCCGACTCGTATCACTGCGCGCATATTAGCTGTATCAGCCTGTCCACTTGTAAACTTCCCCTTACGGCGGACCGCATCTGCCGTACACTTCCGCTAAAGGTTAACAGGCTAATACAGCTAATATGCGCGCAGTGATACGAATCGACAGACACAATACGCGATCGCTAAGTAGGCTGCTGGATGTTTCATGGACAGCTGTTTGGGACGGTGTCAACACACATAACTTTTAGAAGGAAACCCATACAGATTAACATAAAAAAAAAAAAAAACACTATCCGTTTAATGATTACAAATGGCTTCAAATGACAGGATTCTAGACCAAAACCAAACTGGGTATTAAACGGTGGTGGATGAAGTACTCAATTTTGTTACTTAAGTAAAAGTACATATACAGGGGCAAAAGATTACTCAAGTAAAAGTATCACATGAAAAAATCTACTAAAATAAAACTATTGACGTACCTGTTTGAAAATGTACTTACAAGTATTTTTGCAAAGATTCTTGGAACAATAAAGCACCATATGTAGTGATTTTTATCAAGAATTCAACAGATTTGAACTGAGTCAACGGATTTCTTATTTTCCTTTACTGCTTTTGTGTATTTGGTTTGCTCAAAGTTGTTTTGAGCAAACCAAATTAAATGTGTTCAAAATAAGTCTGAGCCCTTTCAGCAGGTCTCAAAGCATAAAGAAAAGTACTTTTTACAAAGAAAGTACAGATCAGTCAAATCAAAATAGAAAAAATATATATATATAAAATAAAATATAAAATCACAGATACCTAAAAATTGTACTTTTACTGTACTGTACTTCGTTACCTTCCACCACTGGGATTAAACCAAGTCCCAACCAGGTCTTACTATAAACCAGGATTTAAAAAGTTTAGTTCATGTTTGTCAAAAAAATAAACAAATTCAAGTCTTCTGAACTAAGGAACAAATATGATCATCTCTAGAATAAGCAAAATTAAAACCGCAATATATTTTTCAGACTTTTCTATCTTATTTTCTTGGTCCCTTTTTGACTTCCTGTGTGAGTGACACTCGTGCCGTGTTGTCATTGCTTGGTTCGTGCATATAGACATATAGACATATTCACTACTCCACTTTCTTCAGTACTATTTGAAATCTAATATTTACTGCACCAAAAATACTCAGTACAACATCAACCAACCACCGCACAGTCTGGGTCTCATGTCCATCTGATCAGCTTTATCCTGATATGCTGCAGAAAACAATATGTTGACTTTACATAAATATATGATGTAATCTTATGTTACTTCACTTTTTTAATGTTGATTCAAAGTCATTACCGTACTTTTTGGACTATAAGCCGCTTCTTTTTTCTCGCACTTCGGACCCTGCGGCTTATAATCAGGTGCGGCTTATGTATGGATTAATTCTTTATCAAAACAGCGAATGTAGTGCGTAACTCTAGCTCCACTGCACGTGTCAGCATTTACATGTATACCCTGACGAAACCACAGCCACGCATCGATGCGAGGGTGGTCCCACCAGCAGCTCCAGCAGGACGCAGACGGAGAGAGAGAGAGAAACAGAGAGAGAGAGAGAGACGGAGCGAGAGACTCTCAGTTCTGGTTTAGACCTGGTGTAGTCTGGTTCAGTCCTAGTTTAGCCCTGGTTAAGACCTTTTTGGGACCTGGTTTAGTCCCGGTTCAGTCCTGGTTCAGTTCTGGTGTAGTCCTGGTTCAGTCCTAGTTTAGTCCTGGTTCAGTCCGTATTTATAGGATTTCTATCCTATGCACACGAATATTTCTGAAAGCCTTCATACTCCATAAGAAAGCGCTGCTGTCTGCGCGGACACGATCCCAGACAGGACAGCGGCTCTTTCAGCGGGAGATATGCGCAGTAGAGTGACAATCCCGCTACAGATTTTTATGGGCAGATGCTAGTTTGAGTGTGTTTTGAACAGTTTGAACAGAGTCGATGGTGAGACACTGGCGACGGCAGCGTAATGAACTGACTGGCCAAGGTGTTTCCACTGTGCCAAAAGAAAAACTCCCGAAACAAATTGTCGTGGATGATAGAAAGCCTTAATGAAGGAATGATTGACAGAGTGCTACGGCAAGTGACCGGGAGGCATTGCTCGTTTTCAACAGCATGAGGGCCCATATAACATCCATCAAGAGGACAAACTCAATTCCAGCTGTGATTTCTGGGGGCACAACGAAGTATTTGCAGCCACTCAACATCAGCGTGAACCGTGCATTTAAGGTGGAACTTGAGTGGGAGGCTTGGATGACTAGCGGCGAGAAATCATTTACCAAAACTGGCTGCAAGCGAAAAGCAACTTTTGCCCAAGTCTGCGAGTGGATCCTAAGAACGTGGAGCCGTGTGAAAAAATCCACAATCACCAACGGGTTTCGAAAGGCTGGACTGTTGTATGTTTTGGGTTGGTGGGGGAAACCGGAGTGCCCGGAGGAAACCCACCCAGACACGGGGAGAACATGCAAACTCCACACAGAAGGCGACCCGGGGATCGAACCCAGACCATGCATGCAAACTCCACACAGAACACACACAGAAAGGCCTGGGCAACCCAGGGATCGAACCCAGAACCTTCTTGCTGTGAAGCAAGAGCGCTAGCGCTAGCCACTCAGCTACCGTGCCGCCACAGAAGATGACGACTTTCAGTGCACAGGAGGAAGAAGAAGGTAGCGATCAGTGACTTTTCTGGTAGGTGAAAATACCTACAGTAAATAAGTGAGGCGAGTTCATGAATTAATGCCTTGTTTTAGCCACTTATAACCTCCTACACAGGTTCCGTGAGATTGAGTTCAGGGGGTTTACCCTTAAAGTTAAACTTGAAACTTTATTATAAGGCTTCCAGAGGTTACAGGCAGGCCAATTTACAGTTGTTTTACTGCTGTGTTACTGCCAGTTACTGTGTTACTGTTTTTTGTGTTTTTTTTTCAATTTTTTTATTTTTTTTTAAATAGTGTAACTTTTTTTTTTTTTTTAAATAGTGTAACAATGTGTTCTGCGTCCTGATTGGCTAAGAGACTAGACCAGGACTAAACGTGGACTAAACCAGGTCTAGACCAGAACTAGACCAGGTCTGAACCAGGATTAAATCACTCCATGCGGCTTTTGCGTTCGTTTGTGCGTGTTCGGTTTGTGGCTCGGGTTGAGAGCACGCGGTCCGGGCGCCGCAGTTCTATCTCCGCGGTATACACGCGGCCTCGCGCTGCATTTTCTAATAAACCCCTCATCCCACGATGAGGGGTTTATCGTGGACAAATCCGTGACAGAACAGCACGTGTCACGCACTTCTCCAAGGGGTTGGTGCGCGTCTCGTCCAGGGACGTGGCAGTGCTGCTCGCGCATCTGGCGGGGCTCCCGGAGCCGTGTCTCCCCCATGCGTCACTATTAATACATTTTCTTGAAAATCTATGAAAGTTTGAGTGTTTAAACTAGAGAAAATGTTAATTCCAGTCTGAGAAAAGCATATATTGTGTGTGGTGAGGCATTTACAGCCTTAAAACATGTAGAATAATTGTAAAATATAAAGTTGTCCTACTTCGCGGATTTCACTTATTGCGGGCTATTTCTGGAACCTAACCCCTGCGATAAACGAGGGATTACTGTACTGGTATTTACGTTAATTAAAATTTTAAAAAATCCTTTTGTGTACCATCTTTCTGTGTAAATATCTCAAGTTACAATGTGGACACCTGCGGCTTATAGTCAGGTGCAGCTTATATATGTACAAATCTTAATTTTTTAAAAAATTTGGTTGGTGCGACTTATAGTCAGGTGCGCTCTATAGTACGAAAAGTACGGTATTTGGTTTTCAAGTTAATGTACTTTTTCCTTCAACAAAATATTCGAATTGAAACAGAAATCATAATGCATGTATTAAAGTCAACATTTCTGTTTTTGGAGTGTACGCTGTAATAGTAGGCCTAGTACATTTGATTTTTTTTATTTTTATTTTTTGAGTAGGTTTGTTGAATCAAAAATGAAACATTGGTTTTAAAGGTGCACTATGTAACTTTTCTAATGGTCCGGGTACATTTTTGCCTCCATGATGATGTAATTGCTTTACTCGGATTGTTTCACAGTATCGTATTAAACTTAGTTATCTCCATGGAAACAAGCAAGAGACGCCACCAGACTAAGATCTGTACAAAGGATGGCCCGCTGACTGCTGGTGTGTTCTTTGAGCAATAAATTAATTGACTGGAAGATGATAAGTTTAATGCCACACTTGGAAACATTTCAGACGAAGTGATACCATCTCCATAAAGAGAAGCAGGTAGTGGACCCTCTACCGTAAAAGTTACACAATGCACTTTTAAATAAATGTCGTTTCACCTTTAATCATTAGATTATATGTGGTTAATTGAATGTTTACATTTTAAGTAGATTTAACAGTGCACTATGTAACTGTTTTGGGGGAGGGCACGCTACCTGCTTGTCTCCATGGAGATGTTTGGAATGTTCAGGGATGAAAGAGTTCCGTCTTTTAGCGGATCACCGCTTTTTTTTCAGCCGCAGGGTAATTTTATTTATTTTTTTAATATCTGTGCAAATTCGTTGAGAAAGATTTTGGGTGTATATATATGTATAGTTGTGTTTAGGGTCGCCAACCGTCCCTTGAAAAACAGAATCGTCCCGTATTCAGAACAAAAGTACAGGTATCTCGTATTAAACTTCGTGTCTGGAGCCGCGGACCGAGCGAGTGAGCGCAGCTCTTTCGCAATAGCGTGTACAATTGTGTGTACACAGGTTAAACTTTATGAAACATCCTATACCTCATCCTCATCCTGCCCGTGCCTCACTTAACGCGTCGCTCCTCGCTTTTTCACCTGCGCCTTTTAGCGCGCATAAGCTCCTCCTCAATGCGCTCTGATTAGACAAAGTGTAAAGCAAAAACAAATCCAATATATACTACTAGTAGGCCTACCTGTTAATAAAATGTGGGGGTTTTTTTGTACTTTTATGTACAGTTTTACTTTATTGCTAACATATAGCATATAGAAATCCAAATTTCAGAAATTAAAAATTTTCCGTGACTTTCCGCTTTTTTCATGATTGGCCACTTTCATCCCTGAATGTTCCACACATAGACTGTGTATATAAATGGGCATAGCTAACCTGCTAGCCACCACATTCCAGATAGAAAGTGAGCATCGACTCCAACTAACTTTACATTGTAAAAATGTCACCCCTCTGTAACTGCTGCAGTGAGCATCACCATTTTGGTCTTAAACTCCTGGGGGTTTTATTTCACTATGTTGACCATAAATAAATTCTGCTCCAAATTCACCCCTATAACCGCTAGCCTTGGTGAGCTTCATTTGACTGGAGCTGAACGCTATGGATGCTGTCACACTCCCTTAGTCCACTTGTTTATACAGTCTATGGTTCCACAATATGGCTATCTTGCATGTATTTCATTACGTTATTATTATTGCTCAAAGATACTGTTAAAACATGCTGTGAGTGGGGTCTCCTGTCCACAGATCTGACCAGATGTTGGTGGTCATTTCCATGGAGAAAGACGATCCCCCCAGAAAAGTTACGTAGTGCAGCTTGAATTAAAACAGAGACAAGCCAATGGGCATTTTGGTGATGAAATAAACAAAACCTAAAAATTCTAAGCTAGTGCAACCTACTCAAATCAAGATTATTTTACAACATACAAGAGATGTTTTTACCATGTATTTTTTCAGTGTATTTAAGCACACTGTAAAAACTCAAATCCAGCCAGGTTAAGATGACTTGAATTAAAAACGTTTATCATGATTTGAGTCAATTTCACTTGACAAGTAAAATGATCTGTCCATGGAACAAGACTTTTTGTACTCATCTCATATGGTCATGCACACATAGTGAAAATTATCTTGTGAGATTTTTTCCTCAAGTTTTACAGTTGGATTGAGTACTGGCGAGTTCCATTTTTTTGAGAATATGTAGTCCCAAAATGCTACAATGACATCAAAAATATTCAATAAAGTAAATCAAAAATGGTGAGGCTAAAACTGGGAACTGAAATGCACAATGTATTTATTACAGCCAAAATAATCTCAAAATCTCGTCGTTGTCGTAGATCCAATCTCGTGTCACGTCTCGTCTTGTGGAAATTGTATCTCGTCCCACCCCTTCTTTGTTACATTTAAAATGAGAAAAACGACAACTCTTTGCAGTTAAAATAAGAAACTAAATCAAATGTTGCTTGAATTAAGAAAAACACACTTATTCCATTGATCGATCAAGTCTTGTCAAGTTGAATCTACTCAAATAAAGTATTCTTAAGTGAAGTCATTTTAACATAGCTAGATATTGTTTTTGCTGTGCAGTTTTTATTATAATCCAATATAAAGTCCATATGTTTCATTATAGTCATTTTTGCAGGTTCATATATTCCACTACTTTATCCATTCATATGAAGACGTTAATACAGAAATATCATACGTGTGTATTATATTTCAATAATTAACTTTTGAAAACTTAAAATCATTTATAGTAAGAGTCATCGTAATAAGATTTCAAGTTTAGAAATATTTTTGCTCAAAATCTTCAATTCAACATCCATTTTCAAAATGCATCCATTTGATTTGAATCCACGTGTACATTTTGCGAATTATTTAGGATGACGATATTTAAATTTAAGTAAGTCTTTTTGACCCCTGAAAAACATTGTACAAAAAATTTTAACATTTTATACAGACAAAAATAAAACTATGAATTATACTTTGAAATTCAAATCCCCCAATACCTGCACTGCTATCTTCTTTATGGATTCCCAGTTTTTCTATTTAAGCTTGTATATACGCACCTTTATCTAAAATGATCACTTGAAGGCGCCGTACCTGATTTTTTTACCATCTTAAAAACATTAAAAAAAAAAAAAAAAAAAAACAGGATTTGTTCATGTGAAACAGTTTGCAGTGTTCCAAAGTTATTCCTCACCTTATGCATTCAGAGCATCCTAATTACTCACCACAATGAGTTTATAAGCACTTTTCGAAAATTTCAGACACCAGAATGGAGTTTTGCTGTCACAACTAGCATGCTAATTTAACACTTATAATGGCAAATACATGGAAAAACATCAGGTACGGAGCCTTTAAACTATGGACAATATAACCGCTGATACAAGGGGCCCCCATCTCTCTTCCCCATGCACTGTCACTGGTTTTTGGGTTGAAGCTTCACGATTTTTCCCTGTAAAAAAGTGTTATAATATGGTTTGTATTATACACTGTTGTTACAGTAACGTTGTTTATTAACGGAAGCAGAGGATTTATTTTTGTTACGGTCGGTTTGATAATTCTTTTTCTAAATTGGTATTGTAAATTATCTATGCAAGAAAATGTTAAGTGGAGCATTTTTATTTAAGAATGTAATATGTGTAATAAATGGTAGAATCTGCATTTGGCTTTGTGTGCCTTATTTGTCCATTTTAATACGACTACTCACTATTATTGCTGCTACTACTACTACTGGTGCTACAACTATACTACTACTACATCTGCTACTACTAGTACTGCTGCTGGTGCTGCTACTACTACTACATCTGCTATTACTACTACTGCTACTACTACTACTACTACATCTGCTATGACTACTACTGCTGCTACTATTACTACTACTACTACATCTGCTATTATTACAGATGTTATTACTACATGTGCTATTACTGCTGCTGCTGTTGCTACTTCTACTACTACTGGTTATACAACAGCTTCTACTACATCAGCTATTACTACATCTATTATAACTACTACTGCTGCTGCTACTGCTACTACTACAACTACTCCTACTACCCTACTACTACATCTGCTGTTGCTACATCTGTTACAACTACTACTGCTATTGTAGTCCATACTCAGTGGTGGGAACAACATCAGGGCTCTCAAGTTTTGAGCGGGGTCGTGCGTGAGACTGCGTAATTTCTGAAGAGCGGGGGGAGCGTGAGAAATGCCGTGTGAGCAAACTTAAACTACAAAGCAACTAATGAGAGTTATATAAATGAAGTTATTACCTGATGGTTCTCAGTTTGTTTTATCATCACCGCAGTGAGCGCTTAGCAGCTGAAACTACACTCTACAGTCTGCCCAACAACAGAACAATCTATTTTCTGATTGGCTGATTTTTTTCCGGGGAGCGGGGCGGGGAGGAGGGGGAGAGTTTTTTTTCGCTGAAAACGCGCTGTGCCTGCATAAACTGAGCCACACAGACCGATTTTCTGGGCACAAAAAAAAAAATCAGCGTGAGAAATGCCATGTGAGCGTGTGAACACGTCGAATTGCGTGTGTCACACTCTCAATGCGTGAGACTTGAGAGCCCAACATTCATACTGACAACATTTATAGTGAAGTGTCTTGCCTAAGGATACAACATCAGTTTGCAATCGTGCCACTGTGTCCACCTGATGTTCCCAGGTCTCCCAATCCAAGTACTAACCAGACCAACCATGCTTATCTTCTGAGTTGTACCAAGATTGAGAACTGACAAGGCTCTATGGTGATACTTCTACTACCGCTGCTGCTAATTGATACTTTGCAGCTGATGTCATCAACTTTCAGACTGACCACAAGTTCCTGAAAAATGTGCTCAAAATGTGCTGCTTAAATCACTTTTGTATGTTTTTAGTGCTGTCAGGTGATTAAAAAAAAAAAATCTAATTAATTACAGAATTTGTAATACATTAATCTAATTAATTGCATTTTGAGAGTGAGAGAGCGAGGGAGAGAGAGAGATTAAGGGAGAGAGACTGAGTGATCGAGCAAGCGAACAAACCCACTTTGCGATTGAGTTTGTCAGTTTTCAAGTGGTCGCTTTGCTCATTCGTTTTCTAAATTCTGCAAGGGTGGTTTGGTGGTTTGGTGAAGTGTGCACTATCACCGGTAACGATGGAACTTGTCCGGATGTGCTTATCGTTCAATTGATCCGTCAGGCTGGAGCAGGTTCGATGATCGGAAAATTCTTTTTGACAAAAGCTAAAAATCACGGCGTTCTTGTTGATAGTTCTTTTTATAAATAAACTTGCCGTTCAAAGGCCCTGGCAGAGATTTTCTCACAACACACCAAATTTAAAATGCACGCGCATTGAATTGCCGCTCATAATTAATTGTGTTAATTTTTATAAAGTGTTAATTTGCAGTGTAATTAATTAATCTATTTAATGTGTTAAACTGGCAGTCCTAATATTTTTTTCAGTTTTCAGACAATCTTAAAGGTCCCATGGCATGAAATTTTCACTTTCTGAGGTTTTTGAACGTTAATGTGAGCTCCCCTACCCTGTTTAGCCCCCCCCCCCCCCCCCATGGTTAAAAGTTGTGAAATGTCTAAACTGAGCATTTGCGATCCTTTTCTGCGTTACAAAAAATCGGAGCTCAAGCGGGCGATTTTGAACAAAGCACCTTATTGACGTCAGATCGAAAAAAGAAATGCAAATGCAGTTCCACCCCCGTCTGTCTGTGCTCAGCGTCTCTGTAATTCACGCCCAGAGAGTTTGGACTGCGAATGCGCTAGGCAATGCGAAATGCGTTTTTTTAATTTGCCTGGAGGCACGTCCGAGTGTTTCTAGGCTCAAAAGTCCTTTATCTGAGCCTCTGGACCTTTGAACAGCAGTGGTTTAATTTTATTTTATGTGGAAATGTGTTTATTTTTCAATGGAACGCTTCAAATCTCTCCCCCCGTGCAAAAACAAGGAAATGGATCAGCTGACAGCTCAGAGCGAGAGCGGAGCATTTGGCCACGCCCCCACCCTCTACTATTGGCCAGCTCTTTTCTCCTCATTTGCATTCAAGCAACAACGCCCATTATGACCTGTTCTGAGGGAGAAAAAATACTCTTTCTCATCTTATCTCTGTTTCTCATGCACTGAGTGTTGATTTTGAAGAAGGATTCATTTACAGCCATTAAGGAGCCATATAAAAGCATCAAGAAGTACCATGTCATGGGATCTTTAAAACTTGTTTGACAGATGGTAACTTCTAAACATTCCACTATTAGCGATACATACAGAACACTTCCAGCGTGATGTCTAGGGGACACTTCATGCCGATTCGATACGATATCAACAATTCGATTATTTTCGACACTTGAGAATTCCCCACGATTCGATACGATTCGATTCAATTCAATGGTCCATAGTTTTCACTTTATGTATTAATGATGTTTTGAATAAATTTTATTACAGAAAAATTTGATTCGATTCAATTCTCTTGTGGACGCATCGATGCATTTGGATCATCGGCTGTAGGATCGATGCATCGATACGAATCGATTATTATTTACACAACTAGTGATGTCACTACTGCAACCATTACTGCAACTCCTGCTAACTATTGCATCAACTTTTGCTGCTGTTACTACTACCATTACTACTCCTAATACTGCGACCACGCTGCTACTACTTCTGCATACACACATAGACTACTACATTCACAAAATACAATACAAAACTCTACAGCTGGATGATGAAACCGGGAGTACAACAAAGACACGAGCTCCTTCTTGATTCAGGCTGCATCTCATTTCTCTTTCCTCGCTTCCTACTCCTTGACTTCTCTCCTTGATTTTGCAGGAAATGGGCGAGGAAGTCCCGCCCACAAAGGAGACGCAGCGAAAAGAAAGAATATACTGTAAACGCCTCACTGAGACCAATAAAGTTTGGTGCTTTTCTCTGATCTCTGCCTCGTCGTGTTTATTCTTTCCTTCCTTGGTTTTCTTTGGGACACCGCTTAATACGACACATTTGATTGACAGGTGAAAAATGGATTAAGAATGGATTAATGAAAAAAGATTGAGGAAAGGAATCAAGGAGAAAGAAGCAATTTAGTACATTTTTCCCTTTTCCTTGTCTCAGTTGGAGTTGTCTGTCCTTACTCAGCAGGTGTAGTCCCTTGTATTCAGACCAGCACGAGCAGGGTCATGTGTTGGCTTATTTATATCCATATAAGTCTGTATCAGCATTTCCTCGCCACTTAAAAAAAAAAAAAAAACATTCAGTAAACTGCTGCTACAACATATGGAACAAAAGTAGGCCAGCTCAAAACCAGTGAGCTGCATAATGGTGTGTGTATGTCTGTATTTTATGTTCTAATGTTGTCATGCATCAAAAACATACACGCAGTAGTTATGTTTGAGTAATCTCTTGTATCTCTTCTTTTCCAGGTCCCAAAAAATTCAGTTCACTTAAACCTAATAATTCAGTAGGAGTTGATAATTTTGTGCTCAAATTTCAAAGAACAGAGTTGAATTTATGTATTTCTTTTTTAACTTACTGAAATGCTTTTGTAGCTTAAAGAGTCCACATTACATTATTTTCTGATCTGTTATATTGTTGTTTCCTTATCACAAACATACTATGCCTGGAGTTGTGTTTTGTTTCATTCACACATGTTTAACACAAAATCCCTGCATATTTAGGCTTCAAACTGAAAATAACATGTTCCACCTTGTGATGTCATGTGATAAAACTGATTTCTGCCCTGGAATTGCCAATATCTACTGAACTAAAGGAAAAAAGTAGCTGTTAATTTGAAAACTACAGCTTCAAGGTGGATCAGAGCATTCTGAGCTTTGGAGATGTAGACAGACTAATAAAGGGTTTCTCGAACATGTGTGAATGAAACAAAACACAACTCCACATAGGGTTGCCAACTCCCTGAAAAATAAACAAGGGACACCTCATTGGCAGGACCGGCTGGCCCGATTGCCTTCACCCTTCATGGTGTAGTGAATCTTTTTAGCCCTTTTTTGTATGTGTGGTGATTTTTTTTAACTATTTGACTCAAACCTGAATTGAATAGATGGATATTTCAGTGATATGAACACGTGGAAAATAAATAATTATCAGCATTATTTTTAATACAAAATAACAAAATTTACAGAATAAAATAAATATCTGTCCTGCTTAACTTAAACTGTATAAATTAATATAAAAAGGGATGAAAGTGACCAATAATGAAAAAAGCTGAAAGTCACCGAAAAGCTAGGGGGGTCACACATAACAAACCAGAAAATGTTTGAACTCTAGATGCTCTGAGATGCAATCTGGGGTCATTTCAGCCAATAAAACCTAAGATGTCAACCACCCATTTTGGAGTGGTTCCCCCTCTTGATGATCCCACTTTGCACTACCTTCTCACAAAATTTGACTTGCACTGGATGGAATCAGCTCGGGATGCGTAGTCCGGACAGTAGCTGCTGACAGCCTCAAACTCACTTCTAAATGATCATCAGTCATGGTGGAACGGTACTTGGGCTTAATGATCTTCATGTGGGCTGACTCACATAAATAAGTTTTCATAAATCTAACTCCATTTTACCTGATAAATATTAATTTTAAAATAATCCAAGCAAACTGTACTGCACTTAAACACTCTGTGGCCCGTTTTTGGACCCCCACCCACAGTTTGAAGACCCCTTCTTTGATTTATTTTAATTTTATTTTTTTTATTTTTTTCTTCCTACCTGGAGTCACATTCTCTTACTAGTTTTGCAGTGGTATTTACCTCTGCACATTTACCAAATGCATGTCGTGACAAACAGATGCATTTGTGCACTTTTATTAGGCAAAATTCAACCACATGTCACGGTAAACCTGCTCTGTGCTGTAAACCTGCTCTGTGCCAACACTGTAACATACATTTAGATTAGTTTTTGCTTTGCACATAGTCTTGCACTTCTCTTCAGAGCACATTGAGGAAGGAGCCTGTGGGAGGAGCGAGAGAGTGAAAAGGCGAGGAGCTAACGTGAGGCGGACGGACAGGTAGGATGTTTTATAAAGTTTAACCTGCTCCGTGATACACGCTGGTACACGCTTTTGCAAACAGGCTGCGCGTGATGGGGGCTTGCATGGTGTCTGCGGCTCCAGTCGAGCGCACAGTGAGAACCCCCGCACAGCCCTGCACACTGGTAAAAGTGTATTGCTAATGACAGCGGCAATAATGGAATATGCTTGCAATCATCTCGAGACCAAGACCAGTGTCGTAGTACTCGACACCGATTGACTGGTAGATTGCGATCGACGTATTGGGAACCCGTTTTACACACCATTTTTGATTCACACAGTAATACGGGGCAAAGTACGTCCCTTTTCAGCTCAATATGGGACGCGTACTTTTTTTTCTGAATACGGGACGATTCCGTTTTTCAAGGGACAGTTGGCAACCGTAACTCCAGGTATGTTTCCGAGGTGGTAATAACATTTTAAAATGCTCACAGGAGTCAATTTTGTGTAATACACGTTTTACAAAGGTAATAAATTAGGAAAATGAACTTAAAATGAACTTGTCATTTTGGTTTAGATGTTTTCTCCACTCCCACTGCATATTTAATAGGCTCACCTAACTAATAAAAACTGTAAACAAATAGGTGTGGCAGTCTCAGAGTAATTTCATTGTAGTTAGTTCCTCCCTTCAGGCAGTGTCCACCAGCGTCTGACCAGAATTGAAGAAGCAGCTTGGATGAGCTGGAAAACATTTGACCAAATAAACTTTCCTCCAGTTGACAAATTGAATTTCTCCTGGACGACTGAGGGATTCTACACACACATCAAGAGGAAGGTGAGACATTATGTTGAGGGTGTGTGAGTTTAAAGTCAATATTCATTCACTGCTTTGTTTTGTGTTTCTTTTTCCTCAAACACACAAGGGATCCAGTTTATGGAGGTGTGACTGTGCCAAATCCATCAGGTCACATAAATAAGTTTTCATAAATCTAACTCTATTTTACCTGATAAATATTAATTTTAAAATAATCCAAGCAAACTGTACTGCACTTAAACACTCTGTGGCCCATTTTTGGACCCCCACCCACAGTTTGAAGACCCCTTCTTTGATTTATTTTATTTATTTTATTTTATTTTTTTTCTTCCTACCTGGAGTCACATTCTCTTACTAGTTTTGCAGTGGTATTTACCTCTGCACATTTACCAAATGCATGTCGTGACAAACAGATGCATTTGTGCACTTTTATTAGGCAAAATTCAACCACATGTCACGGTAAACCTGCTCTGTGCTGTAAACCTGCTCTGTGCCAACACTGTAACATACATTTAGATTAGTTTTTGCTTTGCACATAGTCTTGCACTTCTCTTCAGAGCACATTGAGGAGGGAGCCTGTGGGAGGAGCGAGAGAGTGAAAAGGCGAGGAGCTAACGTGAGGCGGACGGACAGGTAGGATGTTTTATAAAGTTTAACCTGCTCCGTGATACACGCTGGTACACGCTTTTGCAAACAGGCTGCGCGTGATGGGGGCTTGCATGGTGTCTGCGGCTCCAGTCGAGCGCACAATGAGAACCCCCGCACAGCCCTGCACACCGGTAAAAGTGTATTGCTAATGACAGCGGCGATAATGGAATATGCTTGCAATCATCTCGAGACCAAGACCAGTGTCGTAGTACTCGACACCGATTCACTGGTAGATTGCGATCGACGTATTGGGAACCCGTTTTACACACTATTTTTGATTCACCAGTAATACGGGGCAAAGTACGTCCCTTTTCAGCTCAATATGGGACGCGTACTTTTGTTTCTGAATACGGGACGATTCCGTTTTTCAAGGGACAGTTGGCAACCGTAACTCCAGGTATGTTTCCGAGGTGGTAATAACATTTTAAAATGCTCACAGGAGTCAATTTTGTGTAATACACGTTTTACAAAGGTAATAAATTAGGAAAATGAACTTAAAATGAACTTGTCATTTTGGTTTAGATGTTTTCTCCACTCCCACTGCATATTTAATAGGCTCACCTAACTAATAAAAACTGTAAACAAATAGGTGTGGCAGTCTCAGAGTAATTTCATTGTAGTTAGTTCCTCCCTTCAGGCAGTGTCCACCAGCGTCTGACCAGAATTGAAGAAGCAGCTTGGATGAGCTGGAAAACATTTGACCAAATAAACTTTCCTCCAGTTGACAAATTGAATTTCTCCTGGACGACTGAGGGATTCTACACACACATCAAGAGGAAGGTGAGACATTATGTTGAGGGTGTGTGAGTTTAAAGTCAATATTCATTCACTGCTTTGTTTTGTGTTTCTTTTTCCTCAGACACACAAGGGATCCAGTTTATGGAGGTGTGACTGTGCCAAATCCATCAGGTCAGGAGCCAAAGAAGAAAGGAGAAGAGAGAGAGATCACTACTGACTTCTGTTCTGACTCTCTCTCTCTCTCTCTCTCTCTCTCTCTCTCTCTCTCTCTCTCTCTCTATATATATATATATATATATATATATATATATATATATATATACATATATACATATGTGTGTGTGTGTGTGTGTATGTGTGTGTCCGTTCTCATCTCTCTCACTCTACCTTCCTCTCTCGCTCTCTCTATCTTTCTCTCCCTCCACTCTCTCTATCTCTTTTGTTCTTTCTCTCTGCTTCAGTGCCTCACTTTCTGCCTCTGACTGTCTCTCTCTCTTCTCACTCCTGTTATCTCTCGAGCTTTCTTTATCTCAGTGTCTTTCATTCTTATTGTCTGCCTCTTTTTCTCTCTTTCTCCTTCCCTCTTCAGCTTTTATCTGTCACTCACTCCATCCTTCCTCCATCCTCTGTCTGTATACTTCTGTCTCTCCTCTCTCTGTCTCTCTCTTTGTTCTCCTTTCTCTCTTGTCCCCAACCTTCTAATCTGCTCTCCTCTTTCCCTCGCTCTCCTGTTCTGTCTCTCTGCTTCACAATTCATCTCTTCAAGTTAATTAGAAACCGGAATTTACACCAGAAGCATCAGCGACACATAACATAGTCAGAGTTACATACACATGTACTTTTAAAAGCTTCAATTTACCCCAGAGGCAACAGAGCTGCTCCGGTGACTCCAGTCTCTGTGGATTCTCACGTTTAAACACTAAACTTTTTACATTGCTTGTGTTTTCATTCTTGTTTGGATGAATTATGTTTTAAATCACAAAGCAAAAGTGATTTAAAACATACTTTGCTTTGTGCTTTGCAGCGATAACAAGCCGTATCTGCAATGTTCGCATTAATTAAGCTATTCACCATTTCACTTTGGCTGTCTACACCATGAGCTTTGTCCTTCAGAAGTTCTTCTTGTAAAGTAGCTGTCTGATGCCATGAAGTGTTTCATATTTATCCTCTGCGGCTGTAAACTTTCTGTAGTCCAACATGAGTCATTCCCCGAGCTTCTGTGATGCACAGTTTATGCGATTGTTGTTGTTTTAGAGAATGTATTTTGAAAGGGCATTGGAAGTTTATTTTGACACCAGGTGCTTATTTCCTGTCTTACCCCTGCTAAAAAGCCGGGAGACACTCCGCTTACACTGAAAAATTAAAACTCCTATCTGCGCATATGCTGTGTGTATGCTGTGCTGCTGTGCCTACGTGCTTTTACTGTTTTGCTGTAAATTGATTCACTTTATATAAATATCATTCACTTTCATCTGTATTGTCATGCAATCCACTATTGTTCACAACTTCACACTTCACTTTTTGGTTAAATCTAGCTGTCAGTCAGATCAGGACAGAGGCTAACCAATAGGAGGAGCATGTGTGTGTGTGTGTGTGTGTGTGTGTGTGTGTGTGTGTGTGTGTGTGTGTGTGTGTGCATGCGTGCGTGCGTGTGTGTGTGGATGTTTGACCAGTGCTGCTTTAAACAGAGAAGCACAAGATCACAACAGAATCACCTCCTCAGACTCAAGACACAGACTCAGACAAGCAACCAGTTTTACCTGATCTCCCTCTCTTCTCTTCTCTTTTCCCCTCCTCCTCTCTTTATTTCCTCCTCTGCCTCTCTCTCTCTGTCTCTCTGTCTCTCTCTTTCTCTCTCTCTCTCTCTCTCTCTCTCTCTCTCTCCCTTGCTCTCTCCTCTACAGCTCTCTTTCTCCTCTCTTCATCTCCTCTACCTCTCCACTCCTCTCCCCTCCTCTTCCTTCCTTCACGATTGTGTTTCTTGGACAGTTGTTGCCGTTGGGAACAGTGTCACAGAGCGCCGAGAGTGAAGCCACTGCCATCGCTTTGCGGGTGGCCATTTTGGATCCAAATGTCAGAGCAGTTTCTCGTCTGTGGCCTGTGTCCTCTGTCGCCTCAGTGCATCTGCACTCTCCAAGAACAGCGCCCATTAGTCGCACTCTAAAAACCTTCATACTGTTTATATGACTAGATTTTCTTATAATTACTGCACTTACAACAATATATTTACTTCCTGTGCTGTTTATTGTACTGATTTCAAAGAATTTCTGAATGGTTTCATTTATTTAAATAAAATTAATGGTCTGTGAGTTTAAAATCAACATTCATTCACTGATTTGTTTTGTTTCTTTTTCCTCAGACACAAGGGATCCAGTTTATGGAGGCGTGACTGTGCCAAATCCATCAGGTCAGGAGCCAAAGAAGAAAGGAGGAGAGAGAGAGAGAGATCACTACTGACTCTGGCCCGAGCCACAAACCAGCTGGTGTGTGCTGCTCGCTCCTCGCGCGGTGCCGTGCTCCTCCTCGCGCGGTGCCGTGCTCCTCGCGCGGTGCCGTGCTCCTCGCGCGGTGCGTGCTCCTCGCGCGGTGCGTGCTCCTCGCGCGGTGCGTGCTCCTCGCGCGGTGCGTTCATGTCTCCGCGCTGCTTCCGGAGTCGTGTCTCCCCCCACGCTTCACTATTTAATACATTTTGTTGAAAATCTTGCGTGTTCGGCGCTAGAGCTAAAGGGCTGAGAAAGGTGCTTTTTGAGCGGGGATAACAGCTGGGCATGCATCTGAGCGAGCATTATTCGAATTTTTGAGATTTTGCATTTCATAACTTGAATTTTCTTTCGTATCTAGAGACCAAAATTTAACGTGAAGGCATTTCGTAACTTGGATTTTTCGTATGTAGGGTCTTTCGTAAGGTGAGGTACCACTGTACTTCCTGTCATGTTTGTTATTTCTGAATGTTTTCCTTTAAGTAAGTAAAGTTATAGGTGTTAGAAATATAAGTGTATAAGAAGTACTACAATGCAAAAAATATATGTCTAATTAAAGGGACAGTGTGTAATTACCGTTAATTACCGAAATTGAAGATACCCATTCAAAAATACATTGTTTTCCAAGCCTTTTCACTTCCATCATGAAATCAAAGTATTCTTTTGGACTTAGATATAGTCACATAAAAGGGGGATTGACCCCATGTAGAGGCAGCCATTTTGATTACGAGAGCCATTACGAGAGAAGGCCATTTGGGCTCCGCCTTCGCCTTCGGCAAGGCTCATGGTTTTGGGTAAACAACGACAAGCATGTTGCCGGATCAGACTCGTAATGGATCTAACACGTGTTTTGGACTAAATTGTTTTACTGGATTTTATTTGCTGGATCCTTACGGACAGATTGAGATCAAGTTTATGGTGAAATACTGAGTTTGACCTGTCCAGAGCCTTCAAAGGTAAGCTAAGTAACAAACCTTGTTTTGTGCTTTTCTGTATAAAAGCCCCATGTGCTCGGGGAGTGATTGTTGTGCCGGGAAATGAATTGCATAGTCAAAAAGAGGAGACTGTAAGGTTTAATTTGATGTGTAGATTGTCATGGTACATGATCGGGAATGTGTGCTTTCATGGGAAAAGAAAAAAAAAAACAGTGAACGGGACCGCGTTTTATTTATACCGTAGTTGTCGGCGAGGGCTCGCACAGCGCCGGGTGCACGCGGGTACGCGAGCTGTCCGCGTTACAACGTGCCCGGGTGACCCTCGAGGTCTGCCGTAGCCAAAAGAGGAAGTGCAATAGCCACCATTCACCTATGCGCCACGAATCCTACACACTGTACCTTTAAGTATATTTTCTTTATTTTAGTACATTTAACTTGATCAGAGAAATCATACCAATGGAGACTATTTATGCTAAAGATAAGAAACAAGTACTTTTTACATTTAAAATACAAATAAATAAAAACATGATCTTATTTCCACGGTAGAACATTTTACTTGACAATGCCAATTAAGATTTATTCAAGTTACTTTCACCTTGTAATCTAATGTAGAAATGAGTTTTTGAGTGTAGCTGTGCTCTGTGTGTGATTTTTGTTATGGTAACAAAAAATAAATAAAAAATCTGAGAGACAAGCCAGTTTAAATCATTTAAATGGGTTTTTGCTATGCAGAGAGGGGGAATGAGAGAAGAAAGAGGGGAGGGGAAGAGAGGGGGTGAGAAAGAGGAGACATGAAGATGGAGAAAAAAAGAAGCAGGGGAAGATATAGGAGAGAGGGAGAAAAGATAGAAAGATTGAGAGAGAAGGAGAGAGAAAAAGAGAGGAAAAGAGAGAGAGATGGAGAAAGGAGAGACAGAAGAGAGAGAGAGAAGAGGGAGAGGGACAAGATCGAGGAAATAGAGGGATAAAGGATAGAGAGAGAGACTGAGAGATGGAGAGAGAGAAATAGAGAAGAAAAGAAAGAGAGATATGGAGAAAGGACAGACAGAGATGTAGAAAGGGGAGAGAGAGAGAGAAGAGGGAGCGGGGGAAAGCTAGAGGAGAGAGGGAGAAAGGATAGACAGAGAGAGCTTGAGAGAGAAACAGAGGAAAAGAGAGAGAGAGAGGGGGGGGATGCCCTGAATGTGCCAGTAGCGTTGCTGCTAGCTCATGCTAATGATGCCCTCTCTGAGCTCTGAGAGGAGACAGGGACAGAGACAGGACACATCAGGACAGACAGGACAGGGAGTAACCTGTCAAATCTGAACCAAAACAGTTTAGCACAAAAACAAATCATGTGTCCATGTCTTCTGTGTCACCTATGAGTTATTTTTGTTTTTCAGAAGAATGTCTGGATGTTGTTTTGAATTCGATGGGCACGTCACCCAGACCACAAAGGTGAACTGTGATTGGTTCAATTCGTAAGAAGGAAAAAAGATAAGATAACGTATTACCATTGTTACTTTGTTGTTTTTGGTTATTGTCAGCCTATAGTTTTGTTGTTAAAGGTGCATTATGTAACCTTTCTAGTGGTGGGTCTGCTCTAATCACTTGGTCCTGCTTGTCTCCGTGGAGATGTCATTAGTCCACTGGCGTGGTTCTCTGCAGTTCCACTGTGTTTCCATCTTCTGGGTTCAGGGTTCAGGGACAGGGCTCTGCTCTGTGAGACACTGACGTCACATGAACAGAACTCATGTTTTCTTTCCAAATCAAATCTTTAAATCTAAATCATATCTGAATCATATACTATCTATCTACCTATCTATCTATCTATCTATCTATCTCTCTCTCTCTATATATATATATATATATATATATATTAGGGCTGTCAGTTTAACACGTTAATTAGATTAATTAATTACACTGCTAATAACGCATTATAAAAATTAACGCAATTAATTATGAGCGGCAATTCAAAGCATGCGCATTTTAAATTTGGTGTGCGGGGCCTTTGAACGGCGAGTTTATTTATAAAAATGTGATGGAGCAGGTCCGTCTTGTCCCAGGGGAGAGCACGCGAGCCCGTTTCCGTATCTGTTGCGCTCCGCACGCCGAACCCTTTTCATTATCAACTAATTCCCATAACCTCTCCAGCGTGTGCTGCCGTGACTAAGGCTGCACACTTAGAAGTTTTGACTTAGTCACTTTTGCCCATCCGAATCATGCTAAACCCGATCATTTACTCACCCCGCGCTGCCGCCTCCTCCCTCCTCCCGTGGTGCGATGGTCCGGACACATCTGCGCCGGGAGTTTAAATCCTCCTCGCGGGTTCCGGGGGTGATGTGAGCCATGAGTAATTTACACGGGCAATTATTTGTATTCTCTGTATATTTGAAGCCTTGTCTATTATTTATTGACGTTGCATGAAAGCTGCTGTACGTGCTCACATTTTGGCACCAGAAATATTCGCCATGTAATAGTGGAATGGTGTAAATGAGCTTTCGAATGAATGTTACGTAATGTGGGAGGTCGAATGGGGGTCTGCCAGCAGTCTTGTCTTGGTTACAGTGGAGGTAACATGCACGGAGAGAAAGAGAGCGATCTATCTATCTATCTATCTATCTATCTATATATATATATATATATACACTCAACAAAAATATAAATGCAACACTTTTGTTTTTGCTCCCATTTTTCCTGAGATGGACCCAAAGATCCAAAATTCACTCCAGATACACAAACACTACCATTTCTCTCAAACATTGTTCACAAATCTGTCCAAATGTGTAACAGCGAGCACCTCTGCCCCGCCGAGACAATCCACCCCACCTCACAGGTGCGCCACATCAAGATGCCGATCCGACATCATGACCAGTGCACAGGTGCGCCCCAGTAAAAGGCCACAATAAAAGGCCACCCCGAAATGTGCATTTTTTTTTTTTTTTTGCTTTATTGGGGGTCTGGGGACTCAGAACCAGTCAGTATCTGGTGTGACCACCATTTGCCTCATGCAGTGCAACACATCTTCTTCGCATAGAGTTTATCAGATTGTCAATTGTGGCCTGTGGAATGTTGGTCCACTCCTCTTCAAAGGCTGTTATGGACGAAGAACACAGGTGCATTTTATTGATGGCATTTTGAATGCACAGAGATACCGTGATGAGATCCTGAGGCCCATTGTTGTGCCATACATCCATGAACATCACCTCATGTTTCAGCAAGATAATGCACGGCCCCATGTTGCAAGGATCTGTACACAATTCTTGGAAGCTGAAAATGTCCCAGTTCTTGCATGGCCAGCATACTCACCGGACATGTCACCCATTGAGCATGTTTGGGATGTGCTTGACCGGCGTATACGACAGCGTGTACCAGCTCCCACTAATATCCAGCAACTTCGCACAGCCATTGAAGAGGAGTGGACCAATATTCCACAGGCCACAATTGACAATCTGATAAACTCTATGCGAAGAAGATGTGTTGCACTGCATGAGGCAAATGGTGGTCACACCAGATACTGACTGGTTCTGAGTCCCCAGACCCCCAATAAAGCAAAAACAATGCACATTTCGGGGTGGCCTTTTATTGTGGGCAGTCTGGGGCGCACCTGTGCACTGGTCATGATGTCGGATCGGCATCTTGATGTGGCGCACCTGTGAGGTGGGGTGGATTGTCTCGGCGGGGCAGAGGTGCTCGCTGTCACACATTTGGACAGATTTGTGAACAATGTTTGAGAGAAATGGTAGTGTTGTGTATCTGGAGTGAATTTTGGATCTTTGGGTCCATCTCAAAAACAAAAGTGTTGCATTTATATTTTTGTTGAGTATATATATATATATATATATATATATATATATATATATATATATATATATATATATATATAGAGAGAGAGAGAGAGAGAGAGAGAGAGAGAGAGAGAGAGAGAGAGAGAGAGAGAGAAAAACTCATTTCTTATCTATCTATCTATCTATCTATCTATCTATTGTTGGCATAAAGGATACTTTAATTTCATTCGTTACTCGTTTGATACCAGTGTTTACCTTAATTGTCCTAAACCCAGTATCCTATGCCTTCCCAGATTCGTTATGGTGATGAAGCAGATGACCAAAGACTAAAATCTGATACAATACGTTTTTATTTACCCTGACAGAGGAGTCTAATTACGGAGCGCCCGGTTCCTATCTGTCCCTAATGGTACTGACAGAATAGTGCATTTCCCTAAAATTCTAACATGTATAGTCTGTGTTTTAGAACAAAGAGGAGAAGTGGAGCTTGAGATGTCTTCCCCCTTCAGGAGACAAGCTGGGGGGGGAATGTAGCTGTGAATCTCTTATCAGTATCTTCTCATGCCCTTTCATGACCTTTCCTCTCCAGACTCCGTTGTAAACTCAAAGCAGATGTGGTTGCACAAACAGAAAACACAATACATCTTCTACTCCTCCATTTCTGAAGGCATTTTTATTTTCTACAATTCCCACTTCTGTCGGTCACCTAAAGTGGCCGACATAAAATCTCTAAACTAAATGTAAAAATATAAGTCAGAAAAATATAAAACCTTAAAAAAGTAAACTGTATATATGTAAATATAAAAATCAAAACAAAATATTGCTAAATAGGCATGTCCTCTCATTAGTTACAGATACAAAACTAAAATCATAAAAAGAGTAACCTTTCACCTTTGGTCTCCCCCTTCTGACACTCTACTCACTCAAAATCTGTGACATTTAGGATTTCCCTCTCCCTCCGGGGCGACACCCAGGTCACCATTTCAGACTCTTCCATGGTAGTGGTCTTGAGGGCCATGTATGCACCCCCGGGTGGAGAGATCATTCCATTTATCATTTTTCCCACCGTACCCTGTAAACAAGGCAAAACACAAATACACAGCAGGCAGCATACTAGTGCAATGGTCAGAAGGGGTGTGACTACTTTGAGAAGAACCTGCCACCAGGCGCCAGAGGTGAACCAAGTGCCAATATTGAAATTGCCCCAGTCCAGGTCGTGAGCTTCTTTAAGCATCCCTGTTAGTATTGCGACTTGGTCATGGATGTCAATCCAATTGTGAGAACTGTACGTACAACAGTGGTCATTTCCCATCTTGGCGCAGAGCCCCCCGTCTGCAGCAAACAAATAATCAAGCGCCAGTTGATGTGTAGTCAGCATAGCCCTCATTGCTTTTCTTTCAGGGTCTTCTTTTAATTGCGTGGTAATCTGATCTAACACGGAGGTTATATTTTCTAGTGTTCATTCATTTTATGTCCCAAATATGCAGACCCGTACCACGGAAATAAAGTCATAGTAATTCCTGGTAAGTCACTTATGAGTGGGGTGCGTGTCTGCCCAAAAGCCTGGGACCGAGTGGGAGGTTCCCAGGACCGAATATGTCGGTAACCTCGGGGGTGGGGATAAGTGAAGTTAACTATGTATGCAGCTGGGGCCAAATTAGCCAAATGACACGTTCCACACCAACCTTCGGGTAAATACAAGTAAATTTTCTTACCACAAACCCACACATATCTTAAGGGAGCCGGACATCCTCTTTTCCCTGGCAGAGACCAGAGTGTGGTAGTCCGGCTAGGCGGAGTTCCCGTATAGTTCATGTATTTTAAAAAGGCTGTGACGTTCATGTGATACCAATTAGATCCCATATATTTATGAGTGTTACTGCCCCATGGATAAGCCGAATATGTCTGATTTGGTTTGGTTGGATTTTCTGATTCAGATATAACAATTTTTATTTTCACTTTCAAATGTCCCAGGAATGTAATCCTGTTTGAACATTCCTGAAAAAAAAAACAATTCTCCCTCCAGTGACTGCCGTCCTACTGCAATTCCTTCCAAGTTAGTTCTATTAGTTTTCAAGTGGAAAGTGGACGGGTCCCGCCAGTTTGATCTATTCCTAAAATATGAATCTGGACACCAAGAATCATCGTGCCCTTGATAGCCCCGGAGTGCACACACCGTTCTATTTATAGAGGCGGGTCTAACCCCCCATAGTGGTGTATGATCGTGCGCATGTGGTATGAGAGAAAATATATAGCACCTAGTGGTAATGTTCATTTGAGTTTTAGTGAAATTCATTCATCACCACATATTATCCGTAGGCAACTGGCTAGTGTAGTCAGTCGGTGGGAATGGCGTATGTAAATACAGTGGGGTCCACCGGAGGAACTGGCGTGGCAGGAACTTGAGTGAGTCAGAGGACTAAATACCATGCCTTGAAAAGTAAAATAATTAAAAATATAAACAAACATGCATGTATTGCCCAGATAAGCCAGGCGTTAAGCGCCGATGTAATTGTGCGTGTATGTATCATAGTTACTCTCCTCCCCCTTCCGTCCAGCCCGATCCCGGGACGGACGTCACGCTCTGGAGGAGTCATGGTGCAGGTGCTAGGTGACGTAGGTAATACCACTGGTTTCCGCGACCTTGGAGTTGAACAGCACGATCCGTGCGAGCAACCACGTTGAACGGTCCCGTCCAACGGGGGTCAGACCACTTCCTGGAATGAACTTTGAGAAGAACTCTGTCGGGGAGGTCAAGAAATTCAGCAGTGGCTTTGTCAGGAATCACCTCTCTGTTGGATGTAACCTGCGCAGATAAACTGGAAACAAGGTGTGAGAGTGAGGACCAGTAGGGTTTATACTGGAGAGGGCCACCTGAGACGACGGGGCCAGATGGTGATCCAGGACCTGGCATCCGTCGTCCGTATAGCAGCTCAAACGGAGAGAAACCTGTAGAGCGAAAAATAGATGCACGTGCTTGTAGCAGAGCAGCAGGAAGAGCATCCAACCAAGAGAGATTGGATGAGGCACACATTTTAGCCAAAATAGACTTCAATGTTCGGTTCATGCGTTCCACCTGGCCCTGAGATGACATCCATAGGAATGTTTAAGACCCATCATGGATTCTACTTGTTTGAGATGTTTTGCAGTGAAATGAGTACCCTGGTCCGTGTGAAGAATCCTAGGAAAACCATGATTTGGTATCCACGTAAATGTCAATGCTTTAATGACCATGTCCGCAGTTTCACTAACACATGGAAAAGCTTCAGGCCAGCCAAAAAATGTGTCCACTAGGACCAATAGATAACGTTTACCACATACAGGGGTAATCATGTCTGTGTAGTCAATTTGGAGCACTTCACCTGGGTATGTGCCTTTAAGTTGTGGTGCGTGTGGTGCGTTCAGAGCAGGGCGCACATTAAATTTAGTGCATGTGTCACAGGATGAGACATGCTGAGTGACGAGCGGTTTCAGAAATGGGTGCCACCACAGAGAAGAAATAGATTTGAGCATTTTATCTTTACTCACGCGGCCTCACCCAAAACTGATGGAAAAAGTGGGGAGCCAGATGTGGGGACGCTGTCTACCATGTTGACTTCTCCTGAAACGATAGATACGTTAGGTTGCTGTAAAATGTTCAAAAGACGTGTTTGGCGGAGTGAAGACATGGTAAACTCTTGGGATTTGACCAGTGCGAGAACTGAATGAGATGTGTTAACCGTGAGTGGGTGTCCTAGTACTATATGAGCTGTCTTTTGGATTGCCTGGGCCACAGCAGTCGCATGAACCACACATTCAGGGTGCTTTGCATCCGCAAGAGGGATGGTAGCGCTGAGATATGTCAGGACTTTCCGGCCGCGTGGTCCTTTCTGAAATAAAACAGCATTCATGGTCAGTCGTGAGTTAGAGACGTCCAAGTAAAAAGGTTGGTCGTAGTCAGGTGTGGCCAAAGCAGCCGCGGAGGCCAGGGAGCTTTTGCAGGACTCATAGGTGGCTTCTGCTTCCTCCATCCATTCCAAACTAGCAGAGGAATTTCTCACGCCCTGCGCCTTCACCAATGCTCTCAGAGGGAGCATCAAATCTGTGTAGCTGGGCACGTATGCTCGGGTATACCCACACAGCCCTAGGAAGGACAACATGTCCTTTACCGTTACTGGGCGTGGGGCCTTCAAAATGGATTGTCGGTGTTCCCCAGACACCTGAATGTTGCCTCCGTCAATGAGGCGTCCTAAAAACGTGATCACTGGTCTACAACACTGCAGTTTCTTTCTAGACACTTTCAAACCTGCCTCATGCAGTTTTCTTAACACTTGCTCTGTCCCTCTCAAACACGTGTCAGCAGATGGCGCTCCTAGAAGGATATCATCAACGTATTGCGAAAGCACGACCTCTGGTGGCAGCTCTAGGGAAGACAGAATAGTTTTCAGAATCTGATTGAAAATGCCTGGTGAATTTTGATGCCCTTGTGGCATTCTTGTGTACTGCATCCTGTGTCCTTGGTACGTGAACGCGAAATAGTGTCTACACTCTTTTGCCAGAGACACGCAATAGAAAGCATTAGCCAAATCAATCACTGTAAACCATTTTAAATTTGGGGATAGTGAAGACAGCATGCGATGTGGGTCTGGAACAGATTGCAATGGTGTGGCGGTGACGTCATTCACCTCTCTCAAATCATGTGCCATACGGTAATTTACTCCGTCGGACTTTTTGACAGGTAGGAGAGGAGTGTTCCAATCACTCCTACATTTTTCAATTACACCGGCCTCCCAGAGACCATTCAGTATCTCCAGCAGTACCTCATTCTGTTCTCGAGTGAGTGGATATTGACGTTTAAAAACGTGTGAGCCTGGTTTCATGTCAATGTAAATGGGTGGGATGTTGCAGAGTCATCATGAGGATGAGCAGGCCACAACTCCTCCGGAAGAGAGTCTAACATGGTCTTCGCATCTTCATGGTCAGAATGTTCACGTCCGTGGTGGCGCTGGATTTCTTCCCACGCCAGAGTGCTTGAGTCAGTCGCGTATATTTTAATACGCCAAATGTCAGAAGAGGGTGACCAGTCAACGTCTGGTGTGTCTGTGTGTGTCCAGTCAGTCATTTGTTGTGCCTTCCGCACCATTGGTCCAAGCTGTCTGGCCTCGTGTTTAAGCCCAGTGAAATGTGGGGAACAGAATCGTCTCCTTTGAATAATGAGAGTAGCTCAGCTGTGCTTCTGTGCCCTCAAATGTTTCAAAATTTTCTCTATACATTTCATCGTGGTCCCTATCATAAAATAGGGTGCTATGGAGTGGGTCAAATAGAGCTGCAAATGCAAATTTAGATTGTAAAAATGGTGTCCAATTAGCATAAATTAATGCTATATTTATACCCCCTCCTGTGGGCTCCTGATCCAGGAGCTAACACCAATAAATGATAGCAGTTTGTGGCCTATCAGTCAGGTCAATCTGTAGGAGGAGCCATTTGCACGTAGGAGAAGGAACCTGGAGACACAGATGGGAGGCACCCGATGGAAATGTAACAGTGACCCCTTCTGGTGAGCACAAAATGGAAGCGCCTGTTTTCATAAGCAGATCCCGTCCCAGGAGCAACACGGGTGTCTGCGGAGAATACACAAATGAGTGATACAGGCGTTGACCAGCAATAGAAACAGGTAATAGATCAGTAAGGGGCAAGGATAGTACCTTCTCAGCAAGACCAACCAAGGGAACAGTTTGTGTAGACAGTGGAAAGTAGTCAGTGACAGAAGAGCGCGAAGCTCCCGTGTCCACCAACATAGCCAGCTGTCTGTCACTCACTGTCACCAACAGCCGTGGATCAGGGGTGCTGGGCACCCCTATTCACATTGTTCATCCCATCCGTCACACAACAGTGAGGGATAGTTACCCAGGGACTGAGGAGCCAGGGGTACCCTGTGGGTATCCAGAACCCTGTTGAGTGAGCTCAGCATGTAGGCAAGCTCTGGCCCAGTGTTCAGTAGAGCCACAGATATAGCACCCGCTGTAAGACGGGTTCAGATAGCGGCCACCCTGGGGCTGTGCCATGGAGGCGCGGCCTCTTCCTCGTCCGCGAAGGGGCGAGCTGGCACCTCTAAACACAGATTGAGCTTGTGGGGGTTCTCTTGGGGCAAATGCAGCCTGAAATGTTGACCCAAAGGTTTAGAGGCTTTACGTTTATCCTGTAAATCTGCCAATTGTAATTGGCTCTGCAACATCCCACCCATTCACATTGACATGAAACCAGGCTCACACATTTTTAAACGTCAATATCCACTCACTCGAGAACAGAGCTGCCGCCTCCTTCTCTCTTTCTCATCTGAGTCTCTCATTTTATCAGGATCTGTCTTGTACTCCTGAAGTTTTGCCTTCAACCATTCTTTCTGTCTCTCTCCTATCTGATTGTCTCAGCCTATCCAGACATTTTGACCGCTCCACTAACTCCTCCTTCTGCTTGCTCCACACACTGGGTAGAGGTGGGGTGAGCACCGGGGTATGAGGCGACACAGCGGGGGTCTTCCTTACTAATCCCAGTGGGGTAGGAGACCGCGCTCGACACTAAGCGCTGATCAATGTCGTCCCGAGGAGTTTCAATAGACTTTTCCTCTACGTCACTGTCATTCTGTGACGGTGGGAACGACTTCTGTTTTTCACTATCCTCATGTGTCTTAGTGTACTCCAGGTGTCCACTAAAGTCCAGGATTTCCACTTGGTGGGGTCACATATGGTGGGGGGGAAACAGGGGCTGAGGGAGTCAATGAGGGGTAGATTCCACTTGGAAGTACCTCCTCCCCCCTCTCCGCCTGGGCCGCCACGTGATACATTACCAAATATTTCTGCCTTTTCTTTAATTCTTTTCTAGATGAATGGCAATTTAGGAAGCTGAATTGAGAAATGTTGGACTCTAACAGTCTAACAGTCTCACACACCTCTCCTCGCATTTTCCCATAGCCTCACAAAGGGGACCAAGATAATTGTTTATCCTACATAGGCGCCAGCCATTTCGTATACTGTTGGGTGTTAATCACTGCTTTGTTTAGTCGACTTTTTAATTTATTATGATAATTTAATTATTAATAATTAATAATGTATAATTTTTTATTTATTATTTATTTATTTTTTGTCAATTGTTTTCAACAAATCTTCTTCCAATTGGATCAATAGATTCTCTGAGCTCATTTTAGGAAAATCATCCTTTGCCACATTAAATTTTGGGATGATTCCCTTACATTTGTCTGTCATTTTTGATGACATATAAGGTCAAATGGGGACTCTAGGGACTTTTAACCCAGGGACTCCAACCCTTCTATCTCTCGGCTGTTATTTTTTGACTTTTATTAGACGTACCGGTCTCTTCGGGGAATTCTGACCTCCCAGACAAATTCTCTCTTCTCTCTTCACACTGGATTTTTTTGTTCCTGTCCCAGACCGATCCTATCTAATATTATGCTCTAACGCTCGCGCATACTAGTAACAACAACCGTACAATAAGAGTAACAGACAGCCCAAATTTGGTTATATCCAATAGGAGAATTTATATAGAAAAAGGTTTCTTCTTACCTTTTTAGTAGTTAGAGGGCCCTCCTAGGACTGTCTCAGACTCTCATTTCCGTGAAGTTGGACTCCTCTTTTGTCCTAAACGATATAACAACGCAAGGTCGTCAAATCACCATCGCGGACAAGCCCCCAAATTGTTGGCATAAAGGATACTTTAATTCCATTCGTTACTCGTTTGATACCAGTGTTTACCTTAATTGTCCTAAACCCAGTATCCTATGCCTTCCCAGATTCGTTATGGTGATGAAGCAGACGACCAAAGACTAAAATCTGATAGCTGTGATTCATAGCTGTAGCTGTGAATCTCTTATCAGTATCTTCTCATGCCCTCTCATGACCTTTCCTCTCCAGACTCCCCTGTACACTCTATAGGCATTTTTTATTTTCTACACTATCTATCTATCTATCTATCTATCTATCTATCTATATCTATATATATCTATATATCTATACATCTATATCTATATCTATATCTATATCTATATCTATCTATCTATCTATATACATATATATATATATATATATATATATATATATATATATATATATATATATATAAAAACTCATTTCTTATATATATATGCTGTGACACAAGGCTAAAGCTAAAGCTACCATAAACACAAAACGACATCCTCTTTATGATCAGCTTTTTCTGAAGAGACGAAAACTTCGAGAGGGATTATCTGGAAACTAGAAAATGTGGTATGGCTAATAGAGACAACGTTTTTAAATATGGTCCGAATTTCACATGTAAGACATCATTGGAAAGCCTGTACTTTTAGAATCTGTGAATAACTCAAAACGCCTCTGTGACGACTTGGTATTGGTTTTCCTGCGGTTAGACACATATCACTTGTTGTGTGACTCTGCACCATGTTTGAACCTTTCTTATATGCACTAGGGTTTGACTCATCAAGTGAGTATCACACATCTATAAAGTGTTGCCTAGTTTTTTGTGTGATGCATATCAGTTCAACATACAGTAAAGTGCCTGGAAACACAGCAGGTTTATCACAAGACCAAGTCATCTCATCCACTGTGAGCTGGTCCTAGGTCCTAAACACTCCAGACCCCTTTGCCCCAGACCGGCACTACGGAAACCAGGCTTTTGTATTGCCTGGAATGCTCCACACAATGGCACTGTCTATCTTCATTCTCAGTGGAAACGAGATGCCCACATGTAGTGAGAAAGCAAGTTTTCTATATGTACAGTCAAAAAATTGAAATGTGAATTAAATACACTATGCTACCTTTTCCAATAAATATTTGAAGTTAAAGGGATAGTTCAGGTTTTTTTTAAGTGAATCTGTATGGCATCCCCTTCAGCAGTGTCGTGCATTAACACTGTCTACCCCTGACAGTGTCCTGTGAGCCGAGTTCTGCCCCGGTTCTGGAGCTGATGAAAGTAGGTCCGGCAAGTTAGCAGGGACATTTAATAAAGCTTGTTTTTCTTCTCAAAACAGTATTTGTCCAAAAAGTGATATATTTGCATCACAATACAGTTGCCCACGAAAAAGTCAGAAGTCATAATCGCTTGGTGCTATTTTCTCTCGAGTCATATCACTGCACGCCTATTATTATTATTATTAGCCGGTTCACTTGTAAACATCGCCACTTACAAGTGAACAGGCTAATAATAATAATTTTGGACAAATATTGTTTTCAGAAGAAAAACAAGCTTTATTTAATGTCCCCGCTAACTTGCCGGACCTACTTTTGTCAGCTCCAGAACCGGGGCAGAACTCGGCTCAGAGGACACTGTCAGGGGTAAGTCAGATTCACATCAAAAAACCCGAACTATCCCTTTAAGAACATATGTATTTTGAATAGATCAATTACGTGAAAAGTCCCTCAGTCGTCCAGGTAGAATCCATGATAAAAGGAGAAGTTCAATTTGTCAACTGGACAAAGTTTATTTGGTTGAAGACGTTTCGTCGCTCATCCGAGAGACTTCTTCAGTTCTTAAACCAAGTCATAACAGACGGAAAAAAACATTAGGGCAGACGAGTCAGGGACAGAAGGGTGGAGACGGTCTGTAGTCTGAATAGAGATGCTAAATATTCGAATAACAAATGAGGGGATAGTTTCAGAGCTATTTCAGAGCAGTGAGCTTCTCAGGGCTAAATAGAGATGCTAAACGAGACGCCAGGGAAACAAAAGATACAAATTAGCTGAGATAGTTTCAGAAGGATTTCAGTGTAGTGAGCTCCTCCCTGCAGCTAGATATAAACAGGGACTAACCAGCACTAGAACCAGAACTGAAGAAGTCTCTCGGATGAGCGGCGAAACGTCTTCAACCAAACAAACTTTGTCCAGTTGACAAATTGAACTTCTACTTTTATAATAGATCAATTAGATCACCGAACCCTAAAAAATACACAATAGATACATTTAATGCCATACTGTGGAACATTTCAGGCACTGCAATAACATCTTAACATCATTAACATCATTTTATTAACTGCTTTTTATTAACTGTTCTCCCCCTACACCTTAAAAGCCTAACAGGGACGGAGGCTGCAAATTAGCTAAAGGCTATAAGCCTTATGTGCATAGACATAGGTGACCTGTTGGTGGCAATGTTTAATGTACTGTCCCTGTCAAATAAATAAATAAATAAATAAATCTCCGATAAACTGCAGAAAAGTTGCACAGTTCCCCTTTCATTGACATGAGGACATTTTTCTTTCCAAAGACTTAATTACAACATTTGATCATGTATGTGGTAAAACCTTGTCTGGATTCATGAATATTGAGTTGTAGCAGATGTCAACATGAAACTCCTTTTTACTGTTGAACCCTGAGGCGACGGTATAAACCTGCTGAAATCACACAGTCATCTGCACATGTTTACACTGGTCTAATCCTGCGCCTGGGGTCTGAAGTGTCTCGCATGTGTTTGTGTTTGTCTGAAGGGTCTTAAAGGGAAGGACGTGATTCTAATGAGATTAACGTTGAAAGCACTCCACATACACGCTGTCATTGAGTGATTTAATACATGAGTAACACAGGCAAATGAAGACATCACAGTGAGGTTCAGGTGAGGAGACCTGGGGAATCCGTGTACAAAGATGCCACGATTTCACGATTTAATTATTTTTCTGCACTAAAATCATCCACATTATATCTAGTTTAGTTATTATACTTCCGTGGGGGTATAACTGCTATCACATATCAAATTTAGGTCATTGTGTCACTCCCCCTTCAAAGCACTACTGCACATCGCATCAGGTTTGTGACGCCGCTGTGTACAGTTTTGTATAACGTTTTTGTATATTTACGGAGAATTGCCGTGTGGGAGCATGGGTGACATAGGCGTGTGGCCGTAGCATCGCGCAAAAACGGCTTTGAATAGACCCCAGGAGAGATCACTAAATGACTCAGACATGCATGGCTGACACCTAAAACCTCGTTGGGCATGTTTTTGATGAGGGAACTTTGTAATAACATGGTAGAAAGAAAGAAAAAAAATGCATAATAACCCCTCTAAGCACATCATTACCATTTTCTGAAAATAAATAAATATTCGGTTAGTGGAATATGTGGATTTGATTCTAATTGTGGAGAAGAGGGGAAGGTTGCAAATAAAAAATAAATAGGAAGTGAGCATGGGGGTGCTTCGGGCTCCAGTTATGTTTATATTATTCGTCCCTCTCTCTGCAACTGCTGCAGTGAGCCTCGTCATTTTGGTCTTAAAATTTTCATATTAACCCACTCTACATGTTCCTGGTGGGTTTTTTTTTTTTTTGCTATTTTGTCCATGAATATTCCACTTCTTAGTTAGTTAAAATCTTAGTTAAAATGGCGGCACGGCACGGTAGCAGAGTGGTTAGCGCTCTTGCTTCACAGCAAGAAGGTTCCGGGTTCGATCCCCGGGTCGCCCGAGCCTTTCTGTGTGGAGTTTGCATGTTCTCCTCGTGTCTGGGTGGGTTTCCTCCGGGCACTCCGGTTTCCCCCACCAACCCAAAACATGCACCATAGGTACTCCAGCTTAGGTCCTGACCAAGCCGAAGCAAGAAGATCATGGAGATGGTCCCCGGGCGCCCTAATGTGTGTGCTGCCCACTGCTCCTAATATATGTATATATATATATAGGATGGGTTAAAATGCAGAGAAGAATTTCTCCAGTGTGAGATCAATAAAGTTCACTTCTTCTTCTTCTTCTTCTAAAATCATTCAAACTAACCAACGAACCAACATTTTTTATTGAAGTGATTTTAGCTTACATGAATATTACGGATTTACTAGCAGTTGTATGAGGTCAGTGGCCTATTGATCAGTCTTTATTTACTCTGTTGTTCACGGTAAGGGCATTAGAGAAACAATATGGATATGCTGTAGTCTTCTAATCCTCTCCTCCTCATTCTCCTCTCGTCCCTTCATCGATCAGCGTGTTCTGTCCCTGATCTGTTCTGTGGCTTCAGTCAGGTGTGGATGTTAGCCGCGAAGTGTTAATAGAGAGGTCGAAGGTCAAAGCTCCACAGTCTCCAGTGAAGATGCGACGGGGATGAAGATCGGACACGCAAAGGGAGAGCTGAAAGTGGGGAGCAGATTCTGGGCAAGGAACCTGGAGCTTTTGTTCTGAGGGTCAAATGGCAAACAATATAATAATGAAGTTGTAGCAGGATTTTTTCTTTTAAATTAAAGTTGCATTTATTTTTAGAGGGTTTTTTTCATATGTTTTTTTTAAAGTCTGAAATGGCTGTTCTAAAGTTCTGCACACCATGTATTTAAAAAGCCTGCATATGTCTCTGTTATAATGTTGTTTTCTCATCACAAAAAGACCTGGAGTTGTGTTTCATTTCATTCACACTTTTTGTGATGGAAATATGGTAATAATTTGTGATGGTCACTCTACACACCTTCACTAGAAGACAAACTAATAATAAAGGGTTCCTTAAACGTGTGAATGAAACAAAACACAAGTCCAGGTCTATTTTTGAGGAGGAAATAACATTATAACCCGACTTAAAGCTCACAAGAGTCCATTTTGTGTAATATGGGAGCTGTAATAAAAGGGGGAAAATAACAACATCAAAACTTTAGTAATACACTTTCAGTAATTCAAAAATTTACTGCCTTTTAACCAAAAAAATCATCTTTACGCCTGATTGAGGAGTGAAAGTGAAAACATTGTACCAAACTGAATGAATGAGAGAGAGAGAGATGAAGCAAGAAAGAGAGAAAGAACAATTTGACATTTTAAAACTATAAATATTTCAAAACTCTGGACCAATCTGAATTTCTTGTTTCTCCAATTCTAATACAGACACAGTGACCTGAGTATGTGATGGTCTCTCCATCTCTCTCTGATCTTTCTCTCTCACACCCCCTTCTCTTCTCTCCTTTCTCTCATTTTTCTCTTTCCACACTTCCATTCCAAGGAGAAAAGGAAGCTTTTCTCCTTACTCTTTCCCTCCTCTCTCGCCTTTTGTCCTTTCCCTTTCCCAATACCTCCACTTCTTCCTCCCATTCTCTCTCTTCTCCTAGCCAACCTGCTCTCTCTCTCTCTCCCTCACTTGCTCTCTCTCGCTCTCTCTCCCTCTGCTCTGATCCTTCTCCCTCCCTCCTATTCTATCTCCTCTTCTCTCTCCTCCCCTGTGTCTCTCTATCCCTCACCTGCTCCTCTTCCTTTCTCCTCCATCTCTGTATTTGTCCTTTCCCTTTTTCCCACCCCCCCGCTCTCTTTCTTTCTTATCTCCTTCTCTCCTCCCCTGTGTCTCTCTACCCCTCCCATGCACCCTCTTCCTTTCTCCTCCATTTTTGTCCTTTCCCTTTCTCGATACCTCCCCTTCTTCCTTCCACCCTCTCCCCGTCCTTCCCCCCCTTCTCTCTCTCTCTCTCTCTCTCTCTCATTCTCTGTTCTCTCTCTCTCCTCCCCTCTGTCTCAGTATCCCTCCCCTGCCCCCTTCTCCCCTTTCCTCCATCTCTGTTTTCTCCCTTTCTCTATTCCTCCCTTTCTTCCTCCCACTATCTCTCCGCAGTTTAACAGTAGAACTGGTCAGGGAAGGTCAGCAGATCCTCTGGAAGAGCCAAAAGTGTCCATCCTCTGTGTCCTGTAGCATCATAGCATCCTCCAGGGGGTGTCAGATGAACACAACAGGAAAGACGTTAGCCGTGTCTCAATTCTCAGAGTGCACGGTTCGGAACGTGGTTTTAAGGGCATGTACGTCCCTTCCGGCGCGACAACTGCTGTCCCATTTCTTTTTTGTCCCATGCACAGTTTACACGTGGTCTGAAGACCGCAGTCGTTTCCATGGAAATCGGGACGTGGACCAACTGCGTGAAAAAGCACACTTCGCGCACTCATATATCCCAGTATGCACCACGCGCTACTTCTTTTACGGGAGAAAATGGAGTCGGCGGCTGCATCTGGTAGTTGCGAGACCTGTCGCATTTCGCCAATGCCCATGCGGTCCGCGGACTGCTGAGCAAGTATGCACAGTCTTGACTGCAGTCTGAGCCCCCTTAAAACCAAGCTCCGAACTGTGCACTCCGAGAATTGAGACACGGCTATTGTTCTTACTCCGCTCTGTTGTTTTGGGCGGTGCTGAAATGGTTTGTTCCCTCAGTGTTTCCTCTGAAAAGTCTTGAAGCATTTCATCTGAAGGTCTTCTGCTGCATTTGATGCCACGTATGGTGTAAAAAGACGTATTTTTTTATACACAGGGATATCAGTCTGGTCCCCGTTGCCTCTGGCGCATCTCGAGCCAGAACCAAACATGACCGTTCAATCAGATTAGTTAAACATAATGTGAAACAAAAGAGCTCATTGGTCACCTATCATTATGCATCATCACCTCAAACTGGAGACTCACTGGTGATCAGACTAATTTCTTCGTGAAGCAGTAAATATTCTGGATCCAGGCAAAAGATCAGGTAAAAGGATTTTTATTTATTTTTTATTTTTTTATTTTTTTGATGATGATGATGACGATGATTTTTAAGACGAGTTTTTTCACATTTGAGAGACACGTGATATCGTGAATGTGGCTGGATGTCTTAAATTAGGACAGTTCCACACTCTTCTGCATTCAAACAGGAAGTAGGGACTGGTCAGGCAACACTGATGTTTTTTATAAAGGCAAAAACTCTCCCTCCATCACACTCTTGTTCCACCTGCTCCCTCCGTTCCCCTCCACCACTCGTCAGTAATGACTGAGGACAGGTGCACAGCAGACACCCCTCTCTGGGTGCAGATGGTGGGGCAGAGGAGTGGAGAGGGAGGAGAGAGAAGAGAGCAGAGAGAGGAGGGTGAATGTAGCAGTTCATCTCTCTTTCCATTTCTCTCTTCTCTTTCCATACCCCTCTCCCCTTTCGTTCTCTCTCTCTCTCCCTCCCCTCTCTCCCTCCCCTCTCTCTCTCTCTGTCTGTCTTTCTCTTTCTTTGTCTCTCTCTTTCCCTCTGTCTCCCTCTGTTTTTGTTTTTGCTCTGGGCCACACCTGATTAGCTGCTCAAATCTGTACACATGCTCCCGTTGATGTCCATGTAAGGAGAGGATGAGAGAGAGAGAGAGAGAGAGAGGGTAGAGATAAGAGCGGGGGCAAGAGAGAGAGGGAGAGAGTCAGCGGTGAAGGGTGAGAAAGAGAGAGAAAGAGGGGGGTTAGAGGTAAATGAGAGAGGGAAAGAGAGAGAGAAATGGGGGTAAAGATGAGTGAGAGAATGAGAGAGAGAGAGGGTAGAGATAAGAGCGGGGGCAATAGAGAGAGATACACACAGGGGTGAAGGATGAGAAAGAGGAGGGAGGGTATGAGAGAGAGGAGGGAGAGAGGAAGGGAGAGAATAAGAGGAAATAAAAGAAAGATAAGAAAGATGTATCTTTTTTTTTTTTACTTAGTTTAAAAGAATACTTTCACAATATTGCATTAAACTTACCTATGTCTAAGACAAGAAAGTGGCACCAGGGCAAGTTACAAGTCAGATCTGTGGTGAGGTGAGTCCAGTATGTTTATTTAAAAGTATGTGAGCAATAAAAGTACTCATAAATGGATAAACATAAGATATATACCGTATGTCATAATGTAGGGTCATCAAAAATATCAAAACGCAGATACTAATTGATACTAAAACTAATATCAAAACTACAGACTCGTTTGAGCAAAGTATCGATACAAAAAAGTCCCACCCACAGGACAGAAATTAATTTTTCCGGAATAGCTTGAGAATTACCTTGAGCTGTATCAGAACAAGTACTCCTCTGTGTTTTAGACTTAGACTTAGACTTAGACAAACTTTATTGATCCACAAGGAAAATTGCTTTGGGTACGGTAGCTCACTCATCAAATATAATATACAATAATATAGCTGCAAGCAGCAATGTGGGGCCAAGCACCGAAGGTGCATGTAGGCCTCAGCATGTAGGCCGCATGCAGGGTCTGACAGGGTCTAACAGAGTCTGACAGGGTCTAACTACCCTGTTAGACCTGGAAACAGTGTTTAACAGGGTCTAACAAGGTTTAACAGGGTCTGACAGGGTCTAACAAGGTCTGACAGGGTCTAACAGCGTCTGACAGGGTCTAACAGAGTCTGCCAGGGTCTAACAAGGTCTGACAGGGTCTAACAGGGTCTAACAGGGTCTGACAGGGTCTAACAGAGTCTGCCAGGGTCTAACAAGGTCTGACAGGGTCTAACAGCGTCTGACAGGGTCTAACAGAGTCTGCCAGGGTCTAACAAGGTCTGACAGGGTCTAACAGGGTCTAACAGAGATCTGACAGGGTCTAACAGAGTCTGACAGGGTCTAACAGGATCTGACAGGGTCTGACAGAATCTGACAGGGTCTAACAGGGTCTGACAGGGTCTAACAGTTGTATGGAGTATGGTATGAATGTAGTCCTGTATCTCTCACTGTTTGAGCGGAGCTGTAGGAGCCTGTTGGAGAATAAGCTCCTCTGTCCCTCTATGGTCTGGTACAGTGGGTGAGCAGGAGTGTCCATGATGGAGAGCAGTTTGTCTAGGGTCCTCCTGTCCCTCACTGTGACAAATGTCTCCAGCTCACAGCCAATCACGTGACCAGCTTTACGGATCAGTGTGTCAATCCGCCCGATGTCTCTTTTACTGGTACTGCTCCCCCAGCAGACTACAGCAGAGTACAGGGCGCTGGCAACCACAGACTGGTAGAAGATCTCCAGTAACTTACTGCACACATTGAAAGACCTGAGCTTCCTCATCCTCCTGAAGTCAATCACCAGTTCCTTGGTCTTGTCTAAGTTCAGGAGCAGATAATTTGCCTGGGACCACTCCACAAAATTTGCAATCAGCGTCCTGTACTCCATCTCCTGTCCATCCCTGATACACCCAACCACCGCAGAGTCATCAGAGAACTTCTGCAAATGGCAGGACACTGAGCTGTACTGGAAATCAGAGGTGTACAGAGTGAACAGGAACTGAGACAGGACTGTACCCTGAGGGGCTCCTACATTACTGACCACAGTGTCAGACAGGGTGATTCCCAGTCGCACATACTGAGGCCTGGCTGGCAGGTAGTCAGTAATCCAGGAGACAGTGGAGGACCTGACACTCATCCTGAGCAGTTTCTCACCCATCAGAGAGGGCTGGATTGTGTTAAAGGCGCTGGAGAAATTAAATAACAATATCGTCACAGAGCCCTTAACACTATCCAGGTGAGAGTGAGCCCGCTGCAGAAGATAGATTATTGCGTCCTCCACACTCATGTGGGCCTGATATACTCCACAAACCTTCACTAGAATTCTTTGGATGATTTCAGACCTGATATTACTCTAATCTCTACTGAACTAAAGGTAAAAGGGTAAAAACATAAAAACTACCACTTTGTGACATCACAGGGTGGAACAGAGCAGAGTTACTCAAATGAATGAATGTGTGAATGAAACAAAGCACAACTCCAACTGTTTTTGAGGAGGAAACAAGCATCTAACCTGGCTTAAAGCTCACAAGAGTAAGTTTTGTGTCATATCTGACCTTTAAATATTCTGCATGGCCTTGAAATGTTGTAACTATTATGTAAATCTAATCATTTTGCTTAAGAGGGTTGTGCTACTTAGCGATAGATAGATTTAATGCCATACTGTGGAACATTCCAGGCAACGCAGCAGCATCTCCATGGAGACAAGCAGGAGGTGTGCCAGAAAAGTTGACACAGTGCGCCTTTAATGTACCAGTTTGTAATGTGCAGGCTGAATTTCTCTGTAAGAAAAACAGTTTTATGCAATACCAATAAGTATGCATAAAAGAAAGAAAGAGAAGAGAGCAGGAGAGAAAGAGGGAGTCAGAGAAAGACAAAGAGAGAAGGTGGCAGGGGAGGTCACAGGCTGTAAAGAGTGAAAATCATTGTCTATTTTTACCACATTCACGAGGGAGGAGAGAGAAAGAGAGAAGGAAAGGGAGAAAGAGAGGAGGGGGCAGAAAGGGAGACGGGAGAGAGCTGGAAAGAAGGAAGGAAGAGAGAGAAAGAGTGAGGGAGAGAGAGGAGTAGGAGTAAGAAGAGGAGAAGGAGAGAGAGGGCAAGTGAGAGAGGGAGAAAGTGGGAAAAGAAAGAAGGGAGAGAGAAGAAGAGAAGAGAGACAATGAGGAGAGAGAGAGAGAAAAAGGAGAGAGTAGGGAGGGAGGGGGTGGAGAGGGAGAGTGTGGGAGGAGGAGGGAGAGAGTAGAAAAGAAAGAAGGGAGAGCGAAGGAATGAGAGGGACTGAGAGTTGTGCATTATTCATGAAGAGTAGATGAAGTGAGAGGAGCTGGAGGAAAAGCCACATTATTGTACTAACATCACAGGTTACACAATAGGGCTTTAATTTGACTGTATTATACAAATATACTGTACTGAGGTTAAGCTTTGCCCACAAACCAGAAGCTCTGTGGTTCTGCCCAAAGTACAACTAGCACAAGTGAAAAGTCTAAGCGTTCTCTTCATCTTTCCCATATCCTTCTTTCTTTGTCTTTGTCTCTCTCTGTCTCTGTCTGTCTGTCTCTCTCTCTCTGTCTCTCTCTGTCTCTCTCTCTCTCTCTCTCTGTGTCTCTCTCTCTCTCTCTCTCTCTCTCTGTCTGTCTCTCTCTCTCTCTCTCCCTCTCTGTACATCACTATAAATAAACACACATTTTTATCAATCTGGTCTGAACAGATGCCTCCTCCTCCCTCTTTCTCTCTCTTTCTTACCCCCACCCCATTCTCCCTCCCTTTCTCTTGCTCTCTTCCCTCTCTCCTCTCCCTCGCCTTCCTCTGTGCTGCTCACCCGCTCCTTGATTACCTATTACTCTCATTTTCTCTCTCCTTCTCCTCTCTGTCTTTCTCTACCCCTCATTGAACCCCCCCCTTCTATAATCTTTCTCTCTGTCGCCCTCCCCTCACCCCTCACTCTTTTCACTCAGGTCTATCGCTCTGCTTGCTCTCTCCCCCTCTTTCTCCTCTCTTTTCTATTGCCTCCCCCTCCCTCCCTCTCTCCTCCATTTGCCCCTCTTTTCCCAGTCTCTCTCCTTCCCCATCACCTCCCTCTCTACATCCCTCTCTCTTCTCTCCCTCCCCTTTATTCTACTGGTCTTTGTCTCTTTATCTATTTCCCTTTGTTTCTCTGTCTCCGTTCTACTTCCCTCTCACCTCTTCCTCTCCCTTACTCTTCTCCATCCCTTCTATCTCTTTCCCTTCCTCCCTCTCTCTTTTTCTCCCTCTCCTCCAACCTCTCTCTGCTCCCTTCTGTCTAGACTGCCAACCCTCTCTCCCACCCCTTTTTCAACCTCTTCTCTTCTCCCTCCCTTCTCTCTACCCCTCTGCCCCCACATCTACCCCTCTCCTTCCTTCCTTCTTTTCTCTCCTTTCTTCCTCATTCTCTCTCTCTCTCTCTCTCTCTCTCTCTCTCTGTCTCTCTCTCTCTCCTGCTACTGCCCCGCTCCTTCTTTCTCTTTCTCTCCTCTCCCTCTCTCGCCATCTGTAATCCCTGCTCACTCACACACACTTATGATAATGGACCACATGCTTGTATTGATTTAGCCCATCTCTGTCTGCCCCTGCCTCCTCCTGCCTCCTACTGTCTGCTCCTGTCTGCTCCTGCCTCCTCCTGCCTCCTACTGTCTGCTCCTGTCTGCTCCTGTCTGCTCCTGCCTCCTACTGTCTGCTCCTGCCTCCTCCTGCCTCCTACTGTCTGCTCCTGTCTGCTCCTGTCTGCTCCTGTCTGCTCCTGCCTCCTACTGTCTGCTCCTGTCTGCTCCTGCCTCCTCCTGTCTGCTCCTGCCTCCTACCCTCTGCTTCTGTCTGCTCCTGCCTCCTACTGTCTGCTCCTGTCTGCTCCTGCCTCCTACCCTCTGCTCCTGTCTGCTCCTGCCTGCCCCTGCCTCCTCCTGTCTGCTCCTGTCTGCCCCTGCCTCCTACCCTCTGCTCCTGTCTGCTCCTGCCTGCCCCTGCCTCCTCCTGTCTGCTCCTGTCTGCCCCTGCCTCGTCCTGTCTGCTCCTGCCTCCTCCTGTCTGCACTGCCTCCTCCTGTCTGCTCCTGTCTGCTCCTGCCTGCTCCTGCCTCCTCCTGTCTGCTCCTGCCTCCTACTGTCTGCTCCTGTCTGCTCCTGCCTCCTCCTGTCTGCTCCTGCCTCCTACCCTCTGCTTCTGTCTGCTCCTGCCTCCTACTGTCTGCTCCTGTCTGCTCCTGCCTCCTACCCTCTGCTCCTGTCTGCTCCTGCCTGCCCCTGCCTCCTCCTGTCTGCTCCTGTCTGCCCCTGCCTCCTACCCTCTGCTCCTGTCTGCTCCTGCCTGCCCCTGCCTCCTCCTGTCTGCTCCTGTCTGCCCCTGCCTCGTCCTGTCTGCTCCTGCCTCCTCCTGTCTGCACTGCCTCCTCCTGTCTGCTCCTGTCTGCTCCTGTCTGCTCCTGCCTCCTCCTGTCTGCCCCTGCCTCCTCCTGTCTGCCCCTGCCTCCTCCTGCCTGCCCCTGCCTCCTCCTGTCTCCCCCTGCCTCCTCCTGCCTGCTCCTGTCTGCTCCTGCCTCCTACTGTCTGCTCCTGCCTCCTCGTGCCTCCTACTGTCTGCTCCTGCCTCCTACTGTCTGCTCCTGCCTCCTACTGTCTGCTCCTGTCTGCTCCTGCCTCCTCCTGTCTGCTCCTGCCTCCTCCTGTCTGCTCCTGCCTCCTACCCTCTGCTTCTGTCTGCTCCTGCCTCCTACTATCTGCTCCTGTCTGCTCCTGCCTCCTACCCTCTGCTCCTGTCTGCTCCTGCCTGCCCCTGCCTCCTCCTGTCTGCTCCTGCCTCCTCCTGTCTGCTCCTGCCTCCTCCTGTCTGCTCCTGTCTGCCCCTGCCTCGTCCTGTCTGCTCCTGCCTCCTCCTGTCTGCCCCTGCCTCCTCCTGTCTGCTCCTGTCTGCTCCTGCCTCCTCCTGTCTGCCCCTGCCTCCTCCTGCCTGCCCTGTCTGTTCCTGCCTCCTCCTGTCTGCCCCTGCCTCCTCCTGTCTGCTCCTGCCTCCTCCTGTCTGCCCCTGCCTCCTCCTGTCTGCCCCTGCCTCCTCCTGCCTGCCTCTGCCTCCTCCTGCCTGCCCCTGCCTCCTCCTGTCTGCCCCTGCCTCCTCCTGTTTGCCCCTGTCTGCTCTATCTATTTAAAAGTACTACAAATACATCAAAACTTCCCATTGTATGTAATATTATAAAAAGTCCATTGCAAAAAATTGGAATATCGTGAAAAAGATTATTTATTTATTTATTTATTTATTTATTTATTTATTTATTTATTTATTTATTTATCTGTAAGCCACAAACTGAAAAAATGTTCATGGTATTAAATTTTTTTTGCAATGGATGTCATAGTGTATATACATACTTTTGAGTGTATAGAGATGTTGTTCACGTTGTTAGCTGGTTCCTGTTCCTTTTTGGTTTTAAATGTGGTCTTATAAATCCCATCATGCTGTAAATGTCTTTGTAACTTTACTTTTTACTTTACTTTATACTGCAGCTTACCCTTGAAAATTGTGATCTCAGTGGGTTTTTAAGTGGGTTAAAGAAATTAAAATAATATTCAGTTGGCTTTAAAGAGGGTACTTTATGCAAAATTGCCTTTTTTTTTGGAGCTTTTCTGCCTTGTTATAAAATTGTTCCCTCATCAAAAACATGCCTGAAATGATTTTATTTTGTTATCTGTGCATGTTTGAGTCATCTAGCGATCTGTCTATAGTTTCACAAACCTGACGCAGCAGTAGTTTCATTAGCGAGATGCATGTCGATTGTTGAGTGATAGTGCTCTGAAGGGGAAGTGATTTAGCATGGTGAGCAAAGGGTGGAAGGAAAAAATGAAACTGATATTAATTACATGTTTTTAATATGCCGTTTTTGACGAATATTGCATTTTCAAAGTAAAAGTATCACATGAAAAAATCTACTACTGAAGTAATTGTTTAAAATGTACATTAAAAGTAAAAAGTAAAACTATTTTCCAGAGACTTTTAGAGTAATAAAGCATCAAATGTAGTGATTTTGGTCAAGAATTCAGCTGATTTTAAGTGATTCAAGTGACTTATTTTTTCTAGCTGTTTTTGTTTATCTGGTTTACTCATAGTTGGGACGTTACCTTAAATTAAATGTGCTTAAAATACGTCTCAACCATTTCTGGAGGTTTCCAACCACAAAGAAAGGTCCTCTTTACTTTTCAGTCCACATAAAAATGCAGTGGAGTAGAAAGTACACTGAAGTAGAAGTAAAAAGTATCCACTGCAAAATGTACTTAAGTAAAGTACAGACAACTGAAAATTGTACTTAGGAATTGTACTTTTACTTTCCTGCTTCGTTAGCTTCTGGTAACCTGGTGATCTAAGCAGGGAATATTCCACAATATCCTTTAAACTAAATGTTGCACTGCTATCTCCCCCTGTATCTGAATCTGAAATCTCAATTATTTAAACCCAAACGTTCTCTTCTCTTTTTTGTTTTTCTTGTTTCGTGAAGGGTCAGCTCTCAAAACCTTGCATTTGGTGTCACCGTAAAAAAGGCGCTTGTTTATGGCATGCGCTGTGAGAATATTCCACAGATAAAACACGGGAATGAGCCTCTGGAGGACTGTAAGGGGAATTGGCTTTGATAAACTTCACATTTCACACCAGACCCCTCCCCCTTTCCTCTTCCTCCTCCTCCTCCCCTTTCCTCCTCCTCCTCCTCTCCCACTCTTCTCCTCCTCTCCTCCTCTCCCCCTCTCCCTCTCCTCTCCCCCTCTTCTCCTCCTCCCCCTCCTCTCCCACTCTCCTCCTCTCCTCTTCTCCCCCTCTCCTTTCCCCCTCTTCTCCTCCTCCTCTCCTCCTCTCCCCTTCTACTCCTCCTCCTCTCCCCCTCTTCTCCTCCTCCTGTCCCCCTCTTGTCCCCCTCTCCTCCTCCGCTCTCCTTCTCTTCTTCCTCTCCCCGTCTTCTCCTCCTCTCCTCCTCCTCCCCTCCTCTCTTCTCATCCTCTTCCCCTCTCCTCCTCCTCTCTTTCTCCTTTCCTCATCTCCTCCTCTTTTCCTCCTCTCCCCCTCCTCTCCTCTTTCTGTCACTGCGGACCGCAGGATGCACGGCTCCACAGCGCCCCCCATCGGTAGGCAGGGAGATAACCACTAAGCGTCTGTTATAATGTTTCCTTGTCGCAAACATATCTGGAGTTGTGTTTTGTTTCATTCACACATGTTACACACAAACCCTGCACTTCTCTCAAACTGTAAACACTCCTTCCACCTTGTGATGTCATGAGTTAATACAGGAAGTGCTCCACTGTGTTTTTAAACTCCATCCACATTCACAAGAATCATTTGGATGATTTCAGTCCTGGAATTGCCAATCTCTACTGAACTAAAGTGAACTAAACTGAAGTTAACTTGAAAACTACTGCTTCATGACATCACTAGGTGGAACAGAACATTTTGAGCTTTGGAGATGTAGACAGACATAATAAAGGTTTACGCAAACATGAATGAAGTGAAACACAACTCCAGGTATGTTTTTGAGGAGGTAACAAGATTATGACATGACTTAAAGCTCAATTTTGCATAATATAGGACCTTTAAAGTGCATAATTTATTATGACAAGACTATGTGAGTATGTGAGATTTATTCTTTTATATACAAGTGTAAACTCTGTATACTGTGTATTCTTGTATTCAAGTATAACTGGGAAACTGTGTGACTATAATGTTAAAGGGGTTTTAGCAGCCTAGGTGATTACACCTAGGCTGTATACCCACCTACTCCCATCCTTCGGCTATATGCTATCTTTGTGTGTAACTCAATAGACCCCTTAAAGGGCAGTAAACTATATGTAGTCACTACATACTCTGCATACCATATATGTATGGAGTTAAACTATATGTAGTGCATACCAGCATACCAGACTCCTACAGCTACTGTTTGATGGGAGATGGTGAGACGATGGTGACACGATGTGAGATGGTGAGACGATGGTTACACGAGTGTGAGACGAGCAAAGATGTGACCTTGTGTCATCATGAGTCCTGTATTTTCGCTTGAGTCAAGATTAAAGGAGAATTAATGTTTTTACAATCTGAGCCTTATTTTGGTAATAAAACAAGTTGTTTTACTCACCCATATCACTTTGGTGTCATTTGGAGCATTTCCGGAGATGTTTTAGATTAGTGATATCCGTTAACGTGAGTGGTGGGGCACGACGTAAAAGTCACCAAAATAACACAAACTTTAGCACTTTTCAAATCATAGAAGCTCAATGTCTTAGTATACACCAGTGCTTCTCAAATTGTGGGGCGAGCCCCCCTGGAGGGGCACGGTGTGATGCCAGGGGGGGCGCGTGTGACCCTGAGAAACATGCTTTTTTGCCGTACTGTACTAGAACTAAGTGTAATTGCACATCAACAACAGTAGTTGGCAGTAGCGCTCTCATTGTTGCTCTGGGGCAGGGGTCGGCAACCTTAAATACACGATATACAGAACAGACAGCAGAACATCCTCTGTCACAGAAAAAACACGTATATTCCACTGAGTCGTGTCCTTTAGTCCGACAGAAGCTGACGCATCAGTGGCACAAGGAGAGAGCGTTTCTTTTTTCAGCGCCTTTAGTTTATGCAAATGGGCCATGTGATTTTAAGTTTTGTTTCTGTAAAACATAAACAAATCTGTGCAAAACTGTATTAAAAACACATTAATATTTGAGTCCTCAGTGCAAAAAGACAGCGCAGTCTTTGTTGGAAGTTTCTTTCTTTCTTTCTTTTTAATGTTAATAAAAGGATACAATGTGTACTAATAACAATTTTCTAGACAAATAATACTATTAATAGTCCCACGCAGGGAGGGGGGCGTGAATTTTTTTTTTCTTCCTAGGGGGGGCGTCACAGAAAATAATTGAGAAGCACTGGTTTAAAGGGACATAATAAAAGGGACAGGGCAGAATTAGAAGGTACTTTGTTAATATGGAAATGCTTTTATAACTAAAAGTCCATATTATCATTCAATAATGCACAGGATAATATGTTATCACGCACAGTCTTGGTTTAGTCTTGGTTTAGTCCTGGTTTAGACCTGTTTTAGTCCTGCCTTAGTCTTGGTTTAGACCTGGTTTAGTTTTGGTTAAGTCCTGTTTAGTCCTGGTTTAGTCCCGGTTTAGTCCTGGTTTAGACCCGGTTTAGATCTGGTTTAGTCTTGGCTTAGTCCTGGTTTAGACCTGGTTTAGTCCTAGTTTAGACCTGGTTTAGTCCTGGTTTAGTGCTGGTTTAGACCCGGTTTAGATCTGGTTTAGTCTTGGCTTAGTCCTGGTTTAGACCTGGTTTAGTTTTGGTTAAGTCCTGGTTTAGTCCTGGTTTAGTCCCGGTTTAGTCCTGGTTTAGTCCTGGTTTAGTCTTGGTTTAGTCCTGGTTTAGTCCCAGTTGAATCCTGGTTTAGACCCGGTTTAGACCTGGTTTAGTCTTGGTTTAGTCCTGGTTTAGTTCTGGTTTAGTCCTGGTTTAGTTCTGGTTTAGTCCTGGCTAGGTCCTGGTTTAGTCCTGGTTTAGTTCTGGTTTAGTCCTGGTTTAGACCTGGTTTAGTCTTGGTTTAGTCCTGGTTTAGTTCTGGTTTAGTCCTGGTTTAGTCCCAGTTGAATCCTGGTTTAGACCCGGTTTAGACCTGGTTTAGTCTTGGTTTAGTCCTGGTTTAGTTCTGGTTTAGTCCGGGTTTAGTTCTGGTTTAGTCCTGGCTAGGTCCTGGTTTAGTCCTGGTCTAGTCCTGGTTTAGTTCTGGTTTAGTCCTGGTTTAGACCTGGTTTAGTCTTGGTTTAGTTCTGGTTTATTCCTGGTCTAGTCCTGGTTTAGTTCTGGTTTAGTCCTGGTTTAGACCTGGTTTAGTCTTGGTTTAGTCCTGGTTTAGTTCTGGTTTAGTCCTGGTTTAGTCCTGGTTTAGTTCTGGTTTAGTCCTGGTTTAGTTCTGGTTTAGTCTTGGTTTAGTCCTGGTTTAATTCTGGTTTAGTCCTGGTTTAGTTCTGGTTTAGTCCTGGTTTAGTCCCAGTTGAATCCTGGTTTATACCCGGTTTAGACCTGGTTTAGTCTTGGTTTAGCTCACGTCGAATTGCGTGTTGAGAGCCCTGATGTAAATGTTTGTCTAAAGAGCAAACTTACACTACAAAGCAACCAATGAGAGTTATATAAATGAAGTTATTACCTGATGGTTCTCAGTTTGTTTTATCATCACCGCACTTTGTCAGTGCGCGCTGAGAGGGGCGGGGGGGAGCGGGACATTTTTATCGGATTCATGTAAGAGTCTGGTTAATGCACATCTCACCGTCTCACCGCGGCTCACCATGGGCAGTTCGGCTCTGGGCCGCGCGTATTCCACGCGTAAGCCGTCGGGGGGGACACGTTACGCACAGACGGAGACACCGAGACTGAGGCTCAGGACGTGCCCGGGGGACGGCACGTCTGCTCCGGCCTCGCTCGGACCGTGAGCCCGGAGCAGGGGGAGTTTTTTTTCGTTGAAAATGCGTGGAGTCTGCATAAACTAAGCGACACAGACCGATTTTCTGGGCACAAAAAAAAAAAAAAAAAAAAAAAATCTGCGTGAGAAATGCCATGTGTGGCGTGTAAGCGTGTGAACACGTCGAATTGCATGTGTCACACTCTCAATGTGTGAGACTTGAGAGCCCTGTAAGCCTGAAGATGGGGTAGGTCTCATAATCGGTAAATAAGGTAAAATAATCGGTAAATAAGTAATTTATGATGGCATATATGTAAAAACTGAAAGTTTGTTTCAGAAAATACAGCCTCAATATGGTCATCTGGGAAAATCTCTGCACTGGTGTAACAAGGTTTGTGACATTTCTTCTTTCTCTAGGCCATGTAGTTAAAACTTGTGTTTACTGTTGGATTTGTCATTTCCCTAGTGAGTCAAGTTGGGTGCTCGAAGGGTAGCCCGATGTCTGCAGAAACTTGGCTTTAAGGTATTGTTTAATTGTGATATTATAAATGTAGATTTATTTGTATCCATATTAAATGTACCTCTGTGTCTGTGGTCTGTTCATGTGAGGTTTTCAGCTTTCAAGGTTGTTAATGTTTGACAGTTTGCAAGATGCCCTTCGCCGTGCATCTCACAGACTTTACCAAGAACAACAGGCCCATTGTAAGGTATTGGTTCTTATGTTGCAACTTTTACTGTGCACTGATTTTTCATTATCAGCAGAAACTCAGTGTGTACTTTTCCATAATAACCTAGATGTTAATCATCAGTGAGTTGTTAAAATCATGCATTATATCATACCACTGCTTGGATTGAGTGCCCTCTTGTGGACACACTTGTACAATATTTAACCAACTTCTTAGCTACCTCTTTCTTGATTATATTTCTGGAGATTTGCCATTCCAAAATGGACCCCCTCACAAAAGAGATGATGTGTCTCAATGGGCAATCCAGGGTACAAAATAAGAAACAATCAGAACATGTATATGTTTTAATGTGAAAAATGGATTTAATCGATTAAGGGGACAGGAAATGAAACTGAGTGCAGAGGGCACAGGGGTGTGTAGAGACTCCAAAACGTGGAATGAATAAATTATCCTATGAAAGATAGAAAACAAATTAATTAAACAACTAGCCTTTTTTGGACAAATAGCAAATAGCATATTTAAATGTTCTTTGTTAAGGTTAAGGAGTGTATACAATAATATTCTTAATATTCTCTATCTTAGTTTATAATTATAAATACCAAAATATATATTGTGATGTAGTGATGTTGTTAGTCTGTATCGCCCATTCCTATCCTCAGGTTGGTTTATTGGTTGTTTTCACAAGTTAACAAGTCATTCTTTTCTTTGCAGTTCTGACCCAGAGCTGCATCCTGCTGCCAAATACAGGATCAGACATCTAAAGGCCACAATACAAGTGTTCCACACAGGCAAAATCACAGTGACAGGTACCCAGTTCTCCTTTTACAATGCTACTTAATAATGAAGGCAATGCTCACTGCCAAAAGAGTAGAATATGAGTGCACTGCACTTTACCCTTAGACTTAGACAAACTTTATTGATCCACAAGGGAAATTGTTTTGGGTACGGTAGCTCACGCATCAAATATAATATACTGTATAACAGGGGGCAACAAAAAATAGATGGAATAGCAACAAAAGAGCAATAGACCAGTGTCAAATGAGACATTTAAAAAAAAAAAAAAAAAAGATAATAAATGTATATGTACAAATCAGAATTAAATAGAAAAGTAAGTATGGAACTTGAGCTTGACCAGTGACCAGGCAGTTTAGTTCAAGTTTATTCAGTCATTTCCCCCCCAAAAAAATCCAAGCGCCAAGTAGTAAAAATGACTGGAAATTCAACCTGGGTTTATACAATTATCAGAACCATTCAAGTTGTAGTGCACAATATGCCCTCTCATGATAAATCATATATTGTGTCTTCCTACATAACTAAAGTCCTGTTGTCTATCTATTCCCTTCCACACTGCACAATAGACAAGGTGATCGAGGCCACATCATTCACTTTGTTGTGAAATAACTGCAACAAGAAAATCCCTCTGTACTAGCCTAATTCTTTCAAGAATGTCTTGAAAGTGAAAGTTTTGGCCTCTTTTTATGAAATGGTTTAGTTATTCTACGATATACAAATTGTTGTGTTGCTTTTATTGGTTTGTCTTGTTGTATAATTTGTCTTGTTGTATAATTTGTAATCATGTTTGTATTGTATTGTATGTCTTTTTACCCACTTTCTTCCATCAACATGCAGGACCAAATATGCAGAATGTGGCTACAGCTGAGGAGCAAGTCTACCCTCTCATGTTTGAGTGTCAGAGACCTGTCCATAGGCCTACCGCTGTGACAGACACGAGCACAACCCAGGGTCATCGAGAGACCTCTTCTCCACTGCCTGCTCCCCTGTCCTCACTTGTCTCTTCTCCTCTGCCGCCGGTGGAAGAAGGAAGAGAATCTGTGAGGAAGACCTGGAGACAATGGCTACTGACATGACTTCTCCGTTCCCTCTCAAAAGAAGAAAGAGCTCCACCCAGGGTCATCAGCCTGAGACAGCTCCTGAAGAACAGTTCCCGTGAGAGGTTAACATTGAGATCCGGCCATCTTACAGGTACAGTTGGTACCTGTAAGATGTTACAGGTACCAACTGTTACATCACACTATTGCTATCACCATAGGAACAAAAACATGCCATTTCAATACGGAGAAAAAATATGTAATATGACCTTTAATAATATGACTTTTAATTTTACAGTGATAAAACATACAACATTGCATTTACACAACTTAACTCAAAATTATTATTAAAACTGTAAATGAATCCAAATGCACTTTGCAAGCCTTGTTATATTGGCTTTCTCCTTAAATTAGCTGTGATAAAGATAAAGACCATTTAAAAACCATTAGAGAAAAGTCCAGATTGGTTCTATTTTTGTTTCGTAATCAGTTCAAATGAATTTCAGGACTTGAAAAAAAAAGTGTAGTAAGAAATGTCAGGGTGCATTCAGAGACACTATAGAGCGCACATGCACAGATAATTGTATCAGTGCTAGCAGACATTGTGAGTGGTGAGTGTTGTATTAGCAAAGTGCGAGCCTTGATAACGTGTCATCCTGTTCGCAGATGGCCAAGGCGCTGTTCTTCCTGAAGCGTGTGGGGATCATGCATTGTGACCTGAAGCTAGATAACATCATGATGATCCAGCACGTCAAGCAGCCGCTGCGCATCAAGACTCCCAACCTGGGAGAGGAGGGGCAGACGCTCTACTACAGGTAAGGAACCACCTGGATACTGCACTAACCTCTGTAGTACTTTAAGTACAAGTACTACAGGTCTGTGACCATCTTGTTTCCATCTTTTAATTCAGGTATAATTACTAAACTTGGCTGGGATACTCAGGTATAAGTACTGCAAGTATTAGTGTGGTACTTTACTCAAGTACAAGTACTAACCTGCGCACACACAGGAACAGGATTGTGTTAGTGACGGGAGGATAAGTACTATTTACTTTAGTTCAGGAGACACACTGCATACTGCACACACTGCACTGAAAACCTGTCCAACACCACACTGATAATTCCGCACTGACAATCTGAAATATCTCCTAAAGGAAGAAGAGGGACTCTCAGTAGAGTTTAAGTCAGTCATAACAAACCAAGCTGCTGCAATAATAAAACAATAATGTTTTTGACTGAATGAATATGTAGCATCATACCTACATTTTGTACCACTTGGCAGCTTGTTAGATGCTAACATAAGTGTCTGTTTGCACAGAGCTCTGGAGGTGCTGCTCGGTGCTCCGGTCAAGGAGACCATAGTCTGTGGGCTGCATCGCTGCTGAAATGTTCCAGGGAGCTAAACTGTTTCTGGTGGAGGATGAGGAGGACCTGGACAGTATCTCTGCATTTGGACTAAAACTTCATTTTGTCATTGTACAGTATGACTGTGGCTCAGTGGTTAGAACAATGTTCCCCACCCCAAAGGTTGGGGGACTGATTTCCCATCAGACCACGTTCTGCTGTTGTGTTTGACTTCGACTTGACTGTGTGCACGTGTGTGTGTGTGTGTGTGTGTGTGTGTGTGTGTGTGTGTGTGTGTGTGTGTGAGTGAGTGTTGGTGATGGTCAGAGGGGCCAATGGTGCAGATTAACAACCTCGCTTTTGTCAGTCTGGCCTAGGGCAGGTGTGTTTTACAATAGTGCTGCTTGCGCATCTGGCGGGCCTTCCGGGGCCATGTCTCCCCCCACGCGTCACTATTAATACATTTTGTTGAAAATCTATGAAATTTTTAGTGTTTAAACTAGAGACAAATGTGAGAAAATGTTAATTCCAGTCTGAGAAAAGTGTATAATGTGTGTGGTGAGGCATTTACAGCCTTAAAACATGTAGAATAATTGTAAAATATAAAGTTGTCCTTCTTCGCGGATTTCACTTATTGCGGGCTATTTCTGGAACCTAACCCCCGTGATAAACGAGGGATTACTGTATTGTTGTCAGCGGTGAAATGGACAGTGAATTTTCGGCAGGAGTTGATGATGTAGGGCCATGGAGGATGTAGGAGCAACGACGTAGAAGGCAGAGCTTCTTTGTAGTTGTGGAAATGTCTGGGGAGGGAGGTGCACGGGGTAGAGACTGAGGAGCTGCAAGATCGAGTACCGAAGAGCCATGGCCAGGTGGTGGATGGTGGCATGGTGTGACAGTGAGGTCAGCGTCAGCAGAAAAGCCACGAAAAGATTGCCGTGTACACCCCGACAACCCCTGGGAGCTGGCTTGATGGAAGCCGCAAAAGTAAATGCCACGGTAGGAGACCACAGACAAAGTTCACCGGTGAGGTACAGTCAGATGGCAGGCAGGAAAGCAGCAGAAACATTTTATAGACCATAGGAAAACAAAGATTTAGTTTTATATTTCATTGGATGGAGAAGCGGCAGCCAAACGCGCCAGCATCCTCTCACATCCGGGCCATATTAAAAGAGATTGAACCTATTAGGAGATTGGTGTCCTCTTCTAGGCACCCACTACTTCAGATTGATAACATTAGCTAATTAACTAAATAACCAATTAACAGCTAATTATTGTCAGAATGTGAGCTAACCAGTTGGTAAGAGTAGGAGTGGGACAGAAATTATGGTATATTTACACCCACATTTACACCCACAGTGAATACTGCACATTATTTCGTTGTTGTAATGAATACAGTGTTTTTCAGATGGGTGTAATGCAACAATATACTATACAATATACTATCTAAAGCAGACAATATGCAAGAAATGACAAAATTATGAAAATTTTGTTGGCCACAATCCTTCAAAGCAGAAGCCTCCACCTCAGCCATCTCTGCAAAACTGCATCCTGCATGGTTACAAAGGGACAGTAAATGACAAGTTTATACTTTTGTCTTCTAAGGCTGATCCACTGATGCATTTACTCCTAACCATGATATGAAAAAGAAAGTTTAAACACAAACATTTGATTGTAGTAATATGCAAGATGTTGTTGAATCAATTCCTGATGAATTGTCTTCAGATTGTGACTACCATTAAAGATGCCTACGCATTTTTTTTTTTTAAGCTAACCGTGCTTTAAGCAAGTGTCAAGCAGTCAGTTTTGTTCAGGAGTTAGTGTCGCAAACAGTACATGTTAAAGCAAGCACCTCAGTCCTACAAAAAAACAGCAATCATTTGGAAGTCAGTTGATACAGTCTTTCAGATCAGGGCAGCATTCAATTTTTTGTCTCAGGTTATGGCTTGTGATCTCAGCAACAGCTGCTTTGAATTCTGTTAAGGTTTCATTATACAAAGCTGTGAGATGAGCAAGTTTAACAACCTGACCCTTTTCGATAACTAGTGCTGTAAAAAATATTGCATTATTAACGACTTAACGCAAAACAATTTTAACAGCATTTTTTTTTTTTTTTTTATTGTGAGATTAATTCTCTTTGTAGTGAACTAGTTTTTTTTTTTTTTCATAAGCTGTGCCCACTGCTAGTAAGGTTTGAAAAACTACAGGATCAGGTTGTAAACATATGAAAGATGGCGCCGGAGAGGCCGGCTGCCTGTTCCAGAGCTCCGACCCTACCTTACCTTTTTTTCCTCTTTTTACCTGTAAATAGACGTTTTCCTCGTTTTTTCTTTAGAGTAGGTAAAACCCGGTGCAGTTGTGCACCTGGGAAGCCTACTCTTCCTACAGCTTTATCGTCAGCTGTAGTGTTTTTCTGCACTTTGTAAATCCGTACTAGGAAATGTGCAAGGGACTATTGCACTCAACCACGGTGCGCATCACATATGCGCGCGATCAGCTGCTCAGTCTACGGGGGCCTTCTCTACTCTACGCCGGGAAACCTCAAGTACCAGCGGAGATACAGAGAAGGAAGAGAAGAGGATGCAGAGGTGGACGAAAGAAACGGGGACCGGGTTTACCGAATCTACCTGCGGTAATCACGGGGAATGTGCGGTCCATCTGCAACAAGACGGAGGAGCTGATCGCGCTGACTCGGCAGCGGAGGGAATATAGGAGCTGCAGCATCATATGTTTTACGGAGACGTGGTTGAATGGGAATATACCGGACAATATAATTTCCCTGAATGGATTTACCACAAAGCGCGCGGACCGGAGGGTGTTGGGAAGCGGAAAAACAAGAGGAGGTGGACTGCTTGTTTTTATTAATGAACACTGGTGTCATCCCGGGAACGTACATGTGAAAGATCAGCTGTGCTCCCGGGACATCGAACTTCTTGCGCTGGGCATGCGGCCCTACTATTTGCCACGAGAATATTCACATGTCATCATACTTTGTGTTTATATTCCTCCATCGGCGGATGGAGGGGCCGCATGTGAGCAGCTCCATACTGCAGTGACGAGACTGCAGACACACCACCCGTGTGCTCTTGTTCTAATCACGGGAGACTTTAACCACACCTCCCTATCCACTACTCTCCCCACATTCACGCAATACATCACGTGCCCCACGAGAAACAATAGGACCCTGGATCTTTTTTACGCAAATGTCAAAGACGCTTACACCTCCGCCCCCCTCCCCCTGCTCGGATGCTCAGACCATTGTCTGGTTTACCTGCTCCCGGAATACACACCCAGGGTGCGAAGACAACCTGCGCAGAAGCGGTCTGTGAAGCTTTGGACTCAGGAGGCCTGTGAGAGTCTGAGGGACTGTTTCCAGAACACTGACTGGGACATGTTCAGCGGCTCTTACGGAGATGACATCAACGGCCTGACCCATTGCATTACAGACTACATTAACTTCTGTGTGGAGAACACTGTGCCAACTAGGAGGGTACGGTGCTTCTCCAACAACCATCCCTAGGTCACCCCTGAGCTTAAAGCCCTCCTGAACCAGAAGAAAAGAGCTTTCAACTCAGGGGACAGAGAGGAGCAGAAAAGGGTCCAGAGGGAGCTCCAGTGGAGGATACGACGGGCTAAGGACTACGGGAGGAAGATGGAAGAGCAGTTGGCCCAGAACAATGTACGGGTCGTGTGGAGAGGACTGAGGAACATGTCTGGTTTTGGACAGAGTGGCAGAGGGACAGCTGATGGTGATCAGCGCTGGGCGGACGAATTAAACCGTTACGTCAACAGGTTTGACTCGCCCCCCACCCCCTCTGCCCCCCTGCCGACTCCCCCCTCCTCCTCTTCACACCTCCCCAGGCCAGTGGCCACATCCCCCTTCACACGGACCCAACCCAGCACCAGCCCCCCTCCACCCCCCACCACCACCCCCTGCAGTCCACCCCAGTCCCCCCCTCACTCCCCCCTCTCCATCACACCAGACGAGGTGAGGAGGGAACCAGAGGAAGTCCACAGGACCTGACGGTATCTGCCCCAGGCTGCTGAGAACATGTGCAGACCAGCTCTGTGAGGTTCTCTGCTACATGTTCAACCTGAGCCTCAGCCTGGAGAAGGTCCCCATCCTGTGGAAGACCTCCTGTGTGGTCCCGGTTCCCAAAACAACAAACGCCAGGGAACCGGCCCACTACAGACCAGTCGCCTTGACCTCCCACCTCATGAAGACCATGGAGAGGGTGATCCTCAGCCACCTCCGCTCTGTGGTGAGCCCCACCCTGGACCCGCTGCAGTTTGCCTACAAGCCAAACGTAGGAGTAGAGGACGCCGTCATCTACTTGCTGCAGCGGGCGCTCACCCACCTAGAGACCGCCGGGAGTGCTGTGAGAGTCATGTTCTTTGACTTCTCCAGCGCCTTCAACACCATCAGGCCGGCGCTGCTGTGGGGGAAGCTGGAGGACGCGGGAGTGGATGGACATCTCGCTGCCTGGACCATCGACTACCTCACTGACCGTCCACAGTACGTGCGGCTGCGCGGCTGTGAGTCAGAGGTGGTAGTCTGCAGCACTGGGGCTCCCCAGGGAACTGTCCTCTCACCCTTCCTCTTCACCATATACACCTCGGACTTCACATATAACACGGACAGCTGCCATCTCCAGAAGTTCTCTGACGACTCGGCCATTGTGGGCTGTGTGTCTGAGGGGAACGAGCCGGAGTACCACTCGGTCATCAGTGACTTTGTGGACTGGTGTGGGCGCAACCACCTGAGCCTTAACACCAGTAAGACAAAGGAGCTGGTGATCGACTTCAGGAGGAGACCACTACCTCACTCACCAGTGAACATTCAGGGGCAGGACATAGAGACTGTGGACAGTTTCAAGTACCTGGGTGTTCACCTCAACAATAGAAACCTATACCTTTATTAGTCCCACAGTGGGACTAATAAATCCTGTTATTAGGAGCAGTGAGCAGCACATTACTGCACCCGGGGACCATCTCCATGATCTTCTTGCTTCGGCTTGGTCAGCTAAGCTGACCAAGCTACCTATGGTGCATGTTTTGGGTTGGTGGGGGAAACCGGAGTGCCCGGAGGAAACCCACCCAGACACGGGGAGAACATGCAAACTCCACACAGAAAGGCCCAGGCGACCCGGGGATCGAACCCAGACCATGCATGCAAACTCCACACAGAACACACACAGAAAGGTCTGGGCGACCCGGGGATCGAACCCGGAACCTTCTTGCTGTGAAGCATGAGCGCTACCCACTCAGCCACTGTGCCGCCAGGACTGGTCCCACAACACCGACGCCCTGTACAAGAAGGGCCAAAGTCGCCTCCACCTCCTGAGGAGACTGAGGTCCTTTGGAGTGTGCAGGCCTCTGCTCAAGACTTTTTATGACTCTGTGGTGGCCTCTGCTCTCCTCTACGCTGTCGTCTGCTGGGCCCCGAGCAGCACAGAACGGGACAGAAAAAGACTCAACAAGCTGGTCAGGAGGGCCAGCTCTGTCCTGGGCTGTCCTCTGGACTCTGTAGAGGAGGTGGCTGAGAGGAGGGTACTGGCCAAATTCACGTCCATCATGGACGACACCTCTCACCCTCTGCACCGGACTGTAGAGGAGCTGAGCAGCTCCTTCAGCAGCCGACTGAGGCACCCCCAGTGCAAGAAGGAGCGCTCCTGCAGATCCTTCATCCCCACCGCCATCAGACTGTATAATTCTACTATATAGTCCTACCGTGCAATATCGTTTTCCCAATGTGCGGTTGTTGTTGTTTTTTTCAATACTCCTATCGTGCAATATCGTTTTTCCAATTTTTCAATACTCTCCCTGTCACTGTTTTTCATTATTATTACTACTATTATTATTATTCGATTTATTTTTTATTATTATTATTACCTATCTTTATGCCATTTTTGCCTGCATGCACTTGTCTTCTTGTTCAAACTGTCCCTACCTGGAGCTACTGTGACAAGTAAATTTCTCCTGTGTGAGATCAATAAAGTCTTATCTTATCTTATCTTAAACCGGAAGCAAAACAGTTTATACGAAACTGAGAAGTCCCGGTTGGAGGAGGTGGGCCAAAGCAGAGCACAGTTGCTTATTTACCCACACACGTACGACCCCCAGGTCAAATTTGGGCATCTCCCCACAGTCCAGAGACTAAAATAAGTGGTGGAAAGCGTTTTCCTGCTCACCCAGCCACCCGAGTCTGTCGCCACTGACCGCCGCGCGAGCTGCTGCTCCTCCGCCTTAGACTGGAGTCTAACGTCGCCAGAGAAAGATTTCGGCCAAAAGGAATTAATTTGCTTGATGCGTTTCCCAATTACTTTCTGTGTAGTGCGCATTCATATCGAGTGCAAATAAATGTGCAAATCAACACGGAGAGCTTGCCTTGGTCATTTTGGGTGGGAACTATTTTCCAGTGCGGAAGAATAAAGCCGAATCACGCACCACGCTGTGCAACAGGGGAACTCCCTTCCTGGTGCGTAACAGGGATTCCCCTGTCAGCGTGGTGTGTGCTTCGGCTGTGTTTTTCTGCACTGTAAAATAGTTCCCACCCAAAATGACCAAGGCAAGCTCTCCGTGTTGATTTGCACATTTATTTGCACTCGATATGAATGCGCACTACACAGAAAGTAATTTGGAAAAGCATCGAGCAAATTAATTCCTTTTGGCCGAAATCTTTCTCTGGCGACGTTAGACTCCAGTCTAACGTGGAGTAGCTGCAGATACCGCGGCGGTCAGTGGTGACAAACTCGGACAATGGCTGGGTGAGCAGGAAAATGCTTTCCACCACTTATTTTAGTCTCTGGACTGTGGGGAGATGCCCAAATTTGACCTGGGGGTGGCATATCCCTTTAAGGACTGTGGACAGCGACAGACGTGCTGCTATATCCATAAACTATAAACCTGCCACGTATTGCAGCAGCACTCATATCTGTCACACTATTTAAGAGATATTTTTGCTGCTATACTTATATTCTCTGCTAAAGCGATAGCTCTGCAGCTCAACATGTAAACAAACAGCGTCGATGACATCATCGGGCCGTGTCTCAGTTCGGTTGTACAGGTGTGAGTGCAGGCTACAGAACCCACAGCTATCGTGCATGAGCTCAGCACGGTTCTAAAGTCCCAGAGCGAGTGCGCCCCTAGTGCAGCAGGCGTTGGGGCAGACAAACACAATCACGCTAACTGGAGATTACAGCACGTCCCTCAGTAATGAGAACTACCTCGGGGTCACAGCACATTATTTCACCCACAGTGGGAACTTAATTCACTTTAATTGTTATGAAGACAGAAGATAAGCACTTCAGTGACACTGATGCAGAGCACTTCATGAAGGTGGAACAGGAGGGTGGAACATTGAACTCAAAGTTGTCTTAATTTGCAATAAAACATTTGCACAAAGCGGCACCTATTCAGTTTTCTATGTTGATAAGAGTATTAAAATGATGATACAAGGGACAAAAATGTGCGTTTAATTTGCGATTAATCATGAGTTAACTGTGACATTCATGAGATTATTTGCAAATGTAATATGATAAAATATAATATAATAAAATATTTTAATGGAATGACAGTGCTATCGATAACTGAATCAATCAAGTAGTGGGCGCCTAGAAGCGCACCAATCTCCCAATAGACTCAATCTCTTTTTATAACCACAAAAATATGCACTTCATAATATGAAGTGCATATAATTTACCAGTACAAATTTTTTGTATAGCAGTACAAAAATTCAACTCTTTTGAAATAAGATTAAGATTAAGATAGATTAAGCCTTTATTGGTCTCACACACAATGACACAGTGACACACAGGAGAAATTTGACTTCTGCATTTGACCCATCCTTTTATTTCAGGAGCAGTGAGCAGCCATCTTTTTCGGCGCCCGGGGGGCAGTACCGTGAAGGGTCTTTCCCAAGGACCCACACTGGTTAGCTCATTGCCGGGGGTTATTTGAACCCACAACCCCCAGGTGGAAAGTCAGTGACTTACCAGTTGAGCTAACCAGCCGGTACAGTTAACCAGCCGGTTAGTATTGTTTATATGAAAAATATATATATTTGTTGTCTGTTGTCTGCGTGTCCCTCTTGTTTTTCGTCATTTTCTCGCTTTTGGAGCAGATTTTCCAAATTCCTAAAATATGGATGTGATCAGCTGGACCCTCAGCACGATTGATACTCTTTTTTCACGGAGGAGTGCCGCTCCGGGAGAAGCGGTGTGTCCGGATGGTACTTTTGCTGCCGAATATGCGAGGGACTCGTATCGTGCGTGGCAAGTCGTATGTTTGGCACCAATGTACCTGGAGGATGTGGAGGATATTTACGTATTCGGATTTCTGATAGCTGGACATCTGTTAATTGGCCTGGGATTGTCCATGATCTATCGCAAAATGTGTAAGCTGGCAGCTAGTAAAGAGTCCCCCAAGCTGTCTGCAGCAATTTCGAGCCATTGTGAAGCCGTAGGGGATCTCGTGAAAGGATTACATCAGAAAGTGGGACAGGTTGAGGACCTTTTGGAAGGGTTTCAACCGAAGGAAACATCTCAACGTTTGGATATCATCACGGGCATGGTGACAGAACTGTGTAAAGCCAACGCAGCGCAGTCTGTGCGCCAAGAGGAACTAATGAGATCTCTCATGAATCTTCATGGCGATATGAAGATGGGGGTCTGGCAAAACCCAAGCTCAATCTAAATTGTTCACCTGGGTCTCTAAAAATGTATTTCATCATGCTAAATTAATCCCTTTGGATAAATTATGTCTAATAATTATGTCTCGCCTGTGAAAATCTGTGCCTCCAATAGTTATCTGTGTTTTGACTTTGCCTCCCTGCAAGAACACTTCCAAGGCCACAGAATGTGGTTTGTTATCTGGACTCTACATAAACATGGCACCCACTATCACACACTGACACTGACACACTGACATGATTGAGTAGAAATGTTCCCTGTCTTTTTAGTAAAGGTCTGATCTCTGCTCTCGGTTCAATCAATTTCATTGATTTCCAATCTGATCCCCCCACACCCTTCCTTCTGTTGCCAACGAAAAAGATCACCGTATGTTATATCTCCAATTGTTTTTCTGTCATTACATGTTGTTAAATTGTCACTGAGTGTATTGCATCTTTTCTACTCTGCATCCCCCAGTCGGCGGCGCGCGCATGCGCAGCGGCCCCTCCCCTAGCCCACTCTATCACTGTCCTGCCTGGTTTGTGGGGAAACGAAATTTCGAACTCACTCTATGTACATGTACATGATTGTTTTCGACAATAAAGCAAATTATGACTATGACTAACTATGACTATATACTCTTAATTCCATATGAAATGGTAATGCCTGAAAATTCTGTTTTTTGCCAATTTGAGGTACAGCGAAGAACCAGCTGTTAACCTCTAGATAGAAAGGTCATCTTGGATTTAAATAGAATCTTATAATCTTGGGGAGTTTTTCATTATACATTTGAGGCAGTGATATATGTGATAAAATGCTTGAAAATTATCACTTTGGATGACAATTTGTCAGGCAGACAGATTTTTTTTTGTTTTTTGGGGTATGTTGTGGGTGATATTTGACAGTAGAAAGGCAGCAAAACCCCAGCATTTTTTTCTGCTAGTTCTCCCTATGTCAGGATACACCATGCAAATTTTTTGTATTATTTGACCATTTATGCAATTGCAGCACTTTAATATTTACAGGTACATAATTTCGCCAGCAACTTCGAGACCAAACGGAGCCGAGTTGGACCTTATCAACTTGTGATAGCCCAAGAGAAAAAATAACAGGGAATAATAGTAGGAAAAAAAGGTAGCAAAAAACATTCTGAGGTGTGGACCTGGCTCCCGCCCTAGCTAATGGGCCTTATTTGAAATCAAAGAGTAATTTATCTAGTTTCTTACATATTGCTGTGCATATTCAGGGCCAGAGAAATGTAAACCGACCTTGAGATTCCCAGAGCCTTTGCCAATAGAATTCTGGCATATATCAACAAATCTCACATCAGCCACATATTGAACCCTAACTTGATTAATTATAGGGTTGAAGTTGAGATTGCAGCGGTGTGATTATGATAGAGGATAATCCCAAGGTAAGTTTCAGTTCTCTTTACAGGGACACCATACATTTCAGAGCAATCACAGTTTATAAGCAGCAACAGGACAGATTTACCTAAATTTACACATAACCCAGACACCTCTGAGAAATCTCTGATACTATTAATCGCTATACTTACATCTCTTTGATTATTCAAAAATATAGCTGTATCGTCTGCCTGCTGTAAGATTTTAAATTCCCTATCAAAGGCAGAGATACCCCAAAATTTAGTCCTTTTGATATGAGTCGCCATTATTTGTGCAATAAGTGAAAACAGATAGGACAGCCTCGCTTTATTTCTCGCTCAATACTGATCCCGGGAGATGTTCCATATAACAGTTTGATAGAGCTATTACAGTCTTTGTGCTTGAATTGTAGAAATAAAACACTTTCCAAAGCCAAATATTAGTTTTTATCATACATTTTTGTTATCATAAATTGGTGACTGTGTCAAATGCCTTAATAGAAATTTACAAATAAAACAAGACTGTCCTCTCATATATTCATTATAGTCCATCAGGTCTAAGATGAGTCTAACATTATTTATTATACTTCTACCAGTCATAAAACCTGATTGTTCTTCATCTGTGAAGAACAATCAGATGAAGTCAGTTCTGACTTAAGGCTCTTGGCAAAGACTGATGCAAATATTTTAGCGTCATTGTTTAACAGGGTGACTGGACTCCAGTTTTTAGATTTAGTTTATCTTTTTTGAGACCTGGACTAAGAATGGAGCTAAAGCTTCTTTAAAGTATTTATAGAATTAACTGGTCAGGTCATCATTACTAGGAGATTTGTTGTCTTTCAAAGTTTCTATAGCACTTATCACATTAGAAACATAATTTTTTTTATCACAGTTTTTCACGTTATGGCAATAACCATCCATTTTATTTTCATCAAGCTGGAGTACAATTTACAGTAGAAGTTGGCTACATAGATTGCAATTGACTTATCATCATCACAAACATTATCATTGATTTTAACTTTCCGGGGACATTTCAAAGTTTCTTCGTTCTAAATTTAAAAAGTGTGGAGAGCATTTTTGTTTCTGCTCTGGCCATTTTCTTCTAGATTGGTTGAAAGTGCCTTTCACTTTTCCCTGGTACATTTGATCCGGAGCAGTCTGGCATAGTTAGGCTCGAGCCCTTACAGGGTGTAGGGCCTATTGCTTTCACAATAGGAGAGTGCATGGGCGACCCTGACATGATGAGCGCTCGTCATTCGCCATTGACCCCACAGTAACATAGGGCATGTAGAGAGCTTTCAAAAAATGTATAAAACGCTGTTCCCATGTTAATGGATATATTATTTTTGCTAAAAATAGAATTATTTTTAGGCCTGAGCCCCGACAGGGCATAGGGCCTATTGCGCTTGCAACAATGGGCAATGATGAGCGTGTGGGCGTATGCGAGAGGACATCATGCATCTTCATCCTCCTGGTCGCCCCCTGCACCAACAGCAGTATCCCAGTAACCCACGCTCCCCAAGGCATGGGCCATATTTATAGCTGCTAAAATGAATGGAAGTCAATGGGAGTCAAGGTGGCGACCCTGACGAGATGGTGCAGACGTGCTGTGGGGTCATGGGGAATGTCCAGAGCTTTCAAAAAACGTATAATATGCTGTTCCTACTGCATGTTAATGGATATATTGTTTTTGCTAAAATTAATACGCCCAAGCGCCAGAAGCTGGCAAAGGGCCTATTAGTATCGCAAAGCGATGCTACTAGTGGCTGGGAAGTAACCAGAAGATTGGAGAAGAAGCATACTGAGATTGCTCTCAGTAAGGCATCATCCCTTACTTTGCAGTCAGAGCAGTCAGAGGCATTCTCTGCCTACAAGAACTGCTCCACTCTGAAAGGGCTGATTGGTGTTGCTGCCTGTGGGTTGGTGACATTTATTTCTTCTTTGTACTGTTGTGGAATTCTTTGTACACCAGATGTGTTATGTAATCCCTATTGGAGGCAGGAAGGCTGAGATCTGACCTCTTCTGAACCTGGCTAGGGGAATCACAATTACGGGAAATAGTTGATCTAAAATGAGCCAAAATGTCAGGCTGACCTGGTCTGTTTAAGGGATGTTTGGATCACCAAGTAACAAGTTATGTAACCAAATGCAAGGAGCCAGAAGCCATTCCAAATATGGGCCTGAAGTGACGATGTGTTTGAAGGGATAAAGCTGTAGGGGGAAAAGAGCTCTGGGCTGATTTTTCTTCATCCCGGGTCCAGGAGGGTCAGACCTTGTCCAGAATCTGTCTCAATGCGTCTATTCTTCCATCAGTTCTCCTATAGGCTCACTATACTATAAGATTTTGTAATTTGTACTTGCGTGCACTATTTTTGAATAAATATCATTTATTTGAGTAACTCGGCCTCAGTGAACTTTTTGGAAAACCCACTACAGAATTTTGGCGTCACGAAATACAGGAGGAAAAGAGGCAGAGCGGAGCGGTGCATCGCTCCTCAACAGACAAAGGTAAGCTAATCTGTTTGGGGGGTTTTACACCAGTGTCCATTAGGCTTCTCCAAAAAACAGGTGCGGGGAGAATAGACTTGGGACAGTGACAAGAATTGCTTGTATTTATGCATTGTATAATTGCTTATAGTGTGTTATGGTAAAATAAAAATAAAATTATAAAAAGGTTTTGGAGGAAGTGCAAGTCTATTGCCTACATAAAGTTGTATTTTTGGGCTTTTCCGTGGCTGAGAATTGGAATAATACAGAGTAAATTGAGGGCTTAAATGTGTAGGCCACGGATGCAGCTGTTCTGGTCACAAATTTGATTAAAGAGACTGCGACGACGTCCGTTCCTGTCCAACGCAGGCTGCGAAAATTAGGTGAAGCCCCAATAAAGTGGTACAAGAGCTGGTGAGGGTTCGGAAGTCTGTAAAAAAATAATATGTAAGTGTAGCCAGGAGATGCCAAAAAGAAATCGCAGGGCAGGAAATTGAGACGTAACTCTACATGCGTTTTGGCCCTAAAAGAGTTAAATATTGGGTTGAGTTAAATTGTATATGTGTCGCTGTAGAGTCTGGAGTAAAGAGGAATAACCAATGACGGTTTTTGCCAGGCATGAGTGCGATCGGGCATGCTGCGCTGTTTCCGTGTGAAACGAAACCGAATTGGGTGAAAAAGTGAGAAAAAGGCCTTGTAAAGTCCTGCAGAAAAGCGCTATTTGTAAAATATGTATATAGTTTAAAAGTCCGGACAAAATAACATATACAGTGTTAAATTTGTGCTGCAGTGTGTTTGTTGTGCAGTTGTATAAAAATCATATTATGCTTTAAAAAATCATAGGGCGCCTTTAAAGTTGAAAATCTAAAATGTGAGATGGGAGGGGTGAGCCCCCACCTTTGTGATTGCTCCATGCGAAAGGGAAGATCTATTTTTAGATCTGTGTAGATCTGCGTGGAACGGCTGCGCAGTAGACAGTCTACTATAAAGGAGGGGCGGTGAGTGGAGTGAGGAGCCCTCCCCTCCCCGTCTCTGCTGTGTGCAGTGTGTTTTAAAATTGTGCTGGACTGGTTTGTCTAATTTGAAGCCATCTGTTTTTGTAAAAGTAGAATCTCCCTTTTGAGTGAGTGTGTCAGCGGTGTTGTGGCATTATATGTGGTAGAAGATCCTGAGATCTTGAAGACTTGTGCCAACGGTGATTAACAATAAGAGTTCATTATGCAGTTAGGCGTATTAAGCGCAGTGCAGATGCTGGGAAAATGTAAGCAGTTGCTGTCAGATGAAATTGCTAAATTTTCTAAGAGATGGTCGAGAATAACTCAAAAAGATGTATCCCCCTGGCCTCAGGGCGGCACGTTTGATTTGGAACAAATTATGCAAATGGGGTTTGTGATCAGAAATTACAAAGCTAAAGACAAATCAGAGAAAAGACAAAAAAAACGAGATCGTGAATTGGCAATATTAAAACTCTTTGAAGAGCAAGGCAAAAAGTTAAGACAAAGTTCAAAAGAGCATGTGAGAGCGGAGCTTAATAAGAGGGGACTTAAAGGAGAGGCATTAGATAAAACCACACCGCCTCCATATGCGGCACAAATGCCAATGAGATCTTTACGAGTTGTGGGAGATTATGTGATGGAATCTGAAAAAGGTACATGTTATCCATTGGGTGACCTAGAGGAGGCAGAAGAAAAGATGCAGAAAGATGCTTTAACCCCATGGGAAGGACAGAAAGGACGGAGGAGCAGTGGCTACCACGATGAGGTTAAGAAAAGGCTTCAGAGGGCAGAAAGAATAGAACAGAGAGAGGATGGAGAGGAGGATTGTAAGAAAAGAGAGAAAAATGTATGGTGGGCCATCTTGAACGACAAATCAATAGTAGATGTAGAATTTTCTGGGTTGCCTACGCCAAAAAAGAATGCTGAGAAAAAAGCTACAATTATTGATTTTGATATACATGAACAGGGTGAAATTAATAGTGGTGAGACACCTAATGGAGCAGATTGTGGACTTAAAGAGAAAAGGGGTGGAGCTAAGGCTGCTTTTGAAGTACAGGAAAAGGGTAGAGTGAGTGGAGAACTGACACTACAGGTGGGTGGACCTTCTGGTTCATCTACTAGGTTAGGCGAAGACTCTATGTACCCCCTGCTGGCCAAAGGTCCTAATTTAAGTTATGTCCCGTGGTCCACAATGGACATGGAGGGGTTAATTTTGAAACTTCCCTGTATACATGAGGGAGCTGGTCGGTGGATCATGGCTTTTGAGGAAGAAACGTTAGCGGTGATTTTAGCTATGGGTGACATAAAAGCTTTATGGGGAAAGATTATGGGGAAACAGGAGATGGAGCAGATTCTGTGTGATGCTGGCCTCGGTGAATTTGTGGGTACACAGGCTCTGGACGGGGATATTTTGAACAGACACAGGAATGCACTTTGGACTGCATTAAGGGGACGTTATCTGGCAAGAATTCAACCGGACAGTATTATTACTGTGCCCATCAAAGACGAGGAAAGTCCACAGGCCTATGTACACAATACACGCAAAGAGTGGACAAGACAAACAGGAGCACGTCCGGAACATGACATTTTTCATCAAACGGCATTGAGGAAGCGCATTGTCGAAGGACTGCCACAAGCGGCGCAGAATAAGTTAAATGAGGCAGTTGGACTTTATAACATGCCATTCAATCAGTTTGTTGATCATGTGGTGGACGCGGTGATGAAGGAGAGAGCAAAGAAACTGCACCAGAAACAAGCAGATGAGGAAGCTGTGAGGAAACTGACACAGCAACAGCTGACAGAGGGCAAGAAGAAGATCCAGGCGATGGTTTCGCCAGCCACTGTCACTGGGCCACCACCAGCTGCAATGGTGCCTCCGCAGGGGCCTCCAAAATTCATATATGTGCAACCACAAGGCTGGGCTGCAGCAGGAAGAGGCAGAGGGTTCCGGAGAGGCCAGAGGAGAGGTGGTTGGACAAATGACAGGAGGAATGTCAGATGCTATGTTTGTGGCAGATATGGACATTTAAGCTACACATGCACGGAGGTGCCACAGGAGCAGAGTGGGACGAATGCAGAGAACAGTGCTCCTTATGCTGCCGGACAGGACAACCAGTGGCCTGCTAGGGGACCAGTCAATCCCTGGCGAGGCCCACCTGCTGGATACTAGGGGTGCCTAGAGAATCCGACGGGAGGTCATCAGCTGGCAACGACATCTAGCCCTGATGAGGAACCGATGCTGCAGGTTCTACTGGCGGGAAAAGAGGTGGAAATGATGGTAGACACAGGAGCTGCTTATACCTGTGTAAACCAGATGGACTCTCGCCATCTCCCTCGATCTGGACATTATGTGAAAGTTGTCGGGTTCTCAGGGACAAAGCAGCTGATACCAAAGTCGGTTCCAGTACCCCTGGAATTTCAAGGACAAACTATTAAACTGCCGGTGTTAATTTCACATCAAACACCCATAAACTTGTTGGGCAGGGATGCACTGTGTAAACTGAAATGTGCTATTTTGTGTACATCTGAAGGGCTGATTGTGGATGTGGAACATTGCCAAATGAACATGGTTAAAACGAAAGAGGAAATTGTGTATTGGTTGGGGTTGAGTGACACTTTTATGACTTCCACCAGAGAGTGGATGGACTTTATTAAAGCAAATCTGCCTGATGCCAGGGCGCCTGTGTGTCCTCCACACTGTACTCTTCAATATTTTAAGAAAGACTCTGAGGCACATCCGGACGAGTGGATTAAAGGGCAGCCAGACAAAGTTCAAATGCATGCATCTTCTATTGTGCTTGGGAGACAGGGGGCAGCACTAGTGATAGACAAGAATGACTATTTGGACAAAGAGTTTAAAATGAAACACAGCCTTCCCCATGTTACACTGTTGGTAAATTCCGGTTACAAATCAAAACATGTGGGGCCTATGGTAGCAGAGGCGTCAAAGGTTAATTTTTTGCCAACAGAAAATAAAAACATTTGGATAAGTGAGGACAACATCTATATTAAAATTTTAATCACAGCATCGGGTTGGGCTCACCCACAAGTAATAGGACTTCCCTGTGAATCAGAAATGTGTCTACAGCACTCGGACATTGAAAAAGAAATGTTGGATGCAGTTCCATCACAATTGTGGGCAAAACATGACACTGATGTGGGGCTAATCAAATCAGCACAACCAGTTGAAATCAAACTAAAACCAGGGTGTAGTGCCCCATGGGTGAAACAATATCCGCTGAAGCCAGAGGCTGAGGCTGGTATTGAAGCAACCATTAAGGGGTTGGTGGAAGCAGGGGTGCTTGTACGTGAGCCAAATCCATGCAGCAATACACCTATTTTTCCGGTGCAAAAGGTGGACAGAAGCAGATACAGACTAGTGCATGACCTGAGGGCATTGAACGAGGTGGTAGAAGACTGTTCAACAGAGGTTCCAAACCCACACACATTATTGACAAATGTGCCAGCAGATGCGAAGTGGTTTACAGTGGTTGATCTATGCTCAGCATTTTTCAGTGTCCCACTGAGTCCAGAAAGCAGTCATCTGTTTGCATTCACCTACAAAAATGAATCTTACAGGTACACACGGTTGGCACAGGGCTTCAAGCACAGTCCTCATTTGTTCAATAAAATATTGAAGGAGGACATGGCAGAGTTGTCAAATAAGATCTCTAGCACGATTTTACAGTTTGTTGATGATTTGATGATCTGTTCGCCAGATCTAGAGACCTGTCACAGAGATTCCATGATGTTGCTGACTATGCTTGCTGAAAAAGGTCACAAAGCCTCATTGAAAAAGTTGCAATATTGTAAACCCGAGGTTGAATACCTAGGGCGATTGATCAAGGAGGGGTCACGAGCGGTGTCACCTGCTCAATTGGAGACCATCACAAAAGCTCCAAAGCCCATAACGGTGAGGCAGATGATGACATTCTTGGGAATGACAGGATACAGTGCTGAATGGATTGATGGTTATTCTGTCATTGTGCAACCGTTAAGGGATATGATCAAAAAACAAGGAGCAGGTCAATTAAGAGCTAAATTGGAGTGGACGCCTGAGGGGTGTGTTGCATTTGAGACAATTAAAACCTTGTTACAGCAGGCGCCAGTATTGAAGCTACCAGATTATGACAAACCTTTTCAGTTGTTTGTATCATGTCGTCAGAATCATGCGTGTGGAGTTTTGGCTCAAAAATCGGGCATAGGAACACACGCTCAACCGATTGCGTATTATTCAGTAGCATTGTCAGCGGTAGAGCTTGGGCTCCCAGACTGCTACAGAGATTTGGCAGCAGCACATCTGTTGTATGAAAAAGCCTCTGCTCTTACTATGGGCTATCCCATTGAAATTTTGTCTCATCACAAACTGGTAAATTTGATTGAAAAAGGTAAATTTGTACTAACAGCACAGAGGCTCACTGATTATCATCGACTTCTTGAATATCCAGATGTGACGATCAGGGTCTGTCAGGTAAAAAATCCAGCAGACTCTGTTACATTACCGGATGATGGAGAACCACACGATTGTGTGGTGGAGTCCGAAAAATATGCAAAATTGCGAGCAGATTTGAGTGTGGTTCCATTACAGGAGGCGGAGATGACGTTGTTTGTTGACGGTTCCTGTTACAGGGATGGAGATTCACTCAAAGCTGGGTTCGCAGTTGTCGAAATGAAAGATGGTGAAACAAGGGTGGTGAGAGAGCAGAGCTGTAAGCAGCCATGCTCAGCACAACTAGCAGAATTAAAGGCGTTGACAAGTGCATGTGAGTATGCTGAGGGACGAAAGGTGAATATTTACACCGATTCAGCATATGCACATGGGGTGTGTCATCTGTTTGGAGCAGCATGGAGGGGGAGAGGATTTAAAAAATCTGATGGCTCACCTATCCAACATGGTGAACAGATAGCCAAGTTGTTGCTGGCCATGATGAAGCCGGAGGCTCTGGCGATTGTAAAATGTATGGCACATCAAAGAGATGACTCTCTGATTACCAAAGGAAACAGTGTAGCCGACGAAGCAGCTAAAAAGGCTGCAGCAGCGAGAAAGGAAGCGATTATGGTGACTCATATGGTGGACATTGAAGACCAAATGTCCCTAAAAGATATGTTAATGTTACAGGAAGAGGCCTCAGAGGCTGAGAAGTTGTTATGGGCTCAGAGAGGAGCCTCAAAAGACATGGAGGGACTATGGAGAAATCACGAAGGGCTAATTGTGGCGCCAAATGAAGTATTACCCCTAATGATACAAGAAGCACACGGAGTAAGTCATGAATCACGAAGTGAGGTAATGAGAAAAATCAAACAATGGAATTTTTGGGCACCAAAACTGCAGCAACATGTAGATAATGCACTTAGCCGTTGTGACACATGTTTAAAAAGTAACATAAGGAGAGGAGAGATGCCACCAGCAGGACACATTCCAGTACCAGAAGGACCGTTTATGCATCTGGCAATGGATTTTGTAGACATGGTGAGACCAGTGCAAGGGAAAAGGTATATGTTGGTGGTAGTTGATAGATTCAGTAGGTGGGTGGAGGCGACACCGTCTAAACACAAAAATGCAGACACAGTAGCAAAATTCCTGTGCAGAGAGGTGATACCTCGGTTTGGGCTGCCTGCCAGAATTTCTTCGGACAATGGTAGGGAATTTGTAGACAAGACGGTAAAATGTATCTTACAAAAGTTGGGTGTTAAACAAAGACTGTCCTGCGTCTATTCCCCATGGGCAAATGGGATGGTAGAAAGGGCTAACGGGGTGCTGAAAAACAAACTGCTAAAAATTTGCATGTGCACGGGGCTGAACTGGGTTGATGCACTTCCACTTGCATTGATGGCATACAGAGCTAGTGCTAACAGGACGCTTAAATTGTCACCTCACGAAGCGCTAACAGGTCGAGTTATGCCAACACCTGTATATAAGGCTGCTAAGGGCCCACCGCTGGATGTTCTGACCAATGATATGAAAGCATACATAAGACACCTAACTAACATTCACCGGAGCATTTCCGCCCGAGTGTCTTCCTTGTATTTACAGGAGAAAGGAGACCAGGAGGAGAAACCAAAAGTAAAACCAGGTGATCTGGTGTATGTGAAGGTCTTCAGGAGGAAGTGGGATGTGCCGAGGAGAGAGGGACCGTACGAGGTGACTCGAGCAACGTCAACGGCGGTCCAAGTAAAAGGTTCGGCTACTTGGTACCATCTGAATCACTGTGTGAAAGTTAACTCTGACCTAGTAGAGACATTGGAAACGAAGGAGAGAAAGGAGGATGATTTCCAGGGTGATTCTCCCCTGGAAAGGGGGGAAGATGGTGATTCTGCTGATGCTCCTCCTACTGGGGATGAGGTTGGTACAGACTGAAGGCCAGCCGATGATGGAGGCTGCTAGGAGTGGACATGAGAGAAGCAGAAGGGCAGCTCCCGGGGACTGGCCAACAGCGGACAAATGGGTCAGTACATCAACAACATTTAAACATTTGGATAACAGGTGGACTGTGCGGATGCCGAAATATGAATGGACTGATAACATAAACATATTCCAATTTCAGGTGGTAAAGGGGGAACGGCAGAGATTACATCTCTGTGGGCTCACCTGGACCAGAGGGTGGTTTGGTAGAGTTAGTTTAGATAAATGGGGACAAACCAATTGTGTGCTACATGTCATTGAACGAAATATGGAGTGGAGGGTCAAAGTGGGAATTAGTGAGGAGATAAGGGGGGATGGGAGCCTTTACGTGGGATGGGTTGTTTATGTTACAGATGCTGGAAAACTGGGAATCCCAGCTGAAGAGCGATATGTTAAACTGTTTCACCCCACATTAGCTCCAAACGAGACCCCATCGATGGAACGTAAGATCACAACTGACAATACGACTCCTACAATTCCACTAACGACTACGCACCTAACGAGGACCACTCCCACTACGACAATTAAAATAACTACAACTACTCCTACTCCAAATATTACGAAGACACAAGCGAATTCGACTACTCCTACTAATGCCAATACGACTACTCCGACAAGTAAATCAACTCTGACTACGACTACTAGTACTACAGTTACTACTACATCTACTACTACATCGACTAATACAGCTACGACTACAGTTACAACTGCTAACTTAACGACTACCAAGACGGTAGCAGGACAGAACATAGTGACGACAACAACAAGGAGGTTTAAGCGTGAGATGAAGGAGGAAGGTGTTAAGGAGACTGGAGAGTGTGGCTGGTTGGTTACAGCGAACAGTCCAGGGGTGGAGTGAGTTGGCAGGTGGATTTGTAAAAAGGGTGAATGAGGCGATGAATGATGTAATGGAGGAAGAAATTGATGAAGTGGACAAGCTGGAGGAGGAGACAGGCTTTAATGGTTGGTACAGATGGGTTTGATTTGCTAGTTATAGTAATAACAAAACTGATTGCTATGTGTGCACTAAAGCTAAGCCAGATCGATTATTTGTGGTAAATGCGGCTTATAGTTGGAAAAGATGTGGTGAAGATGCGGTTAATGCGCAATCCGAAGACAGAAGTTGGTGTGGAGCTGAATGTCTGTTATACTTGGCGACTCCTGGGTATATGCATATGCTTAACTCGAGTATCTATGGAGTTACTAACCTACAAAGGTGTAAGGCCTTAAAGGTGAGGATAGGTGAAAAAAGTGCACAGCTTGGTATGCCGGTCGGATTGCCGCTGATACCTGTGGGGTTGTTCGAATGTGTGGAAAGAATAGGTAGTAAAAATGTAGGTAAAATTCCGTTAACTAAATGTCAATATAATTGGAAAGTGAATGTAGATTGTACCAAAGCGACGCTTAAACGTGCGCTCCAGACAAAGGGAGAAAGTCTGGGAGCTATTTATGTACCAGGGTGTCCATATCAGAATCAGACAATTTCGCTTGCTGATCATTTCTGGTGGTGCGGTGGACAAAGGTTATTTTCGATGCTTCCACAGAATTGGGCTGGTCGATGTGCTAGGGTGCAGATGGTGCAAACGGTGATGGTGTTTTCCTCTCTGGACGAGCCAAAAAGCTCTAGTAGAAAGAGGAGGAGTTTCGAGAGAGATGGGGGTGTTTACATTGATAATATAGGCCAACCGAGAAATATTCCGGATCAGTTCAAAGCAAGACACGAAGTGACATCAGGATTGGAGTCGATTCTGCCATGGATAACGGCCAACAAAAATACAGAATGGATCAATTACATCTATTACAATCAACAGAGGTTTATCAATCACACAATAAGTGCACTAGGTGCACTCGGAGAGCAAGTTGATGCAACCAGTGCAGTAGCATGGCAGAACCGACAGGTCCTGGATTGGATGTTGGCAGAGGTGCAGGGTGTGTGTAGTTTAATAGGTCCACATTGTTGTACTTATATACCAGGTCACACAGCTCCCAATGGTGCTTTCACAGAGGCTATGAATGCGTTGAGGAAATTAAAGGTGGAGGTGGCTGAAAATTCTGGAGTGGAGCCAGCAGGATGGATCCAGTGGTTAGAAGAGACGTTTGGAAGTTGGGGAACAGCTTTAACTAGACTGGCGGTAACTGTATTGGTTTGTTTTTTGTTACTTTGTTTGTTTTTGTGTTGTTGCATTCCGATGTTTAAAGCGTTGGTAGTAAAGGGGATTACGAGACAGATGATGGTCTCAACAGCACCTAAATATGTTGACATTGTTGAAAACCAGGTGGAGTTGGACAGCGATGATAAGGGGGGTTCTGTTGATGAGGTGAGTGTAGAGAGTGAAGGGACTAACGAAGTCTAATTTCCAGGCTGGGGTAAAGGTTAAGTGCTGGTAACCTCTGACCCTACCCCCAACGAAAGAGCCTCTCTACTGTGCGTAAAGTACATGGGGCAACGAAGACGTCAATTACTCTATTAAAGGGACTCTATGATTACTCTATGATTACATATAATCTACATATAATCTAAATATCATACTACATTTATGTTATAAGTATACTCTGGGTGTTTATACACAATGCAAGGCAGATGCAACAGTTTTGCAACAGCTTACAAACATGGACAATATTACAATCTGAGTAATCTGTATTTCTGTTATTTACATGTGTTCACAATGTATTATGACTGTCACATGAGACCAATGCACCTGAATGATGTGTCTGTCGATGCGATATGATGACTTGACACCAACAGCAAAAGTACGCACGACAGGGATCGCTCTAAGGAGGGTCGATGGGGAATTTTCCCTGAATAATCGAATATGAGCTCTAGAGTCAGTCAATCAGAAATTCTTGGCTCAGAATCAGGGTTTTTCGCCCCATCTGCAAAGGTCAAATGTTGATGTGATGTTATACATTTTGTAAGCATTTAAAGGGGATATTAATTAGTTTCCAGGCCAGAGCCTGGAAAGGGGGGAATGTGTTGTGGAATTCTTTGTACACCAGATGTGTTATGTAATCCCTATTGGAGGCAGGAAGGCTGAGATCTGACCTCTTCTGAACCTGGCTAGGGGAATCACAATTACGGGAAATAGTTGATCTAAAATGAGCCAAAATGTCAGGCTGACCTGGTCTGTTTAAGGGATGTTTGGATCACCAAGTAACAAGTTATGTAACCAAATGCAAGGAGCCAGAAGCCATTCCAAATATGGGCCTGAAGTGACGATGTGTTTGAAGGGATAAAGCTGTAGGGGGAAAAGAGCTCTGGGCTGATTTTTCTTCATCCCGGGTCCAGGAGGGTCAGACCTTGTCCAGAATCTGTCTCAATGCGTCTATTCTTCCATCAGTTCTCATATAGGCTCACTATACTATAAGATTTTGTCATTTGTACTTGCGTGCACTATTTTTGAATAAATATCATTTATTTGAGTAACTCGGCCTCAGTGAACTTTTTGGAAAACCCACTACAGTACACTGGCTGCATCTCTGACAAAGAGATCACGTGCATCAGTGGAATCCTCCCACTGTTGGAGTCAGGAGATGAAGCAGTCGGAGACTGTTCCCCTTTCATGTTCCACTTTCAATCAATATTTTATTCGATAACACTTTAATAACACCACGGTTTTATGCAAACTACATTGCAAAAGAGTATATTTATTTTTACTCACATTAACTGCATGCATACTGAGCCATTCCGGAGTCAAATTAGAGAGACCTATAGTATTTTAGTATTGTATATTGGACTGTATTTGTGCTGGTCTTAATGACCATATGTTCATTTTTGTATTCTGAAAAAGTTTTTCTTTGGTATTTGCAGTGCTTAAGCGCCATCTAGCGACCACTAGTGGTAATTCAGAAGTCGTTTTAAAAAGATAAGTTTCGATTTCCTGTTCCTCAGTTCAAGGGACACTTTGCGAGACCAAGCCACGTTCGGAGCACGCTCAAACCAAGAGACGTTTTTTGCAATGCTTAGTCATTAATACCTCACGGGGGCAATGCCCGTAAGTATTGTTTTGTTGAAAATATAGCGTGTTTTATGTTCGAACGTTTTTGTAGTAGAATTAATGTCAATGTGAATTGTAAATTTGTGTAACTACATCGTGTAGGTTCTTTGTTCTTGAGTAATTATTATAGTTGAATTATAGTTGTATCTGACTGCAGAAAATGAATAGAATATGTACTAAAAGAGTACTTTTATGTTTGTTTACAGTTTTACAGCTAGAGGGAATCATTTTGCACTTGTTCACGTGTAAAATAAAGGAAAGGAGGAAAAGAATTGAGGATTTCGTGACATCGATTTCTTTGTTCACCTGACCTAGCTGTTACACGTTCTGGATAGCTGAGTATCCCTACACTTAGTGAGGCCATTACAGTAAAAGGGCAAACCCTCGCCTGTCAAGAAGGAGACAGTATTTCGCCTGCTAACCAAAGCAACTTTTGTGTGTCAAGACGACGCCATCAAACCTGCAATCACCACATAAGTCGCCCAGACGTGCCCACTGCTCCATAAGACATGGATCATCCAACTGAAATGCCAGGTCCTCCCGGTTTGCCTGAAACAGAAACCAGAGACTGGGAGGTGAGATCAGAAGTATCTGCATCAGGCTCTGTGCGTGCTCTTTCCCAACGAGGATCATCAATCAGTTCTCGAAAGAGCACCATGTTAGCAGCTGCTAAAGCAAAAGCTCAAGCAGCAAGAACCAAAGCAGCCTATTCTGAAAGAGAAATGGCACTGAAGCTCCAGAAGGCCAAAGCAGAAGCTGAATTGGAGGCATTGCAGTGTACGAAAGAAATGGAGGCTGCAATAGCTGAAGCGGCAGTTCTTCAAGCAGAATTAGACGACGACGGCAGTTTAGGGGAACATGAGCCAGAACTGGACCAAAGGTACTCCACCGCAAGGAATGTGTCACCACAAACACAGATAAAGCAAGACAGCCATGTTATTTCGCCCAACCTACACAGCCACCCGTTTCCACCAGCATGTCCTCCAACACAGAGACCAACGACAGCTCCGAGACAGCTGACCTCACTGCCACAGGTACCACTACAGCAGCCGCTCGTGCCCCCTCCAGCTCCACATCCTGCCGTGTTGGGTGACACGTCTGTACAACACAGCCACAGCTCCCCAACGGTTGATTTGGCTAAGTTCATCGCTAGGAATCAGATCGTCTCCACAGGGCTGACAAAGTTTGACGATAAGGCAGAGAACTACTGGACATGGAAAGCCTCATTCTGCAATGCCATAGACAATATAGGTCTGTCCGTAGCAGAGGAGACCGACCTCCTGATCAAGTGGCTTGGCAAAGAGTCGTCTGAGCAAGCACGGAGGCTCAGAGCAGCCTACAACAGAAACCCCCAGGGTGGCCTCGAGGCCATCTGGCAGCGCTTGGAAGAGTGTTATGGCACTCCTGAAGCCATCGAAGGGGTACTGTTCGCCAAACTGGAAAGCTTCCCAAAAATCTCAAACAGAGAGCCAGCCAAGCTACGTGATTTAGCCGACTTGCTACAAGAACTGTATGCAGCCAAGCAAGATGGATTTCTTTCAGGACTGGCTTACCTGGACACTGCTAGGGGAGTAGCTCCAATCGTAGACAAGCTCCCGTATAGCCTTCAGGAGAAGTGGATGTTCTACGGTTCTCAGATAAAGCGCGAACAACAGATCTCCTTCCCACCATTCGGCGTGTTTGTCAACTTCATCCAGAGCCAAGCCAGGGCAAGAAATGATCCAAGCTTCAGAGTCGCCATGCCACCTCCACCTGTCACAAACAGAGACAAGCCCAAAAGCATCCAGAGCAAAGTGAATCAGCACGTCGCCGTCCACAAGACACAAGTCGCTGAGCCCAACCAGAAAGGTGAGCCCGAAACTGACACTGTAGATATTGCTAAACATTGCCCAATCCACAAAAAGCCACATTCATTAGGATCATGTAGGAGCTTTAGAGACAAACTGCTAGCTGACCGTAAGCAATATCTTAAAGACAATTCCATGTGCTATCGCTGCTGTGCTTCAACCTTGCACATTGCAAAGAACTGTGACAAAGCCATAACATGTACTGAATGTCAGAGCAACAAGCATGTCGAAGCCCTCCACCCAGGTCCTTCACCTTGGAAAGCAAAGCCACCCCCACCTGCAGCAGAGAACGGCAGGGAGAGCACTGAGAACCAACGGCTTCCAGAGACAATCTCCTCCAAATGCACTGAGGTATGCGGTGAAGGGATGAGCATTAGAGGTTGCTCCAAAATATGCTTAGTTAATGTCTACCCACAAGGACAGAAAGAAGCAGCAGTCAGAGTATATGCCATCATTGATGATCAAAGTAATAAGTCCCTTGCACGATCAGAATTCTTTGAGATATTCAGCGACAATAGCACCCCATCTCCGTACACTCTTAAGACATGTGCGGGCAGCATAGAGACATTTGGTAGGAGAGCGTGTGGCTACATGCTGGAGTCACTGGATGAGAAGACTTCCGTCCCTCTACCCGTCCTCATTGAATGCAACGAACTCCCAGACAACAGGTCCGAAATCCCCACACCCAGTGCAGCTTTACATCACCCTCACCTGAGATGCATAGCCAGTGAGATTCCAGCTTTAGACTCCAATGCCAAAATACTGTTGTTGCTTGGAAGAGACATTTTGAAGATACACAAGGTCAGAAAACAAATTAACGGCCCCGACAATGCCCCATTCGCTCAAAAGCTAGACCTCGGCTGGTGGTCGGTGATGTATGCCTTGGCACAGCGCACCGCCCCTCCTCAGTCACTTCCCTCAAAACATGTGTTCTACAAAATGGTCGCCCCAGCTACCTCGCACCCTGCCACAACCACCTACGTGTTAAAGACCCTCAACACAGCCATTCAGCACTTCAAGTTCCCCCGCCGCAGCAAGCCGCTGCCCACACTGCTCCTCTGCTTCACGTGGACGACCTGGAGTCCTCCATCTTCCATTGCACTGACAAAGACCACCAACCTGCTCCGTCCATCGATGACCTCAACTTCCTGCAGATCATGGATACTGAGGTATGTCAAGATGACCATCGAAGCTGGGTCACACCCTTACCTTTTCGGACCCTGAGAAAACGTCTACCAAACAATAGAGACTATGCCATGAAAAGACTAAAGTCTGTTTGCCACACACTAGAGAAAAAACCTGCCATGAAACAGCATTACACACAGTTCATGCAAAATATGATTGACAGTCAGCATGCAGAGATTGCCCCAGTCGTCCAAGAAGGAAAATGGTAGATGCCGTCTTTTGGCATCTACCATCCCAAGAAGCCTGATCAAATTCGCATAGTGTTTGATTCAAGTGCTCAGTATGAAGGAATCTCACTGAACAATGTCCTGCTCAAAGGCCCAGATCTGAACAATGACCTGTTAGGTGTCCTGATCAGGTTTAGAAAAGAGAAAATCGCTGTGACTGCAGATATTCAACACATGTTTTACTGCTTCGTAGTCAAGGAGGAGCACAGAGACTACCTGAGGTTTCTGTGGTTCCGCGACAACAACTGGGGCAATGACATTGTGGACTACAGAATGCGTGTCCATGTGTTTGGCAACACACCATCCCCTGCTGTAGCAATATACTGCCTCAGGAGGGCAGCGAGAGAAGCAGAATCTCAGTTCGGCTCAGATGTCAGAGCGTTCATTGAGAGAGACTTTTATGTAGATGATGCTCTGAAGTCATTTGCAACTGAGTCCGAAGCCATCAGTGTGGTAAAGCGGCCACAAGAGATGCTCTCCCACAGCCGTCTAAGGTTACACAAGATCACATCGAACAGCGCAGCTGTAATGGCTGAATTCCCCCCCGAGGACCGTGCAAGCAGCATTAAAGACCTGGACTTTGCCACTGACGATGTGCCCATGCAGCGTAGCGTGGGTATCACCTGGAACATTGTCACAGACACATTCACCTTCCAAGTGCAGAGAGACGACAAGCCCTTCACACGCAGAGGCGTGCTCTCAACCGTAAACAGCATCTTCGACCCTCTTGGCTTTCTCTTACCTGTCACCATACAAGGGAGATCGCTGCTGAGAGAGCTGACCATGGAAAATGGTGAGTGGGACTCTCCGTTACCTGAACACCTCAAAGCAGAGTGGGTGAAATGGAAGTCCTCCCTACAATGTCTTCAAGACATACAGATCCCCCGTTGCTACACATCTCTCTCCACCTCTGCAGCGCGCTCGAGAGAATTGTGTGTGTTTGCCGATGCTTCCACCAAAGCAATTGCAGCAGTTGCCTACTTGAAGGTGACTGATGAAGACGGACACTCCGAAGTCGGATTTGTGCTTGGCAAAGCAAAGCTGGCACCAGTGAAAGAGATCACAATCCCCAGACTCGAACTCTGCGCAGCAGTCCTTGCTGTCGAGATAGCTGAGGCTGTTGTGAGCAGCATGGACCTGCACATGAACTTTGTGACTTTCTATTCTGACAGCAAAGTGGTGTTGGGGTATATTAACAATGAGAAGAGACGGTTCTATGTTTATGTAAGCAACAGAGTTCAGCGCATCCGGCAAGCAACTTCACCCCAACAGTGGAAGTATGTCCCCTCGGAGCTCAACCCGGCCGACCATGGTTCCAGATCTGTTGCTGCCGCATCGCTCAGAGACACCAACTGGCTGACTGGACCCGACTTCCTCTCTGGTAAGACTCCAGCTGATCAACAGCCTTTGTTTGATCTTGTTGACCCAGAGTCAGACTCTGAAATCAGACCTCAAGCCACAGTGTTACTCACTGCAACCACACAATGCAGCTTAGGAACTGAGCGCTTTGAGCGCTTCTCAAATTGGACTTCTGTACTGAGAACACTTGATCACATTGCACCTGATCCACATTGCTCAGTGTTTCAGGCAAACAAACAAGGACAATACATGCAGAGGGTGGCATACCTGTAAAAAAGGAATCACACCAGAGAACCTGGAAAAAGCAAAAAAGATACTGATCAAGAACATGCAACAGGAAAGATATCCTAGTGAATTTAACAGCGTACAGAATGAGACAGACATTCCAAAGCACAGCACCATTGCAAACCTGCGCCCAATGATCGATAGCTGTGGACTTCTCAGAGTCCACAGCATTACACAGTCCGGCCTAGAGTTGAACCGTACCAATCCCCTCATCATCCCAGCTCAGCATCACCTAACGACTATCCTTGTGCGCCACTACCATGAGCAGGTAAAACACCAGGGCAGACACTTCACAGAGGGAGCCATCAGGGACGCTGGGCTGTGGCTGGTAGGCGCAAAGAAATGCATCAGAGGCACACTATTCCGGTGTGTCACCTGCAGGAGACTGCGTGGCTGATGGCAGATCTGCCTGCAGACAGGCTACAATCCGCCCCACCATTCACGTACGTCGGCCTGGACGTGTTTGGGCCGTGGGAGGTCACCTGCCGTCGGACGAGAGGTGGACAAGCAAACAGCAAAAGGTGGGCAGTATTGTTTACATGTCTGTGTGTGCGTGCCGTACACATTGAAGTGATAGAGACACTAAGTGCATCTAGTTTCATCAATGCTCTTCGGAGATTTTTCTCCATCAGAGGCCCCGCAACACTGATTAGGTCAGACAGAGGCACAAATTTTACCGGTGCATCAAAAGAACTGAATCTGGAAGACGACACAGACATGCTACGTTTCCTGCAAAAACCAGCAATGCACATGGATATTCAACCCACCACATGCATCCCATATGGGAGGAGCCTGGGGTCCTCATCACTCATCGGGGTGGCTCGGCGCATCCTGGACTCCATGTTCCTGCAGCAACGCTTCTGTTCTTTGACACACGAGGTCCTTGTCACACTCATGGCAGAAGTTTGTGCAATCATGAACGCAAGACCCCTGCTGCCTGTTTCAAATGACCCCGAGAATCCACTCATACTCACCCCATCCATGCTCCTAACTCAAAAGACAGGGGCCCCGTCATCACCCCCTCCTGACTTTGGCAAAGCAGACATCATCCGTCACCAGTGGAAGCTGGTACAACATCTTGCAGAGACATTCTGGCACAAATGGCAACGTGAGTATCTGAGCACCCTGCAAAGTCGTGCCAAATGGCAGGACAAAAGACCTAACTTGCAGGAAGGAGACATCATCTTGATGAAAGACAATGCTGTTCCAAGAAACCACTGGCCGATGGCAATGGTCATCAAAGCTTTCCACAGCAAAGACAATGTTGTAAGGACTGTAGAGTTCAGAGCTATTTGCAAAGGCTCTCCCAAAGTGTACAAAAGACCTGTGACTGAACTTGTGTTACTTTTCTCTCCTAAACAGGATGCTCATTGTGTTTAGTTCTTTTTAAGTGCTTTAAGTGTTTAGAAATGTGGTATCCTTAAGATACCAGGCAGGGAGTGTGCTGGTCTTAATGACCATATGTTCATTTTTGTATTCTGAAAAGGTTTTTCTTTGGTATTTGCAGTGCTTAAGCGCCATCTAGCGACCACTAGTGGTAATTCAGAAGTTGTTTTAAAAAGATAAGTTTCGATTTCCTGTTCCTCAGTTCAAGGGACACTTTGCGAGAGCAAGCCACGTTCGGAGCACGCTCAAACCAAGAGACGTTTTTTGCAATGCTTAGTCATTAATACCTCACGGGGGCAATGCCCGTAAGTATTGTTTTGTTGAAAATATAGCGTGTTTTATGTTCGAACATTTTTGTAGGTAGAATTAATGTCAATGTGAATTGTAAATTTGTGTAACTACATCGTGTAGGTTCTTTGTTCTTGAGTAATTATTATAGTTGAATTATAGTTGTATCTGACTGCAGAAAATGAATAGAATATGTACTAAAAGAGTACTTTTATGTTTGTTTACAGTTTTACAGCTAGAGAGAATCATTTTGCACTTGTTCACGTGTAAAATAAAGGAAAGGAGGAAAAGAATTGAGGATTCCGTGACATCGATTTCTTTGTTCACCTGACCTAGCTGTTACACGTTCTGGATAGCTGAGTATCCCTACACTCAGTGAGGCCATTACAGTATTTGACACCCTCTTTGTACAAACAGTGTTATTTGTGGGCTGTTTGATACCACTCCTACGCCTTATTTATGCAGCTGAGACTTCAGGACTGTTGTTATCTATGTAATTATTATAATGCATCTAGTTGAAACCATATGAATGACATTATGACAGTTCTACAGATGTGTAATTCACTTACTACACAAAATGTAGATCATGAAGATATTAACAGCAACAGTGCACTGGTCAGACAGGTGCACTTATTATAATACAGCCTGATGTGTCACAAATGTTCTCTTAAACACAGCCCTGTATTAGAACAGAGCACTCACCTCTCATAGATGCAAAACCACATTTTTCCTGAAGAAGCGTCCTGTATTTCCCTGAAGTGGAGTAGATCCAGAACACACACATGTTCCTCACACATGTGTAATAGTGGTGTTATTCCACAGACACTGTCGCACCTTCATAAACACAGAGATGAGGTGGACTCCTCACTGCCCCAGCTGCTGTCACTCCTCTGCTCTGTCCAGATCCTCCATTTTACACAAATTATCTCGCTGTTTGATTAAATGATGGCCTGTGTTTTTATCTAACATCTAATCATTACAAATGCGAAGCTACAAACAATGACTTGTAGCTAAAAGTGAGTTATTTTTAGACACTGAGTGAAAGTTAGCTTTTCAACTGAGTGTTGAAAGTTAGCACTGCTATTGTCTACATGTGCACTCACTGTGAACATCACAGCACATCTCTGGTTCCCAACAGGTTCTCATGGATGATGATATAGGTTTATTCAGCACTGTTTGAGCCGCTGTGGTTGTCAGTACCCATGCGCAAATCTCTAAAACAACCGGCTGGCCTCTCCAGTTGTAAAAGCGCATGTAGACTGTAATGAAGCGTAATGACGACCTCTTAACATGTGCCTCCAGGCTCTGAACGTGTGCCTCCTCAAGTTAAGAGGACGTTCGGAACCACATTTGTTGATATTTCAGACAGAAGACAGACAGAAGTGAAGGGAAGACAGGATTATGTGGATAGAATTCATAACTATTAAATAATACTTTTGACACGCGATGATTCATGACCGCACGCCACTGAGATTAAATGATGGCAGATAAAGGTTTCCTTATCTAGGATGGAATGAAGTGTAGGCCAAACTTACCATTCCTCCTTTTCAGCACCCTGGCCAGTTCACCCAGAAGGAGCCAGAGGAGACCCAAGCCTATTGCCTACCACTGTCGGATCATTGTTCAGAGAGTCATTGCCGGAGTTATGAGTTCCTGTTAACCAAATCTTGTGTGATGTCAAATTCCCAAAGGGCCTTATTCTGTGTAAGGTTAGTTGTATAAATTAGCTGTATATGAAATATAAATAGTTTTCTTTTGTTCACTACACAATCGACAGCATTTAAATGTATTTTTCCTTGTATAAGATCTTGAACTGTAAACCATACCATTCAATAATTAATTGCCATATAACCATACCAATCATAATTTTTTTGTTTACAATCATTACATCTGATTAATCTTGTGCAATTAGCAATTTACACCATTTCACATTTATTACTAGAAATGATATATTATTTTTTAAAGTGTGATGTTTGTTTACCTTTTACTTACTTTTGATGTAAATTAAACACATTCGAACACAGGTGCCACAGTGGGGCGCCAGTTGCAAAAAAACTGTCGTTGTGTCCTTAGGCAAGACACTTCACCCACATTGCCTAGGATGAAAGTGGAGTGTGTGTGAGTGTTGGAGGTGGTCGGATGGGCTGATGGCGCAGATTGGCAGCCTCCCTTTCCGTCAGTCTGCCCCAGGGCAGCTGTGGCTACAGAAAGTAGCTTACCACCACTAAGTGTGGAGTGAATGAACAATGAACTGTAAAGCGCTTTGGGTGTCATGAAAGGCGCTATATAAATGCAATTAATTATAAATTATTATTAATTATTACATTTTTCACTTTGTGATTATTAAGAGTTGTCTTGTGCCTGACCCAAGTACACAACAAACGGGAGATGGCAGAAGTTTGAAGAGTCAATCCTCTTATCAAATGACCTGGTTGGTTAGTTTGTAGCCTACATAATGCTGTGGCACACATAATTGTAATAACATTGCCATTTACACTTATTTTTGTTTTTAAAAATACCATTATTGTTTGGTTAGCAGTCAGTTAGCAGTTAGTTGAGGATAGCCTCCAGTAGGGTACTATGCAGTGGAATGCAATTTTCTCACGTTAAGAAGAGCGGACATCCATAAATAAATTGGTATAATGTTTATCCCTCCGTCCGCTTTCAATGTGGGTCTGCATGACTCAACATTATATCCCTCCACTTTCATTGTCGGTCTACGTGACCCAACATATATCCCTCCGCTTTCAGTGTGGGTGTACGAGACCCAACATATATCCATCCGCTTTCAATGTAGGTCTACATGAACCAACAGTTATCTGAAATATTGGGTCGTGTGGACCCATGGAGGGTAGTGTGAGGGTTTTAATGCATTTCCAAAAATGTACAAAATGCATTTGGAATCTTGGTTCTATCTGCTTCTATTCCAAAGTTATAAGGATTTTTATTTTTTTATGCATGTATTTTGCTTTTCAGAGGCTGTACTGCACTTTTAGACCAACTACATAATCCTACCTTAGAAGTAAAAGAATGTGCAAACTGCACTATGTAGGGGCTTCTCCTGTCAAATAGACATGAATTCAGGCATGAGTTCACTTTTAAACACAATGCTCTAGCCAATGTAGTCTCTGCTCTCTTAATGCATTTCCAATGGGTAGTGAAAAATTAAAAAGTGAAATTGTGAAAAAACTACAAGAGTTATCACCTCAATTTTTGCTGTGCAAGTAGGGCTTCTAAACCTGTACAAAATACATTTGGAATTTTGGTTCTATCTGCTTCTAGACCAAAGTTATAAGCATTTTATTTTTTTATGCGTGCATTTTGCGTTTCAGAGGCTGTACTGCACTTTTAGACCAACTATATAATCCTACCTTAGAAGTAAAAGAATGTGCAAACTACACTATATAGGGGCTTCTCCTGTCAAATAGACATGAATTCAGGCATGAGTTCACTTTTAAACACAATGCTCTAGCCAATGCAGCCTCAGCTCTCTTAATGCATTTCCAATGGGTAGTGAAAAATTAAAAATTGAAATTGTGAAAAAACTACAAGAGGTATCACCTCAATTTTTGCTGTGCAAGTAGGGCTTCTAAACCTGTACAAAATACATTTGGAATTTTGGTTCTATCTGCTTCTATTCCAAAGTTATAAGCATTTTATATTTTATGCGTGCATTTTGCGTTTCAGAGGCTGTACTGCACTTTTAGACCAACTATATAATCCGACCTTAGAAGTAAAAGAATATGCAAACTACGGGGCATCTCCTGTCAAATAGACATGAATTCAGGCATGATTTCACTTTTAAACACAATGCTCTAGCCAATGTAGTCTGAGCTCTCTTTACATTTACAAATATTTGTTAATGAGTAAGAAATACTTAGTAAATAATGAGTAACAAATACTTAGTAAATAATGAACTAATTATCTAACAAAACATTTTGCAAATATTTGTTAATGAGTAAGAAATAGTAAATAATGAGTAACAAATACTTAGTAAATAACTAATTATTTAACAAATAATTTACAAATATTTGTTAATGAGTAAGAAATACTTAGTAAATAATTAACTAATTATTTAACAAAACATTTACAAATATTTGTTAATGAGTAAGAAATACATTAACAAATATTTATTAATGACAATGAACTAATCATCTATCATCTAATCTATAATCTATAATCATCTAATGTCATTTATTATCAGGTTGATCACAGATACAGAACAAAATATAATACAGAACAAAAATACATTAACACTGGCATTTCATTTGTATAACATGAAAACATTATATTAAGAGACCATTTTGGCAATGTCATGGAAAAGGCGGCCTAGGGGTCCATTACGATGACATTTCCCCAGCCACTCCTGCCATTCGATCACTGCCAGATGATTCCGCAGCACTTCTTCTGTGCGATTTCCCCTCAGCCTCCAAACTCTTTCTTTGTAGGTCCTCCAGGCCCTCTCTGGGTGTGTGCTCCTGTTTGGGCATCCACAAATGAAACACTGTGATTCACGGTAAAATGCCTATATCCTAGCTGGGGTAGCTGTCTATAGGCACGCCACTCATCACTGATTATTGCTGATCCTCTCCTTGCATGGTGGACTATCAGAGGCACCAGGTCTCTCCTTGTTCTCCTTTCCACCAGGCGGAGAACTGGGTTTGTCCTGGTGCCTCGTTTATATACTCCCAACATGCCGAACACCCACTTCTTTCTCTTCCAGGCACCAGCCACTCTGCCTCTACCATACTGAAAAGCAAATGCTAACCCCATGAGCAATGTACAAAAAAACATCTTCATGGAACAAAGACTGACTCTAAATAACCCTGTTTATATGCGTGAAAAGTCCCTCAGTCGTCCAGGTAGAATCCATGATAAAAGGAAAAGTTAAATTTGTCAACTGGACAAAGTTTGTTTGGTTGAAGACTAACCAGCACTAGAACCAGAACTGAAGAGGTCTCTCGGATGAGCGACGAAACGTCTTCAACCAAACAAACTTTGTCCAGTTGACAAATTGAACTTCTCCTTTTATCAACCCTGTTTATACTATGCCATGTAATTGTAAGCTAATAATCACAGTAAGTGTACTTACCTTTCTCTTGTGCCGGAAAGCACTTTCATCTATTGTGATGAACTGCTTTCGTCCCCCAATGCGCTGTCCTGTTCTCCTTTTTAACTTCTCCATTGCAGCCACACCGACCTCACGGATTTTTTTGGCCATCTTTGTCAGCGATTTGGAACTTCCTGTGATGCCATCTTCCATCATGTCAACCTGATGTAGCCGAAGTCCTTGACAGAACCTTAAAATTTAGGAAATTTCATGAAAAACAGAAGGAGCAGGACATGTGCAATAGCCAGTTTAACCTCCTGAGACCCGGTGTACTGTCAGAATGAGACGCTTTGTCAATTTAAGATGCCTCCTCCGAGATGAGCGCTACTGCGCAAGCGCGCATGACGTAATGGTTTAGAAACAGCTGGGCTACAGGCTCCTCATGCGCGCGCATGCATGACGTGACGTAATCGTATAAATACGCCCATCTTGGCTCCAGAGGCAGAAGTCACTTTGATTTCTACCGAACGAGACAGGAGTCTAGTTATTCTCAACATAACAGGCAAAAGTCGAGTTATTTTCAACAAAACGAGGCGGAAAACAAGGCGGACGTCGAGTTATTCTCAACATATCGAGGCAGAAGTCAATTTTTTTTTCAACAGGAGTGGAGTTTCCTACAATTTCAACGCAAGTAAGTAACATTTTAAGAGTGTTTTGGTTTTATTGTATGTTTTAACATGTTTTAGCATGTAAAGAACGATAATTAGCGCCAGAATACCTACGTAAGATGATAGTGGTTTGTATTTAACATTTGACTGCATGCTACGTGTCTCGTATTAAACTTATCGTATTAAACCGCGCTAGTGTGCTAGCACACGGCTAGTCTGTAGCCAGAGCTCGCGCAGCTCTTGGCGCATCACCTGTGCATCAAACGCACTCCTGTATGTGTGTATGTATGTATATGTATGTGTGTGTATATGTGTATATATACATATATAATGTGTGTGTACGTATGTATATGAATGTATATATACATATATAATGTATATGTATGTGTGTACGTATGTATATGTATGTATATATACATATATAATATATATGTATGTGTGTACGTATGTATATGTATGTATATATACATATATAATGTATATGTATGTGTGTACGTATGTATATGTATGTATATATACATATATAATGTATATGTATGTGTGTGTGTATGTGTATGTATGTATATATACATATATAATGTGTATGTGTGTATGTACGAGTGTATGTAAGTATGTATATATACATATATAATGTGTATATATGTATGTATGTGTATATATGTATATATACATATATAATATGTATGTATGTATATAAATACGGTATGTGAATGTTATGAAATAACATGAATGTGGTAAACATTTATAGATTGTCAACAAGACCCTCGTTCTTGTGGATCCACTGGCTAATGAGAGGAAGTATGCACGCAAGACCCTTCGAAATTGGATGTAAAGTCTGAGGAAAAATTTGAAGTCAAGTCCTTGGTCTTTTGTATGTGATAATGTGTCTAATGTATTGCATATGCTTGTTATGCTTTTCACACAATAATAGGAACTTCTTGAGGATGGCAGGCCGTTCAGTCCCAAGACAGATGGACTCTTCAAACTGTTCCACAGGAAATGCAGCAAATGGCAGTAGCTGTGGCATTTTGGTTTTGGTTGGTAAAGATTTCACTGTTTTCACTAATTTCTTTCTCTTGTATCTATCCAATTATATGTTACTAAATGCCTAAAATTGCATTTTGAATTTTGCAGAAGAGATTTTGAAACGCCAATCAAGACCGAAGTCTTGAAGGCTCGACTAGACGTCACACGTGCACTCCTAGAGGCCTCATCATAAATGTATAAATAAATGTTTCTTCTGTTGTACCTTTTCCTGTCCTCATAAGTCATGAATAAGAGACAAGCCCATTGTTTTAAATTCAATTGCATGAAATGTATTTATTTACATATTTATTTATAACGGACAGTGCATGTTAACCAACAGTAACTGTTTAACATGTCAGAATTAGCCAAGAGGCTAGTTTTCATCTGTTGTCCGTTGTCACGGTGTACAGATGGCTCCTTAAAGACATTTGCAGATGTGGTTAAGAAGTAGAAAAGCATTAAGTCTTGAGCAGTGAATCATAGCGAAGACAAATGACAAACAAAATAATTAAAACAGGTTATTAAGAGCAGCTTGCAATTAATAACAGTAAAAGATTATGTTAAAAAGCACAAGAAAATAACTAACTGAAAATAAATAACTGTCAAAGCGAGACGCTTTGACAGTTTTATTGTACTGTCAGAATGAGACGCTTTGACAGCCCAGCTGTTTTTAAACCATTATTTCATATGCGCAGTAACAAAGCGTCTCATTCTGACAGTACAATAAAACTGTCAAAGCGAGACGCTTTGACAGCCCAGCTGTTTTTAAACCATTATATCATATGCGCAGTAGCGCTCATCTCGAGAAGGCGTCTGAAAGTGACAAAGCTCTCGGTTATCTGACGTAGGTATTCTGCCGCAAATCTAACATTCACATCTCGTTCGTTACATGCTTAATTGGTTAAAACATACAATAAAACCAATAAAAGCATACGGTGTACTGTCAGAAAGCGTCTCACTCTGACAATACAACGGCTACCATTACATCATGCGCGTAGGTATTCTGCCGCAAATCTAACATTCACATCTCGTTCGTTACATGCTTAATTGGTTAAAACATACAATAAAACCAATAAAAGCATACGGTGTACTGTCAGAAAGCGTCTCACTCTGACAATACAACGGCTACCATTACATCCTGCGCGTAGGTATTCTGCCGCAAATCTAACATTCACATCTCGTTCGTTACATGCTTAATTGGTTAAAACATACAATAAAACCAATAAAAGCGTACGGTGTACTGTCAGAAAGCGTCTCACTCTGACAATACAACGGCTACCATTACATCATGCGCGCTTGCGCAGTAGCGCTCATCTCAGCGCTGTAGCTCAGCTGTTTATAATCCATTACATCATGCGCGCTTTCTAATCCATTACATCGGCGCCTCGGTGCTTGCGCAGTAGCGCTCATCTCGAATTACATCATGCGCGCTTGCACAGTAGCGCTCATCTCGGAGGAGGCTTCTCAATCTGACAAAGCGTCTCTATCTGACAGTACACGGCCCATTATTTTGTGTCCTTTATAGTGGACATTGAATTAACCAGTCTTTTAAGTGTTTAGAGATACACTCTAGTTTGTGGCTGCACTATGATAAATAAATACATAAATAAATAAACCAGGTCTCAACTAAGATAAGATAAGATAAGATAAGCCTTTATTGATCTCACACAGGAGAAATTTACTCGCCACAGTAGCTCCAGGACAATTGGACAAGAGGGAAAAGGTGCATGCAGGCAGGGAGGGGATAAAGTAAGTAATAAATAGTACAAATAGTAATACGTAATAATAATAATAATGGAAAATAGTAATAATGATAATAGTAACAACAAGCATCAACATGAAAAGGAGGATATTGCACGTCTGGCCTATATGTTAGAATTATACAGTCTGATGGTGGTGGGGATGAAGGATCTGCGGTAGCGCTCCTTCTTGCACTGGGGGTGCCTCAGTCGGCTGCTGAAGGAGCTGCTCAGCTCCTCTACAGTCCGGTGCAGAGGGTGAGAGGTGTCGTCCTTAATGGACATGAATTTGGCCAGTACCCTCCTCTCAGCCACCTCCTCTACACGGTCCAGAGGACAGCCCAGGACAGAGCTGGCCCTCTTAACCAGCTTATTTAGTCTTTTTCTGTCCCGTTCTGTGCTGCTCAGGGCCCAGCAGACGACAGCGTAGAGGAGAGCAGAGGCCACCACAGAGTCATAGTCCAAGACACCAAAAAGTCTTGAGCAGAGGCCTGCTCACTCCAAAGGACCTCAGTCTCCTCAGGAGGTGGAGGTGACTTTGGCCCTTCTTGTACAGGGCGTCAGTGTTGTGGGACCAGTCCAGTTTATTGTTGAGATGAACACCCAGGTACTTGAAACTGTCCACAGTCTCTATGTCCTGCCCCTGGATGTTCACCGGTGAGTAAGGTAGTGGTCTCCTCCTGAAGTCGATCACCAGCTCCTTTGTCTTACTGGTGTTAAGGCACAGGTAGTTGCGCCCACACCAGTCTACAAAGTCACTGATGACCGAGCGGTACTCGGTCAGCTCGTTCCCCTCTGACACACAGCCCACAATGGCCGAGTCGTCGGAGAACTTCTGGAGATGGCAGCTGTCCGTGTTGTATGTGAAGTCCGAGGTATATATGGTGAAGAGGAAGGACCCCCGTGCTGCAGACTACCACCTCTGACTCACAGCCGCGCAGCCGCACGTACTGTGGACGGTCAGTGAGGTAGTCGATGATCCAGGCAGCGAGATGTCCATCCACTCCCGCGTCCTCCAGCTTCCCCCGCAGCAGCGCCGGCCTGATGGTGTTGAAGGCGCTGGAGAAGTCAAAGAACATGACTCTCACAGCACTCCCGGCGGTCTCAAGGTGGGTGAGCGCCCGCTGCAGAAAGTAGATGACGGCGTCCTCTACTCCTACGTTTGGCTTGTAGGCAAACTGCAGCGGGTCCAGGGTGGGGCTCACCACAGAGCGGAGGTGGCTGAGGATCACCCTCTCCATGGTCTTCATGAGGTGGGAGGTCAAGGCGACTGGTCTGTAGTGAGCCGGTTCCCTGGCGTTTGTTGTTTTGGGAACCGGGACCACGCAGGAGGTCTTCCACAGGACGGGGACCTTCTCCAGGCTGAGGCTCAGATTGAACATGTAGCAGAGAACCTCACAGAGCTGGTCTGCACAGGTTCTCAGCAGCCTGGGGCAGATACCATCGGGTCCTGCGGCTTTCCTCTGCCTGAGTCCCCTAAGCTCCCTCCTCACCTCGTCCGGTGTGATGGAGAGGGGGGGGGGGGGGGGACTGGGGTGGACTGCGGGGGGTGGTGGTGGGGGGTGGAGGGGGGCTGGTGTTGAGTCCGTGTGAGGGGGGAAGGGGGGTATGGCTACTGGCCCGGGAAGGTGTGAAGAGGAGGAGGAGGGAGTCAGCAGAGGGGCAGAGGGGGTGGGGGGCGCATTAAACCTGTTAAAGTAACAGTTTAATTCGTCCGCCCAGCGCTGATCGCCATCAGCTGTCCCTCTGCCACTCTGTCCAAAACCAGACATGCTCCTCAGTCCTCTCCACACGCCCCGTGCATTGTTTTGGGCCAGCTGCTCCTCCATCTTCCTCCCATAGTCCTTTTTGGCCCGTCGGATCCTCCACTGAAGCTCTCTCTGGACCCTTTTCTGCTCCTCTCTGTCCCCTGAGTTGAAAGCCCTTTTCTTCTGATTCAGGAGGGCTTTAAGCTCAGGGGTGACCCAGGGGTGGTTGTTGGGGAAACACCGTACCCTCCTGGTTGGCACAGTGTTCTCCACGCAGAAGTTGATGTAGTCTGTGATGCAATGAGTCAGGCCGTTGATGTCGTCTCCATAAGAGTCAGTGAAAATGTCCCAGTCAGTGTTCTGGAAACAGTCTCTCAGACTCTCACAGGCCTCCTGAGTCCAAAACTTCACAGACCGCTTCCGCACAGGACTAAACCAGGACTAAATCAGGAATAAACCGAGACAAAATAGAACTAAACCAGGAGAAAATCAGGACTAAGCCAGGTCTAAGTCAGGTCTAAACCAGGACTAAACCAGGTCTGAACCAAATTTGATTCAGGTTTAAGCCACGTCTAAACCAGGAATAAACCAGGTCTAACCCACTTTTAAATAAACCAGGTCTAAACCAGGTCTAAACTAGATCTAAACCAGGAATAAACCAGGTCTAAACCAGATCTAAACCAGGCCTAAACCAGGCCTAAACCAGATCTAAACCAGGAATAAACCAGGTCTAAACCAGATCTAAACCAGGTCTAAACCAGATCTAAACCAGGACTAAACCAGGTCTAAACCAGGACTAAACCAGGTTTAAACCAGATCTAAACCAGGACTAAACCAGGTCTAAACCAGGACTAAACCAGGTCTAAACCAGGTCTAAACCAGGTCTAAACCAGGACTAAACCAGGACTAAACCAGGTCTAAACCAGATCTAAACCAGGACTAAACCAGGTCTAAACCAGGACTAAACCAGGACTAAACCAGATCTAAACCAGGTCTAAACCAGATCTAAACCAGGACTAAACCAGGTCTAAACCAGGACTAAACCAGGTCTAAACCAGGACTAAACCAAGACTAAACCAGGTCTAAACCAGGTCTAAACCAGATCAAAACATGAATAATAATATAATAAATAAATAAATAAGAAATTACTCAATCAATCAATCAATCAATCAATTGTATTTATATAGCACATTTAAAACAGCCAAAGCTTACCAAAGTGCTGAACAACATTAAAGGTGACATAAAAATCAGGTAGAGTTAAAATAACAACAATAATAACAATGGTGACAATAATAAAATAATAATAATAATAATAATAATAACAATAATAAAACAACAACAACATCAACAGCAAGAAGGTGCCAAGGTGTCTCTTCCTAACTTGGAGTAAAGGCCAATGAGAAAAGGTGCGTCTTGAGCAGGGATTTAAAGTGCTCCAGTGATTGTGCAGTTCTAATGTGCAAAGGTAAAGTGTTCCACAGTCGTGGACCGGCCACAGAGAAGGCCCTATCCCCTGTGGTCTTCAGTCTGGTCCTAGGGACAACCAGGAGGTGCTGGTCAGCAGAACGCAGACCTCTGGATGGGATCTGGGGCTGAAGGAGTTCAAATAAATACACCGGTGCTATGCCATTAAGACTCTTAAAAACAATCATTAAAATGTTAAAATGGATTCTAAAATGAACAGGAAGCCAGTGCAGGGATTTGAGAATGGGAGTGATATGGTCTCTCCGTTTTTTTCCAGTTAAAAGTCGAGCAGCTGCATTCTGGACCCCCTGTAGGCGCCTAAGCTGGGCCTGGTCAATGCCAGCGTACAACAAATTGCAATAATCGAGCCGTGATGTCACAAATGCATGAATGGCCTTTTCAAAGTGCAGATGTGGAATGTACGATTTAGTTTTGCTTAAAACCCTTAGCTGATAAAAACTTGATTTAAGAACAGAGCTGACTTGCTTTTCAAATTTAAAATTACAACCAAAGATGACACCAGGATTTCTAGAATAGTCCTTTTCATAGGAGCTCAGTGGGCTTATGGCACTCTCACAGTTCAATAGGTCAGAATGACCAAAAACAATGACTTCAGTCTTCAGCTTGTTGAGATTAAGAAAGTTTGACTGCATCCATTCCTGAACTTCCTTTAAGCAGTTTACCAGAGCTTGAACAGAGCAACTGGTCTGAAGTGGCAGGTAGATTTGCACATCATCCGCATAACAATGATACGAAATATTATGCCTTTCAAATATTGACCCCAAAGGAAGCATATAAAGGCCAAATAAAGCAGGGCCCAGTATACTTCCTTGGGGAACACCACACTTAAGCTTGGACACCACGGAGGTGAACTGCCCTAACTGAACAGACAAGGTCCGGTCTGTTAGATAGGACTGGAACCATTTCAGTGCGGTGCCCCTGATGCCCACTTGTTCCAGGCGAGCCAAGAGGATGGCATAGTCCACTGTATCAAAAGCTGCAGTTAAATCCAAGAGCACTAGTGGAGAAGGTCGGCCAGAATCTGAGATTAAAAGCAAATCATTAAAAACCTTTAAAAGAGCGGTTTCTGAGCTGTGCTTGGACTTAAAACCTGACTGGAGCTTTTCAGTGATACTATTCATTTTCTCTAAAATTTTAGATATAAAATGAAGTTTTGAGATGGGCCTAAAATTTGCCATCAGTGAGGAATCAAGATTGCTCTTCTTTAAAATGGGCTGCACCACTGCATGTTTAAGAGCATTTGGGACACATCCTGACATTAAGGAAGAATTGACAATTTCAACTACCCGGGAACTAAGTGAATTAAAAATCTCTTTAAAAAGACGAGATGGAATGGGGTCAAGTGGGCAGAAGGCTGGGTGCAGCTTAGCAACAATTTCTGACACAAGTGAAAGTGATACATTTTCAAAACACTCAAAGAAATTTTGACAGTCATAAAACAGGTCAATGCAGTTGGGCACAAGAACAGAGAATGGCCTTAATGAGGCTATTTTGTCATTAAAAAATGATAGAAAATCGTTGCACAGTTTAGGTGAAGCCACAACAGGAGGAGAGTTACAGAGAGTTCAGTGTATTAAATAGAACCTGGGGTGTGTGACTATTAGCTGAGACGATATTGGCCAAAAACTGTGATTTGGCCACTTTGACTGCTCTTTGATTTGTCCTTTTTTCAGCGTCTTTCTGCGCGTCTGCATGCACGCCTCAAAGCACGAGTGGATTCATTGAGCCAGGGTTCTGTTTTTGGCTTGGCTCGTTTCACTCTAAGTGGCAGACATGGGGACTTGAGACTTAGTGACTTGGACTCGAGTCGACTCGAGTCGCTGTTTTTATGACTTGTGACTTGACTCGACAAAAAATGAAATACTTGAGACTTGACTCGGACTTGGAAGTCTAGGACTCGGGACTTGACTTGACTTGAGACACGATGACTTGAATGACTTGCGTGTTCACATAATGTTTTCGTGCTCATTCAACGGCACTGCCATGTCCTGGGACGCAACGCGTGCACCACGTGCACCACCACCGCGCGCGTACGAGGCCGCGCGTACACCGGGGCTGCGAGCACGAAAACGATCCGCGGCGCCCGGACCGCGTACTCTCAGCCCCAGCCACAAACCAGCCGCACAAAATCAGCAAAGAGTGGCCCGTGGTGGTTTAATCCCGGTTTAGTCCAGGTCTAGACCTGGTCCAGTCCTGGTTTAGTCCCCTCAGATGTGAGAGTTGCGCTGTGTTTGCGCTTGTGGTGGAGGGCTGTGGTGTTAATGTACTGTCTCTTGGCGTTGCTCAGATCAGTTGTTGGCTTGGTTTTGTGGTATGCAGGAGATCACTTAACCGAGGGTCTACGTTCAAATAATAATAATAAACAAAACTCTCATCACTTTTTACTCTTAGTCAGTCTCTTACAAAGGTGTAGTCTAAATACACGAGCTCTCGAGGAGCGCGCCTGACCCATTACGCACGCGAGGAGTGGTGTGTGTGTGTGTGTGTGTGTGTGTGTGTGTGTGTGTGTGTGTGTGTGTGTGTGTGTGAGTGGAGAAATGTAACAAAGTTTAATATTAATAAGCTATTTGTTTTAGCTATTATTTGTTTCCTCACAAAAAGGGAATGACTTATGGATATACTGTGTGAGTGTGAGTGACAGAAAGTGTGTGAGAGAGAAATGTGCAAAGAAAAGAGCAAAGAAATGTGACAGTTTAATTTACTGTAAGTTAGTATTTGTTTTAGCTGTTATTGTTACTTTGTAAAAGGATAGCTACTTGTGGATATTCTGTGTGTGTGTGTGTGTGTGTGTGTGTGTGTGTGTGCGCGTGCGTGCGTGTGTGTGTGTGTGGGACAGAGTGAGTTAGGGAGTGTAACAAAGTTTAGTACAAGTTTGTTTTAGCTGTTACTGGTTTCAGCTCAATGCTGAAACAATGTTGAAAACATGTGAAACAGTTTGGTTTTCGATGTACAGATCACTTTTGCCAATAAATAACCAATAATTACATTATCACTGTTTTGTTTGAGTCTACGATGTATTTTACTGAACACAAGTATTTACAATACGAATATTTTATAACAGGTTGGGCACATTAGCCAGTAATGATTACTTACACTTTCTTATATATTGCCTTTCACTTTATTAAGATCAGATTCTGCAGCTAAAATGACAACAATACGCCAAAGGTGACTTGACTTGGACTTGACTTGACCTATTACAGGACTTGACTTGACTTGACATAGCCTGTGACTTGACTTGACTTGACTTGCCCAAGAAAAAAATACTTGAGACTTACTTGTGACTTGAAGGTGAAGACTTGAGACTTACTTGAGACTTGCACATGTGTGACTTGGTCCCATGTCTGCTAAGTGGGGCCACTAAATCCATAATATCAGTGCGCATAGTATTAAACAAAGACAACATTTCCTCCGTGCTTAAGGTGTAACAGTCATTCCGTAAATTAGATGAAGAGTCATTGAAAGAAGCCGAGAACATCACTGCGGTTTGGGAGTTTATTGTGCGCGCTTTACGGGTCAGGGCGCACGGTGTATTCCCCAATTTAGGCAGCGTCAGCGTAAACAGGACTGCAAAGTGGTCAGAAATCCGCGTGTCACAAATGTCAGTAACATTCAACGTCAGTCCGAAGGACAGGACAAGATGTGTGTCCTTTTTCGTGTGTAGGACCCGAAACCGACTGTGTCAAGTTAAAAGTATCGAGTACATTTAAAAACTCTTTGGCTGGTGGCCTCGACTCACAACAAACTTGAATATTAAAATCACCAGTTATGATAAAACGATCGTATTTCAGCACGAGCCCTGTAACAAAGTCAGTGAACTCCTGGATAAAATCTTTATGAAATTTAGGAGGGCGATATACAAGTGCACAGAAGACCGGTGTTTGCTCCGAGATTAAAAATGTCTGTAACTCAAAAGAGGAGAAGCACTCAGACGGTACCGGAGTGCACTGAAACAGAGTTTTAAACACCACTGCTAGCCCACCTCCTCTACCTGCCCGAGGGGATCTAATGAAGGAACAGCTCGGTGGCAAAAGTTCCGAAAATGCAGTGGACTCACCGACTTGCTGCCAGGTCTCCGTTAGAAGCATAAAATCCAAGTGGCGTGAAGTAAACAAATCATTAAGAAGAAATGTCTTATTCGTAAGCGACCTAACATTCATGAGGCCGAATCGAAGGGTGACATGCTCGTGGCAAGACGAGGAGGAGCGGCTAAGTTGCCGGAGACGGCCGAGATTCACCCCACGGCGGCGACCGGGTCTGTGCCTCCTGTAGAGCCGCGTCTCCAGCGGCAGATGACACGCACGCAGCGGCCCGGCTTTTAGCGCAGGGAAGACAGGCTGGATCCATCGCAGGCCCGGCTGCTGTTTGAGTGCAGAACCATCCCGTCAGTGACCGTACGATGCAGAGGCGCCAGAGGATCTCGAAAATGTCCTTAGTTTAACTAAAATCCCAGCGCGTTTCCCACGGCGTCTGGAACGCTTCCGTTGACACAGGTAAGCGCCAGAGACACACCGGGACACCAGACAGGTGAGGGGGAAGGATCCTTTGTTGGTCCCAAAACTCATATTGAGCCAAAGAGTTTTGGGAGTCTCTGATGGCCAGAAGCGTTTGGCGATCATAAATTAGTAAGGCAGAGACATCTTGGCAGTGCCAGCATAATAACAGAGCAGCAATTATAAAAAGTAGCAAGGACGGTAGACGGCTGGCCCAACACAAATTAAGATGTTGGTCATCAAAAAAACGAGTTTGATATAACACGATTACAGTCCATTACAGAGGACACGTTACAACATTATGAATAAAAATAAAATTAACAAAATGTAAATGCTGAAGTGTTCATTTACCTCCAAATAGAAAAAAATAAATAAATAAATTGAAATACACTTTTTTCTTCGGGTCCCAGGAGGATATGAAGACTCCATAGCTTTTTATCTGTATTGTACCTCAAGGAGAACTCACATGAGGCAGCAACACATTTAATTGTTTTATTTTGTAAAAAGGTACTAAACCTGCTACTTTTATAATGAATTGATCACTTACACTAATACACTTCAGTAGTCATTGAACTCCAAGTCAAAAGTATATCACATAACCATATAACAACCCTAAACAAGCCATTGTTGGTGTGTGGAACATGATCGATGTTACCATTAGGGTCATTCATAAGTCAAATGGACGTTCTCAAAAATCCCAGGAGGTTTTTTTTTTCTATTCTAAGTTATTAAACAATGACCTCTTTCCTTTTTCTCCATTTTGTTATACATTGTTAAAGGAAAAGTTTGGTATTCAGTCAGATCCTGTAAGGAAAAAGTGTGGCTCATCCCATTCCCTTGCAAAACAATTTGCCTTAACTTAACCTTAACATGACTTAGCATTCAAAGCAGTCGTTGCAATTGCTCCTTCTCATCTTCATTCTATGTCCACATTTATTGCATTTCATCTTCTTAGCAAGAATTTTTTTCTCCTGCAACCATTTAATCAGCCGCAAATGTCTTTTCTCTGTTTTCTTTCCCTCTGTAAGCTCTTTCAGTTAATTAAAGTTTCAACTAGCAATAATTAGCTAAGTGAGTCATGTTTTCTTACGATCTCTTATGTGTGCCCGCCAGAATTTCAAAACAGTAAGAAATCAATTTGATCCTAGTCCCGCCAATGAATGGAGATATTACGAAACGCATGGTCCCTCCCACTCAACCAATCATACCTAAAAATATAAATAATGTTATCTATCATTAATTCAGGACTCGTGTTTTAAAAACAATTTGATCATATTATTTTTGCATTGTTATTACGTCTGAATAAATAATTACAATCATAGGCATAATATATTATACTATTAGATGAGATCACTCTGATTGGTTGTTTCAGAAGTGTGACTTTGGCAGTGCGGGAGAGATTGGCAGTAGCGCCAGAACGTGTTAGTCTACTTTCGCTATGGCTGCGCGTAGACATGGGACGCGGCGACAGCGCAAACTTATCGCAAATTATCTTGGGGCCGCTGAAGATTCTGCAGCTCCCGACACTCTAGCAGAACCAGAGAGCTTTTTGGAGGAAAGGTTGAGCAAAGAGGACAGTGGCTGTAGCACAGGTAAGCATTTTCATCTGTGTGGATATTTATATTATGCAACCTGTTAAATATAACAGGGCTCTCAAGTTTTGAGCGGGGTCGTGCGTGAGACTGCGTAATTTTCGAGGAGGGGGGGGGGTGAACAATTTTACCCGAGGAGCGGGGGGTGGGGTGGGGGGTGCGAGTGACTTTTTTTTCACTGAAAACGCGTGGTGCCTGCATTATCTAACCGATTTTCTGGGCACAGAAGCACTGTGCGCTGCGCTTGAATTGCGTAACTAAATTTGCTTGAGAAATGCCATGTGTGAGCGTGTGAACACGTCGAATTGCGTGTGTCACACTCTCAAAGCGTGAGACTTGAGAACCCTTTGAGAGGGTCGAGAGGACGATCTTACGTCTCCATAATTCAGTCATTCAATGTATAATGTGTAAGCCTGAGTATGTTACGGTGCTCTCATATTTAGTACCGTACATTACACCTTTTAATGTGGCCCAAAGGAAGGGTTATTTGGTCATTTAGCTGCGTCATTCAACCAACTAGCCAAAAGTTCGCTAGCAATACTAGCCGATTGGTTTAGCTTTTTGTTGGGTCAGCATTTCATTTAATGTTTTTCTGGTACGGCGTGCTTTAAAATCCAACTCAGGCCCCGTTTACACGTGCTAGGTATATAGAGAAACGAATACTTCTCTCCCTCCGTTTTCCAAAATAAGCCCCGTTTACACGTACACTGGTATTTTTAAAAACAGAGACCGGAGATTTCCAAAATCCCCATGTGAGTGCGGCGAACCGCCTCACTAGCCTAGGCCTCGGTGTTTCTTGAAGTTTCTTTCCGACGCGTCACGTAATGTAAATAAAGAGGTTTGTCTTTTATATCTTTACTAAAGTGAAGGTCATACAGAGTGGATACAAATAAGGTGAATAAAGAGGGAAATGGAAAGATGAATTTCTGAGGCTTATGGTTTTCCTATGCGTGTTGTGTTAGGCTCTGTATGTGTTGTGATGTCCTTCTTGACGTCTTTGCGTGTCGTATAGTGGTGAGCTCCTGCCTGTCACTGGGAGACTGGGCTTCCTTGTACTTCGTGGCTCCCGACAGGACTCACCCTATGTTGTGTTGTTGACGATGCTATTCGTCGTCCTTCCTTGCTGTCCGTATGTGCCTTGTAGCGGTGCGTATCCCGTTTGTCACATGGGAGACGTCCGATGTTAGAAGAAGAAGAAGTGAACTTTATTGATCTCACACTGGAGAAATTCTTCTCTGCATTTTAACCCATCCTATATATATATATATATATATATATATATATATATATATATAGGAGCAGTGGGCGACAGGGACCATCTCCATGATCTTCTTGCTTCAGTTTGGTCAGGACCTAAGCTGGAGGATTTTACCTGAAGCATGTTTTTTTGGGTTGGTGGGGGAAACCAGAGTGCCCAGAGGAAACCCACCCAGACACGGGGAGAACATGCAGACTCCACACAGAAAGGCCCAGGTGACCCGGGGATCGAACCCAGACCATGCATGCAAACTCCACACCGAACACACACAGAAAGGCCTGGGCGACCCGGGGATCGAACCCGGAACCTTCTTGCTGTGAAGCAAGAGCGCTAGCCACTCAGCTACCGTGCCTACTCTTACGTGACTATTACGCGGCGTTACATGACGACCGCATGACGTCCTCATGCGCTACCTAACGTCGTTCTTGACTTCCCTACGTGACGTCCTCATGTGACGTTTACGTGACGTTTACGTGGCGGTCAAAAGACTGTGTAGCTTCTGTGGCCTGAGGCGTCCTTATACCCCGCCAACTCTTGGCTCGAGGTAACCTCCTGGCCACCAGACCGCGGCTTCTTATCCACACTACCTACGTAGCGTGATCTTGTGTGTGTGTGTGTTATGTATCTTGGTGTGGTGTGTCTTCTGTCTTCTGCGGTGTCTGTATCCTCTCTGAGCCAGAGTGGTTCCTACGTCTGTATTTATAGTAGGTAAGATCAAAGATAAACGAACAAGGAATAAAGATCAAAGTGGACCAATCACAATGCATTTCCTGAACCTGAAGGCGGGACAGGAAGTGCTGTTATAAAACAGAATATTCCAGAACACAGAATGTACGAAATGGCTCCTACACCCCACTTTTGAGTTTTTAGAAAGAATCGTTTTCAGAGCAAAAATCTCTGTTTGTGTGGAAACGAAACTGGTATGTCACGTGACTTTCATCCGCGGGAACCTGGGTTAAAATCCCCACCAGCAACGAGCAAGCCAGTGTGGGTCCTTGGGCAAGACCTTTCACAGTACTGCCCTCCCCGGGGGAAATGCAGAAGTGAATTTCTCCTGTGTGTGCGATCAATAAAATCTAAAATCTGAACATCTTAAATCAATATTATAACCATCTGATTTTAAAAAGTGGGTTCCAATGTTAATGTCTGCTGATATTAACTAAGTACAGTGGTACCTCACCTTACGAAAGACCCTATAAACGAAAAATCCAAGTTACGAAACGCCTTCACGTAAAATTTTGGTCTCTAAATACGAAAGAAAATTCAAGTTACGAAACGCGAAAACTCAAATAATGCGCGCCCCGAAACGTAAATACACTTTATCAACACACATGGGGTTAGGTTCCAGAAATAACCCGCAACAAGAGACAACTTTATATTTTACAATTATTCTACATGTTTTAAGGCTCTAAATGCCTCACCACACACATTATACGCTTTTCTCAGACTGGAATTAAACTTTTCTCACATTTCTCTCTCATTTAAACACTCAAACTTTCATAGATTTTCAACAAAATGTATTAAATAATGAAGCGTGGGGGGAGACACGACTCCGGAGCACCGCGCGAGGAGCACCTCACCGCACGGCGCGCGAGGAGCACCGCTAGTCCTGGTCTGCACCACCGGCACCGGGTCTGCAAGCACGAGATAGAACCGCGGCGTCCTCTGGAGCCCGAGCAACAAACCAGCCCCACGAAACCAACAAAGAGCATGTGGTGGTTTAATCCTGGTTTAGTCCAGGTCTAGACCTGGTCCAGTCCTGGTTTAGTCCAGGTCCAGTCCAGGTTTAGACCTGGTTTAGTTCTGGTCTAGACCTGGTTTATTCCACGTTTAGTCCTGGTCGAGTCTATTAGCCAATCAGGACGCAGAACACAATGTTACACTATTAAAAAAAAGTTACACTATAAAAAAAACCTTGGAACGGAAAGAACGGGGCCTTGGAACGAATCAGGGCCTTTTCCATTGAAATAGCTACTCAACTTATGAAAAATTCACATTACGAAACCACTTCTGGAATGAATTAATTTCGTAAGGTGAGGTACCACTGTACTGGTAGGCTGTTAGAGTGTTATTACCATATTTGAAAATCCAAAAAGTATTTTCTTATCTAACTGTTAAAGAATCATTCAGTGATGGAGAAACTGGAGGCAAGTTAAAAAAAAGGGTTAAAGACATACCCTATGTACAGTTTTAAGGAATACTACTGACATGTTCTCCCCTTCTTTGTCTGTCATGCAGCGACAGCCCCAACTGCGATGAAACAGCTTGAAAAGGTCAAAAAAAGAGAGACTTCTAAAAAGAAAACTAGATGAGCTGACAGCAGAAAGGGACACTCTTTTGGAGGAGTTGTCACAGTGTAAGTATTGTAGTTAAATGATTAGAGTAAAGCTTTATTTAATGACCACTGGGCAAGAACAACATAACAAAGATGCGTGAAAAGTCCCTCAGTCGTCCATGTAGAATCCATGATAAAAGGAGAAGTTCAATTTGTCAACTGGACAAAGTTTGTTTGGTTGAAGAAGAATGTGCAGGAAGCCCTCTCGGTTTGTGGATATCCTAAATGGGCTGTCAACAAAACCAAGAGAGACAAGGGCAAGAAACAAGACAACAGAGAGTCAGAACCCCGGAGGAAAGGGGTAGCGATTCCGTACCTGGCCGGCGTTTCGGAAAAACTACAGAGGATTTTCAGACAATATGAAATCCCAGTTTATTTCAAACCCACAAACACTTTAAGACAAAAACTCGTCCACCCAAAGGACAAAACACCGAGCCACAAACAAAGCAATGTGGTCTACGCCATTCAATGTAGTGAAGACTGCAATGAGCGCTACATTGGAGAAACCAAGCAGCCTCTCCACAAGAGGATGTACCAACACAGACGGGCGTGCCAAAGTGGACAGTCATCTGCCGTACATCTTCACCTAGAAGCCACGGGCCATTCGTTTGAGGACAGTAAAGTTCAGATCTTAGCCAAGGAAAAGAACTGGTTTGAGAGGGGAGTGAAAGAGGCAATTTTTGTCAAAAAAGAGAATCCGTCGTTAAACAGAAATGGGGAGTTAGACATAACTTGTCTCCCATTTATAATTCGATTCTTAAACCAAGTCATAACAGACGGGAAAAAAACATTAGGGCAGACGAGTCAGGGACAGAAGGGTGGAGACGGTCTGTAGTCTGAATAGAGATGCTAAATATTCGAATAACAAAAGGAACAAATGAGGGATAGTTTCAGAGCTATTTCAGAGCAGTGAGCTCCTCATAGGGCTAAATAGAGATGCTAAACGAGACGCCAGGGAAACAAAAGATACAAATTAGTTGAGATCGTTTCAGAATGATTCCAGGGTAGTGAGCTCCTCCCTGCAGCTAGATATAAACAGGGACTAACCAGCACTAGAACCAGAACTGAAGAAGTCGGATGAGCTCAGATGAGCGGCGAAACGTCTTCAACCAAACAAACTTTGTCCAGTTGACAAATTGAACTTCTCCTTTTATCAACATAACAAAGAGTAACAAATGATACACTTTATAATGTACCAACCAAACAAACTTTTTTGAACAGTCTGCTTATGCTGAATATGAAACCTATTCCCCAAAATAGTTGCACAAGTGAAAAATTGTCTCAAAATGAGCCAAAAATCAGACCCAGCTGTGGACACAGACACACATGCAAAATCATACAATAACAAATCCATGTTGTAAAACACTTACTTGCCTGGCAATCAAGCAAGATTGTACATACTGACTATATCATACATCACAAGAAACAAAGTGATGATGTCGCAACTGTGTTTTAATGTTATGCCTTTTCCTCTGCAATAGACAAGAAAAAAAAAAAAACGTGCCGCAACTGTGGATGTGTCCGAATCAGAGATGTCAGTCTCTTCATCAACTTCCATAGAGACTTCATCTTCTTCATCTCACTCCTCCTCATCCTCCTCCTCATCCTCCTCATCATCTGATGTGGAGAAGAAGAAGAACAAGAAGAACAAGAATAAGGATAGACACAGAAAGCACAGCAAGGACAAAAAGAAGAAGAGCAAGGGGAAGAAGCCTAAAAAGGATAAGACTTTCATTAGAGGTATTTTCCAATTTTTCATTTTTCTTGTTTAGATTCAATGTGCTTTTGAATTACAATAAGTTGTAGTGTTTGTGCAGCATTTTATTAATTGTAATGGCTAAACACTGCAAAATCTGATACAAAGTCAGGCATTTTATACCAAACACATCTCGAAGGCTTGCAGACTCCTGGAGGGACAAACTGTGAAAGGGTTTTAGTTATGACTATCAATTATGGCTAATAGGTGCAAATGTAATATCTCTCTGTTTATCCTGTAGCAAAATTGATTTAGCTAATACTCTAGTAGATGGGAAATAACAGTAGCTTTTTAAAGTCATAAAGTACACACTTGCATACATACGTTAAAGGTGGGGTAGGAGATCCTGGAAAGACAGTTCGAGCAAGCTAAATTTGAAAATACACCTCTTCAGACTCCCCACTGAAGTTACACCTCCAGAGCACAGGAGGAGCATACACCAGAACTTACACAAATCTGATGTATGGCTTTGGAGTACTTAAAATTCTATTGTATGTGCAATCACACAAAAGTCCAGTTATCTCTGTTGGGCATGGCCATGGCATTGTGTCGACCTTTTTTGTTAGTCTTAGTGAGATACACATCCCTACAAAACTTCATGCATGTAGCTGAAAGTGTATGCCAACCACAATGCTCCATGCGTTAGGGGGTGCTATAGTGTCCTTGGGCCCAAAATTACAGGAGTTTTCCTACATGGCAAACTCCTCAAAAAGGCTCAAACGTGTGAGGAGAAAAAACAATAATAATATTAAAGCCGCAAGCGGCGTTGGTCGGGACCTCGCACCTGCGTTTGTTCGTCTTACTGAGACGCACAGCCATACCAAATTTCGTGTGCCTGGCACAATTATCTCACTTCCTGTTGGGCGTGGCCATGACATTGTAGATACCCTGTCAGGGTCTAACAGACCCTGTCAGACCCTGTCAGACCCTGTCAGACTCTGTTAGACCCTGTCAGACCCTGCATGTGGCCTCCATGCTGAGGCCTACATGAACCTTCGATGCTTGTCCCCACATTGCTGCTTGCAGCTATATCAGACCAAAGGTACAAAGATCAATGTACCTTTGATCAGGGCGTTGCCTAGCAACAAATACCTCCCATTCATAACTCATCACTCCCATTCAATAAATACCTAACTTTATTGATCCGCCGTGTCGTCATATTACCGCCTATTTGAAAATCCTTCGCAATTTAACATCTCCAACGTCTTAAGATTATGTTCACCAAAATTTAAGCCTATCTGAGGTACGGTGTAGGAGAAGTGTTTCAAATTCCATACCTAACTTTATCGATCCGCCGTATCGTCATATTACCGCCTATTTGAAAATCCTTCGCAATTTAACATCTCCAACGTCTTAAGATTATGCTTACCAAAATTTATGCCCATCTGAGGTACGGTCTAGGAGACCCCCCACTGGGGGTCCCCCAGTGGGGGGTCTCCCAGGGACCCCCAGGTCCCCCAGGGACGAGACTTTGTGTGGTCGTACTGGCAGCACTTTGTGATGCCCGTGCAAAGTTTCGTTTGTTTTGAAGCATGGGAACATGCTCAAAATTGCCCCAGCGTGTATGAACAAGAATAATAATACGGAAACAAAGCAACAACAATAGGGACCTTCGTCCCCCTTCGGGCTCGGTCCCTAAATAATAATAATAATAATAATAATAATAATAATAATAATAATAATAAATACGAAACAGAGCAATAATAGGGTATTCGTGGCTTCTGCACCACAAATATAAATCGCATGAGCATTAGTCGCAGGACCAGTCAAACCATTAAAGTAAAGGGTGATTTACAATCCAAAATTATGGTTACTCATTCTTTGTGTTTTTGTGTGTGTTTTTATGTATTTGTAGCCACGACTCCCGAGGATATATTGAAGCGCTACAGGAAGGTGCTACATGCATACACCAGAGGAAAAAACCTCCGGGACTCTTACAGATCCGTGGGAGTGGACAGAAATACAATCTGCTATGGAGCGCCAATTGCGGAATTGGCAATTGTCTCCCCTACAAAGTTTGAGGAGCTTTGTGGAGATTTTTCCTAAGGAGAAAAGCTGTTCCGTTTCACTGAGAGGTGCCAGGAAGCCATCGCAAATGACCCTGACCTAATTCAGAAAGTTGAGGTGAAAAAGAAAAGTGATCAACTTCTCCCCCTTAAAAAGAAGCTATAGGTCCAAGGCTGCTATTATATTTCATTATTGTTAAAGTTAATAGTTTGTATTTCCTCAGTAGTTTGTTTGAAGATATGTGAAGAGTCCCTCAGTCGTCCAGGTAGAATCCATGATAAAATGAGAAATTCAATTTGTCAACTGGACAAAGTTTATTTGGTGGAAAAGGTTTCACAGCTCATCCACGGTGCTTCGTCAGTTCTGGTTAGAGTGCTGGTTAGACACTGCTTATATCTAGCTGCAGGGAGGAGCTAACTATACTGAAATTATTCTGAAACTATCACACCTATTTGTAATTTGTTATTGAGTCATTGTGTTATTGTGTTAACCATGCCCTGTGGAGGCCCTGTGGTTTCATTTGTTTTTTCATTTTCTGACTTTAAATAAAATATCAGTTTATTATATATGCAAAAGTCATTTGTAAATATCAACATATCATTTGTAAACAGTAATAGTGAGTTACACATATTGAAGTGAGCTTTTGTATATGAGGATGTGTTTTCACTTTATATTAGGCTACGTTCACACTGCAGCCTGAAACGACCCAAATCCGATTTTTTTGCCTCTATGCGACCTGTATCTGATCTTCTAATGACAGTGTGAACGACACAGATCCGATTTTTTCAAATGCGATCCAGGCCACTTGGATATGTGGTCCTAAATCCGATACATATCCGATCTTTTGACATGCGACTGCAGTCTGAACGGCCAGGTCACATTCATCCGACCTCAGTGTGTTTCCTCCAATGAGAGTGGTACAAGTAGGCGTTCACAAATGTGCACAAACGTTCTTCTCATCATGCGAAAATAGTATATAAACTCGTATCAGTGAAGCGGCGAAGCACGTAGCAATCCCACCCCTCCTGCCTGTGACTCCGCACTCACATGTTCCTTTCTGCAGACGTTGCTGCCACTGCCCCGCAAAACGCTGTGGCCAAAAACCTTGTCCTTTTCCTTCTCCTCCTTAAAACAAATAAGCTGTACATGTTTTGGCTCCGGTACGAAAGCAACTTTAGGCTACTTCCGTAAACATTGAGCGCGTTCGCTGCATGTGACGTCATCGTGTCCTCCAAGGCGCATGCGGGACACTTTTGGGGAGTTTAGCGTTCACACTGGAGATCACATACAATTCGCATTTAACTGGAAATGTGAACGGCCTCGCAAAAAAATCGGATTTCACAAAAAAATCGGAATTGAGCATTAAGCCCTGCAGTGTGAACGTAGCCTTAGTGGGTCCAAAAAGCTTTGTTAATAGTTTGTAGACATGAACAGATTATGTAAAAGGTAGTAGTGTGTTACACATGTTGAGGTAAGTTTTTTATATTTTTTGTATATAATCATTTACAAAAACATAATTAGTTAGGTTGTCATTAATACATATTTGTTAATGTATTTCTTACTCATTAACAAATATTTGTAAATGTTTTGTTAAATATTTAGTTCATTATTTACTAAGTATTTGTTACTAATTAACAAATATTTGTTAATATATTTCTTACTCATTAACAAATATTTGTAAATGTTTTGTTAAATATTTAGTAATAATTAGTTCATTGTTTACTAAGTGTTACTAATGCTTTACTAATGCTTTATAAGCAACCGTTATTATAAAGTGTTACCGCAATGTTTATACATGACACTAAGCTCAATTTAATGTAAAACACAATTCTATGCCGTATATATAGTTGGGGTTCCCTGGCCCAGTTCGCCATCTGTTTGGGGGTCCCTGGCCTGAAAAACGTTGAAGACCCCTGTTCTATATTATATAACACACTGGTTTCTTATGATAAAGAATCCAGTATGGATAAAATGAGAGCATGGAGTTTAGATGTCAGGGAGGATATTGATAAGGCAGAGTGGGCAGCTGCCTGTCTAAAAGCTCAAACATGCACTATTAACACAAGATTCAAATTATTACAATATAAATGGTTAATGAGGACATACATAACTCCTGAAAAACTCAATAAATCCGATTTATACCACCGGGGGCTCCCAACCCCACCTTAGCCACGTTCAGTAAATTAGTGGAGAGAGACATTGAAACGGTTGTGAAGTCATCAAAAAGGAAGGTAATGCACAATAACAACACCTCTCTAGAAAGAAAGGCCTTAAATGAACAGCAGAACAATATGAACATTGTGATTAAACCAACTGATAAAGAGGGCACTATAGTTATACAAAATGCACAAGATTACATAACAGAGGTCCATGGACAACTCAAAGATAAAACAGTTAACACAGAACCCATTGGAGATGTTTGTAAAAGAGAGGGATAACATTTTGAATGAAGCACTAAAAAATCACTGGATAACAGAGACACAGTTTGAATTTTTGAAAGTGGAATACCCAATAACTCCTGTTTTTTTTTCATTTACTTCCCAAAATACATATGTATGCAGACCCATTGTGGTAAGTAAAAACTCTCTGACGGAACCATTAAGCCAATTTGTGGATGCATTTATAAAAGACATTGTGAAAACTTTACCTTCATACGTGGCTGATACGACTGCTGTTTTACAGTTATTGACTGATAGTTCTATGCCTGAGAACTCAGGGGGGGGGGTGGGGGGGGGGTGGAGGCCATGGACTTGTATTTACAAACAAAAAAAGATGAATTGCCATTTGAATTCCTGATTACATTGACCAACTTTATCTTAAAATCTAATTACTTCATGTTTGATAAGAAATATTTTCTACAATGTCAAGGCACCGGCATGGGATCACCGTTTGCACCAAATTATGCTAACCTATACATGGGACTGTGGGAGGAAAGACACATTTTTAACAACAACCCCTTTGCCAGTAATGTTTTGTTTTATAGGAGAGTCATTGATGATATCCTAATGGGTTTTGTAGGCAATGAAAGTGAACTCATGGCTTTTAAGGACTATATTAATGACACGTACCCCAACCTACATTTTACAATGGAAAATAGGCCAACAGAGCATCCATTTTCTGGACCTGTTAATAACAGTAAATGGTGAGAGACAATTGGATACGTACATTTTTCGAAAAGAAACAGAAACACAATACTACACGTCAGTAGCTTCCACCCTAACCATCTTAATGACAATATTCCCTATGGACAATTCATTAGACTCAAAAGAATATGTAGTAGGGAAGAGGACTTTGCGTTAAAGGCTCAGGAAATGTCTGAATGGTTCAAACATAGGGAGTACAGTCAGTCTCAGATTGACATAGCCATGGAGAAAGTCAACCAAAAGGAGAGAAGAGAACTTTTACATCCTCAACCTGCTCATTGTCACAACACACACAGTATTCGACGGCATCAAAACAAGTTAAAAAGATCATTAATAAGCACTGGGGTATACTATAGTGTGATCCAACATTAAATCACTTATCTTCCCACAAACCACGTTTTTGCTTCAAAAGAGGAAAAAACATTAGAGATATAGTAGTGAGCTCCATGTACCAGCAAACCTACCCAACACAGTTGGCTCTCCCAACAAATCCGGGGCAATAATAGATGTGCACATTGTGCTAACACGATAAACACAAAAACTTTCAACCATCCACACTCTGGAAAGACATATAATATTAAGGACTTCATCAATTGCTCTATGGCCCATGTCATTTATGTGCTTATATGCCCTTGTCGCCTGATGTATGTGGGCCAGACTAAACGTAATCTTAAATTAAGAATTGCTGAACACAAGGCAGCTATTAGAAACAACAATTTTGATTACGCTATAGCAAGACATTTATTTCAAACCCACAAACAAGACAGAACCCCGGAGGAAAGGGGTAGCGATTCCGTACCTGGCCGGTGTTTCGGAAAAACTACAGAGGATTTTCAGACAATATGAAATCCCAGTTTATTTCAAACCCACAAACACTTTAAGACAAAAAGTCGTCCACCCAAAGGACAAAACACCGAGCCACAAATAAAGCAATGTTGTCTACGCCATTCAATGTAGTGAAGACTGCAATGAGCGCTACATTGGAGAAACCAAGCAGCCTCTCCACAAGAGGATGTACCAACACAGACGGGCGTGCCAAAGTGGACCATCATCTGCCGTACATCTTCACCTAGAAGCCACGGGCCATTCTTTTGAGGACAGTGAGGTTCAGACCTTAGCCAGGGAAAAGAATTGGTTTGAGAGGGGAGTTAAAGAGGCTATTTTTGTCAAAAAAGAGAATCCTTCTTTGAACAGAAATGTGTGGTAAATTTCTTCTTTTCTGGAATTATTCAATTTTCCTGTTGTTACCAGCACCTGGAAGCTGTGCATGGAGTTTTGAACTTTAGAAATATTTGATATCGAACTCGCCTCTTTCTAAGTCAAAGGTCATTCGTGCGGAGCCGCCACGCCTCTTTCCTGACACGCTGACCAAGTGAAGTGATGATGAGGAGTTAGCCTCCTTGTGCCTTTGCCCCAAAAATCATGGCAGAAAAGCGAAAAAGGACATACTGGTTTAACAATGATTGGGAAGAAGAGTTTTTTTTTTATTTATTTATTTATTTTTTTTACGTCATTTAAAGAGAAATGTCTGTGCCTTATTTGCGGGACGACTATTGCAGTACCAAAGCACTTCAAAATTGCCACAAAAACTCCTGGTTCTATCTCCTTCTATTCCAAAGTTATAAGCATTTTATTTTTTTATGCGTGCATTTTGCGCTTCAGAGGCTGTACTGCACTTTTAGACCAACTACATAATCCTACCTTAGAAGTAAAAGAATGTGCAAAATACACTATGTAGGGGCTTCTCCTGTCAAATAGACATGAATTCAGGCATGAACTCACTTTTAAACCCAATGCTCTAGCCAATGCCGTCTCAGCTCTCTTAATGCATTTCCAATGGGTAGTGAAAAATTAAAAAGTGAAATTGTGAAAAAACTACAAGAGGTATCATCTCAATTTTTGCTGTGCAAGTAGGGCTTCTAAACCTGTACAAAATACATTTGGAATCTTGGTTTTATCTGCTTCTATTCCAAAGTTATAAGCATTTTATTTGTTTATGCGTGCATTTTGCGTTTCAGAGGCTGTACTGCACTTTTAGACCAACTACCTTAGAAGTAAAATAATGTGCAAACTACACTGTATAGGGGGCTTCTCCTGTCAAATAGACATGAATTCAGGAATGAGTTCACTTTTACACACAATTCTCTAGCAAGTGCAGCCTAAGCTCTCTTAATGGATTTCCAATGGGTAGTGAAAAATTAAAAAGTGAAATTGTGAAAGAAAACTACAAGAGGTATCTCCTCAATTTTTGCTGTGCAAGTAGGGCTTCAAAACCTGTACAAAATACATTTGGAATTTTGGTTCTATCTGCTTCTATTCCAAAGTTATAAGCATTTTATTTTTTTTATGCATGCATTTTGCGTTTCAGAGGCTGTACTGCACTTTTAGACCAACTATATAATTCTACCTTAGAAGTAAAAGAATGTGCAAACTACACTATACAGGGGCTTCTCCTGTCAAATAAACATGAATTCAGGCATGAGTTCACTTTTAAACACAATGCTCTGACCAGTGCAGCCTAAGCTCTCTTAATGCATTTCCAATGGGTAGTGGAAAAATTTAAAAGTGAAATTGTGAAAAAACTACAAGAGGTATCTCCTCAATTTTTGCTGTGCAAGTAGGGCTTCAAAACCTGTACAAAATACATTTGGAATTTTGGTTCTATCTGCGTCTATTCCAAAGTTATAAGCATTTTAATTTTTTTATGCGTGCATTTTGCGTTTCAGAGGCTGTACTGCACTTTTAGGCCAACTATATAATTCTACCTTAGAAGTAAAAGAATGTGCAAACTAAACTATACAGGGGCTTCTCCTGTCAAATAAACATGAATTCAGGCATGAGTTCACTCTTACACACAATGCTCTAACCAGTCCAGCCTAAGCTCTCTTAATGCATTTCAAATGGATAGTGGAAAAAATTAAAAAGTGAAATTGTGAAAAAACTACAAGAGGTATCTCCTCAATTTTTGCTGTGCAAGTAGGTCTTCCAAACCTGTACAAAATACATTTGGAATTTTGGTTCTATCTGCTTCTATTCCAAAGTTATAAGCATTTTAATTTTTGTATGCCTGCATTTTGCGTTTCAGAGGCTGTACTGTGCTTTTAGACCACCTATATAATTCTACCTAAAAGTAAAAGAATGTGCAAACTAAACTATACAGAGGCTTCTCCTGTCAAATAAACATGAATTCAGGCATGAGTTCACTCTTACACACAATGCTCTAACCAGTCCAGCCTAAGCTCTCTTAATACATTTCAAATGGATAGTGGAAAAAATAAAAAGTGAAATTGTGAAAAAACTACAAGAGGTATCTCCTCAATTTTTGCTGTGCAAATAAGGGCTTCAAAACCTGTACAAAATACATTTGGAATTTTGGTTCTATCTGCTTCTATTCCAAAGTTATGAGCATTTTAATTTTTTTATGCCTGCATTTTGCGTTTCAGAGGCTGTACTGCACTTTCAGACCAACTATATAATTCTACCTTAGAAGTAAAAGAATGTGCAAACTAAACTATACAGGGGCTTCTCCTGTCAAATAAACATGAATTCAGGCATGAGTTCACTTTTTTTTTTTTTTTTTTTTTTTTAATAATAATAATATGATCAGATACCAACAAATTTAGATCTAATGTATAACTAATGTGTAATAAGCATAATATTATTTTGTATTCAATGTCCATGGAATCCAACAGTTCCGCTACCTGCGCGCTCCCGCTCCTGCCTGCAACGGAGACAGGCAGGAGCGGGAGCGCGTGCTGAGCACACTGAGCGCTGAGCGCGGGCAGGGACGAGCCTCTCGCTATCAGTCAGGATGCTATCTAAAAAGCGAAAGGTTGATTTTGAATGTCGCGTCTTTAAGGAGAGATGGAAGGAGAAGTATTTCTTTTGGGAAGTAGGGGGCAAACCAGTATGTTTAATTTGTTCGCAACAAGTGGAGTACAACATCAAACGACATTACGAGACCCACCAGGAGAAGTACAACGAATACACAGGGCAACGTCGAACACAAAAGCTAAACGAGCTAGCCTCATCCCTCCAAAAACAGCAAGCAGCTTTCTCGAAATGCCGAGATACATATGAAGGTTCGTTTTAATTTTTATATCTTTTCCAGTTCTTCTTTTTTATTTTAACTGCAGCTGCTTTCGAAGGGGGTAGCCTCGATTTCTGTATAACTTAAAATTTATTTCATGTTTAGGGGCAGTGAAGGCGAGCTATGTCATCGCATGGGAGACAGAAAAAGCATCCAAGCCTTTCTCTGAGGGGGAATTCGTGAAGACGTGCATGATCAAGGCAGCCGAGCTAGTGTGTCCAGAAAAGCGACAAGCTCTAGCGAACATCAGCTTATCCCGACCTACAGTGACCGAGAGAGTGGAAGAACTGTCCAGCGACTTGAACAGCCAACTGAAAGAGAAGATTAAGTTCTTCATCGCGTTCTCCATTGCTCTCGACGAGAGCACTGATGTGACTGACACGGCCCAGTTAGCGATATTTATTCGCGGAGTGGATGCTTCCTTAAATGTCACGGAGGAGTTTGTTTCCGTTGTGCCTATGACAGATACGACTACGGCTAATGACGTGTTTACTAGCCTTGTTGGGGCCCTTGACAACCTGGAGCTGGACTGGAGTCGCGCTGTCACACTGTAAAACCTGATGATACATCTCAACAAATGATTCATGTTAACATCACTTAAAAGCAGCAAAAAGTTTATATTGCTTAAGTAGTTAAAGTGACGTGCACTCAATTTTGCCTTGATGTTATAGTCACTCATATAAATCAAGTAGGTATAATGAATTAAGGATTATGGTTTGAGTTATGCCTTGTATAGAATCAACAGCCAATCAGATTGCAGCAGCTCTTTCGAAAAGGACAGAGCGCGAGCAAGCTAGAAACGCCGAGACGAGAGACACCGCTGCACTGCTCCTCTCCACCGACCAAGCCAAGTTACTGTTCGACCAAGTGAAGTCAGCCTCCCTACCATTCACGGAGTCACTTACCACCGTTTCAGGTTTATGTCATCGGCATTTAAAGCCAAATTAGCTCTGTGCTTATAAGCTTGTGTTTGATACTTATTTCGGACGTATTTCGTATTTACGTATTTCGGACGCATACAATGTAAGAAGTAGTTTGCTTCGTATCTGGCCATAACCTCTAACACGTAGTCCACACGCCTTGAGGACACGTTTGCTAGCTACCGAACTACTGTATCTTTTGGCTCCGTTTCATGTCGTGAGTCGTGACTGCTTTCAAACATGTAGCACGGGTATTTCGGTAATATGTGGTCTATAAATTAGTTTTCTTCGTATTGTGGCCATAATATTGTCGTAGGTAATGCGACTTCTTGGTGCCAGTTAGCTGCTATCCAGTTTGCTTCAGTGCATGCTCAGTTAGCCACTGGTTTGGCGCCCAAGTTAACTATCTAGTAAAACCTTTTTGTCGCCGTTTGATATGACTGCATTCTGAAATGTGGCTGATTTTCCGTTCTAAATCTCCGTACATCGTGTGAATAGGACAGCTTGGAGGCTCAAAGAAATTAACTCGCTAGTGAGTTTCAGAAAATTCCTGCCGAAAGAGATGGGGCACACTGTAAAAAAAAATCTTGTCAAATTTACGGTGAATCACTGGCAGCTGTGGTTGCCATTTTTTCATCGTAAAAAATACAGTGACAGTGTATATGGCTTTACGGTAAGGTATATCGACACTTGTAAAAACAACAGTTTGAAAATGTTCCATTAATGATGAACTACTGTTAAAATAATGGTAAAATTTCATATAGGCTCACAGTACAATTCACAATATAATCCTGTTGCTTTTTAAGTGAAATACTATCCATTCAACAGCATTTGTTGTCCTATTGTATGGTCAATTTCTGTTAAAACAGCACATGTATGACTGCTCAATTCACAGTATAAACCTTTTGTTTTTAAGGTGAATTTCTATTCATTCTACACCATTTATTACCCTATTTTATGGTTTATTCTTGCTGAAAACAACGTGTGGCACGTCAGCATGACCGTTTAATTAACAGTTTATAACTGTTGCTTTTAAAGTAGAATTAACGTTACAATCTGAGCCTTATTTCGGTAATAAAACAAGTTGTTTTACTCACCCATAGCACTTCGGTGTCATTTGGAGCACTTCCAGAGATGTTTTAGATTAGGAATATCTGTAATGAGAGTCCTCAGGGCACATAATATATGCCCCGAGCGGTCTCCAAATAAACTTTAGCACTTTTCAAATCATAGAAGCTCAATGTCTTAGTCTATACTTTCGTTTGAGTCAAAGGTGGCCTGTAATTCGAGATTTATCCATAATTTACAACTTTGCGCTTCATGTTAGGGTCCCGAGAGCTGAGAGCGAAATAAGCTGCGACTCTGCACATGCGCACTGGCGTCCTCATTTTCTCGAAACTATGGATAAATCTCGGATTACAGGCCACCTTTGACTCAAACAAAAGCGTAGACTAAGACATTGAGCTTCTATGATTTGAAAAGTGCTAAAGTTTGTGTTATTTGGAAACCGCAAACATGTGCCCCGAGAACTCACATTATGGAGATCGCAAATCTAAAACATCTCTGGAAGTGCTCCAAATGACACCAAAGTGCTATGGGTGAGTAAAACAACATGTTTTATTACAGAAATAAGGGTCAGATTGTAAAAAAAAAAAAAAAAAAACGTTAATTCTCCTTTAAGGGTTATTCCCATCCACAAAGAGAATGTGTGTGTGTGTGTGTGTGAGTGAGAGTGAGAGAGACCTAAGCCCCAACTCCACCTCTGGGTTGAAAGACACCATTCACTTACAAGTAAAAAGGCAAAATTGTATTAAGGATCTGTCCTGGATTTAAGTGCTGCCAATATCCCTGGACACCATTTTACATCAGTAGCCCAGGTTGTTCTTCCTGTGGATTCCACATTTAGTTTGTTACTGTAACTATGTAAGCATCACCTGGGCAGCTAAGATGGCAAACAATTAATGAAATCACAGTCATGTTCTACCCCCTGGACAGTGCTATGGTGACTATTATGTATACTTAGTATGGATATGCCATTGACTGCTTTTAGTGTGCTTTTTTACATTCCACGAAATGGTAGACATGATTTGCAAACTGATAGCGGTCTTTTTCTCTAAGATGCAGTAGTTTGTTCGTCTCCGTCTTTGCAGAATAACCCCCATACATGACCCTCTCATTCTCTTAAGTCTGTAAATAATTGTATCAAAATAATATTCCAAAACTCTTTTTATTCTTGTATTTTTTTATTTTTTTTTTACAATCCAGAACATCAAGACTGCAGGAACAAAAATAACGCAAACAATAAAACGTAAATGTGGGAAGTTTATACAGCTGTACCAATATAACAACTAAAACAACCATAAGCCGTGTTTGCCCCAACAGCTGAAATAGATCATAATTCTCAAAAAAAAAAAAAAAAACTGAAAATTGTCTTTTATCTTCTGTATGAGGTTTTAAATGTCAAGTAGCATTACTCTCTGCCTTAGTCAGACCATCAGAAAAAAATTATATATATATATATATATATATATATATATATATATATATATATATATATATATATATATATATATATATATATATATTATAAACCATGTTGCTTGCCTGTGACTCTACCCCCCCCCCCCCCCCCCCCTTTTCAGAAAAAATGCTGTAGTTTGTGTGTGTCGCATGTGTACGCCTGTGAATAGCTCCCCTATGAAAGACTGGAAGAGGGTAGTGTGTGGGGGCGGGCCATGGTATGAAGCAGTGTCATCACTGTTGCAAGGCGGTGTGCCTGTGTGTGTCTGTCTGTCTATGAAGCCATAGCATTGCTGGAGTGGGTATCCAGAATGTTAATTAGTCTCTCTCCACTCGTGATCTGCTAGATCAGCGATGAGGGTAAGGACCCTAGGGTTTACCGTCAGTTGCTTCTTGTTTTTTTTCGTCTCAACCTTTGTGCCCCTCTCTGGATTGATGTTGAAGAAGCACCTATGTAAACAAACAAAAAAAAGAGATCTAAGTTGCATTCAGACAGGCACTGTCCGCCTTCACCATCTGGTGAAGTTTGCGGACAACACAACTCTGGTGGGTCTCATCACCAAGGTTGACGAGACTCACTACGGGGAAGAGGTAGAACATCTGGCTACATGGTGCACTGACAACATCCTGTTGAATGTCAGCAAAGACAAAGGAGAATGCCTCAAAAGAGGCCACACCCACCAGCTCCCACTGACCATTAATGGTGCTGTTGTAGAGTGTGCATGGTGGTTCTTGGAGTGCACATCAATGAGGACCTCTCCTGAACCACCAACACTGCAGCACTGACCAAGCAGTGCTTTTACTTCCTACACAAATTGAAGCAGGCCAGTGCCCCACCACCCATCATGACCACGTTGTAGAGAGTGACCATTGACACCATCCACTCCAGCTACAGTACATCACTGTGTGGGGCAGAAGCTGCGTGATGTGCCAAGCATTTCATGCAAGTTCATGTTGTACTCAGGGATAATGCATGCAACTACAGAAAAGCGGCATGTCCAACGTCACAGGGTTCCTTAAAGAGATACTGTACCATTTCTGGAAATAAGCTAATTTTACACCTCCCCCTGAGTTAAATAATTGAGTCCGACGTTTCTACTGTACTTGCAGACTTTCTTGGACTCTGTCAGTGTAAATTTTACCTCCAAGATAGCATACATCATTGAATTTTATGGGTCCACCTCAATCATTTAAAGGAGAATTAACGTTTTTTACAAACTGGGCCTTATTTCAGTAATAAAACAAGTAGTTTTACTCACCCATAGCACTTTGGTGTCATATGGAGCACTTCCAGAGATGTTTTAGATTAGCGATTAGCGTTCTTGGGGCATAGAGTATGTAATATGCCCCAAGCGGTCTCGAAATAACACAAACTTTAGCACTTTTCAAATCATTGAAGCTCAACATCTTACTCTACGCCTTCGTTTGAGTCAAAAGTGGCCTGTAATCCGAGATTTATCCATAGATTCGGGTAGATGAGGACGCCAGTGCGCATGTGCGGAGTCAGTTTATTTCGCTCTCAGCTCTCGGGACCTAAACATGAAACGCAAAGCTGTAAATTATGGATAAATCTCGGATTACAGGCCACTTTTGACTCAAACGAAGGCGTAGAGTAAGATGTTGAGCTTCTATGATTTGAAAAGTGCTAAAGTTTGTGTTATTTCGAGACCGCTTGGGGCATATTACATGCTCTATGCCCCGAGAGCGCTAATCGCCAATCTAAAACACCTCTGGAAGTGCTCCATATGACACCAAAGTGCTATGGGTGAGTAAAACAACTTGTTTTATTACCGAAATAAGGCTCAGATTGTAAAAAACATTAATTCTCCTTTAACTCAAGGGGAGGTGTAAAATGAGCTCATTTCATGAAATGGTACAAGATTGCTTTAAAGGGATATGCCACCCCCAGGTCAAACTTGGGCATCTCCCCACAGTCCAGAGACTAAAATAAGTGGTGGAAAGCGTTTTTCTGGTGACCCAGCCATTGTCCGAGTCTGTCAGCACTGACCCCCGCGCGCAGCTGCAGCTACTCCGCCTTAGACTGGAGTCTAACGTCGCCAGAGAAAGATTTCAGCCAAAAGGAATTAATTTGCTCGATGCTTTTCCCAATTACTTTCTGTGTAGTGCGCATTCATATCGAGTGCAAATAAATGTGCAAATCAAAACGGAGAGCTTGCCTTGGTCATTTTGGGTGGGAACTATTTTTCAGTGCGGAAAAACAGAGCCGAAGCACACACTACGCTGCGTAACAGGGGAACTCCCAACGTGGTGCGTAACAGGGATTCCCCTGTGTGCTTCGGCTGTGTTTTTCCGCACTGTAAAATAGTTCCCACCCCAAAATGACCAAGGCAAGCTCTCCGTGTTGATTTGCACTCGATATGAATGCGCACTACACAGAAAGTAATTGGTAAAAGCATCGAGCAAATTAATTCCTTTTGGCCGAAATCTTTCTCTGGCGACGTTGGCCTCCAGTCTAACGCGGAGTAGCTGCAGCTGCGCGCGGTGGTCAGTGCTGACAGACCTGGACAATGGCTGGGTGACCAGGAAAACGCTTTCCATCACTTATTTTAGTCTCTGGACTGTGGGGAGATGCCCAAGTTTGACCTGGGGGTGGCATATCCCTTTAAGGGGACTGCAACTAAAGACGGTGAACCAATAACAAAGTGCTTAACCTGGGGAAAATACTGAAAGGGTATGCTGTAATGAACACATATTTAGGAAGGTGAATTTTGTATACATTCCTAAGCGCACTACAGTCTGCCATTTTGAACAAGCAGCAAAGAGGGAAGCAACAGAAGTGTTCAAGGGCAAAGTGCAGTGTGCAGAATCAGAAATGATGCTGACCAGACCATTAGCTACACTGCTCCATAAAATAAAGGAAACACCAAACCAATGCAATGGAACTCCAGGTTAATCATACTTCTGTGATATCCACTGTTGTGCAAATAGTTGCTAGGTCCAACAAATAAACTTTGTATGCTTTGATATTATTATTATTATATCAATGTAGTGGAAAAACTCGCGGGGGAACCTTGAGGGGAAAATGTTCACTGTTACAAATACCCCAGACACGATTCCCAACCATATTTTAATAAAAATGACAGTAATAGCTTGCTGAGACTGAAAACATGAGACGTCTACGTTAGAATTCAATACCATAGAGCGCTGTAACTGTCGGACTGCTGTCAACCTCGTTCTTTGCTGTGATTGGTCAATCTTTGCTCGTTCTTTGCTGTGATTGGTCAATCGACATTCTAGGGCGGGCCTTAGCCAAAGGCGAATTGAACAAGCAATAGGTAGAAACTAAAGGTAATAATCAAAAAAAGCCTCAAAAACAGATTCTGCAGGTGGTGTCCACAGCCCATTTGTCTTTTTTTCATCTTTTCTGGCTGATCACAAGTACCATGTCAGTACCATGAGGTGGTGTCCATCACCCACTGAATTTGATCAGCTACTGCTACTCATCCAAGATGGCACATTAATATGCGCTGTGGCAAGAAGGTTTCCTCTGTTCCATTATTAAACTAACTGAAAACAGGGCCCCAAACTTTACCTCGATATTCAAGAACTTTACCTACGCAATTACATACATATGTTGTTCACACTGTTGACCTGAGCACTATAAGAAATCAGAACAGGGATATTCCCATCTTCAAAAAGCCCTGACCTTTAGCCTACACCACCCTCTACCCCCCCCCCCCCCCCCCCCCCCCACACACACACACACACACACACCCACACACACACACACACACACATATACCTCTGAAGGAACTCCAGCGTTGATCTCAACTCAACAGGATAGTGGATGTTCAGACAGTAGTACATGCCGAACATTGCGTTGATGGCAGCGACAAAGTGAGAGATGTTGTCGTTGACAATCTTGCCATCAATGCTGAGCATGAATTTTTTAGCACTGTAGAGGGAGCTTCCTGTAAAGATTTAAAATCAAGTATTGTTTGTCTGTTCAAAGCTGCAGCAATTATTCTGAAAAGGGGGAAAACAAACAGAAAAACAAAAGAACACTTACCACATACAATGACGCATGGCGTCACTGGCAAGCAGTCAACCTGGACGTCGTCTGCCAGAGACGTTTCTTCAGTGTATTGGAACAGGGCCGTCTCCTCCTCATTGAAGTACGACAGTAGCAGAAGCAGCAGGTCTTTTACGTCCTCTGAGCAGCCCTCCAACTGCCCTCTCTGAAACCTCAGCCTTGTTACTGTCTCACAGACACGCCTGATCTTGTCTGCACAAACAGTTGTCATAAAATTGAAGAGCTGCCTTCCCTTTTTTTCAACACTTTTGAGGAACGTCTCCGTCAGTGGCAGTCCTGTTAGTTCCTTGTAGTGGGCAGAAATGCCAATTTCATGGAACAAAAAAGGCCATTCCTCTTTCAGGATTTGAAGAGCTGTTCCATTGTTTATTGCCTTTCGCTGGGAGAAGTATGTGCATTCCATTAATTCCTTCACCTCATCTGGGCTGAACATGCCTTGTTCCCAAAGACTCATCAGTTTTTCTTTCTTTTCTTGTTGGGTTTCAAATGTTTCTGTGACTGGCATGAACTTCATATCCTACTTAACGCAGCCATACGTGTCTTGAAGTGAAGCTTTTTTCACTACTGGGACCTCATCTGTGTCAGAGGTGTCAACCGGTTTACGTTTTTGTATTAGGTGGGTTGCGTTCCACTTCTTGTTGTCGATGCGGGCTTGAAGCTGTTTGACAAAGCTGTGGTACCCAGCCCCCACAACTTCCCCTTCGATGACATCCTTCAATGACTGGGGATACTTGAGAACTAACTTTTTGCCAATTTCTTTAGAAACACGCATCGTAGGAGACGGACACACTTTCATCATCTCTGTTGCAACGATTCTGACCAATTCTCGCCTTAAACTTGGAACGGGCCTCTTGCCTCTCTCCAGACATTGCACCAGAGCTTCAGGAAACCTTTCAGTGGGAATTTCAAAGCTGTCAACCCAATCGTCATTAACCAGGTGGCTAGGTGATGGACAAGGTGACACGGAGGATGGAGTGGAGGTAGGAGAAGAGAAAGGAGATGAAGTTGAATGATTAACATCTGGCCGTCTGTGGGTTACAGGGCTCTGAGCTGTAAAACAAGAACAATGGATTGATTCATTTTCATTTGCTATTTAATAGCAATGTTGCGCGAAGGTCTTAAAGGTCCAGTGTGTAGGATTCGTGGCGCATAGGTGGATAGTGGCTATGGACTTCCTGTTTTAGCTACGGCAAACCTCGAGGGTCACCCGGACGCGCCGTAGCGGAGAGCTCGCGTAACGCGCGCGCTCCCGTGCGCGCACCCGCCGCGCACCCGGCCGACAACAACGGTGTTAATAAAACGCGGTCTCCCGTTCAGTTTTTTTTTTTCTTTTCGCATGAAAGCACACATTCCCGATCGTGAACCATGATAATCTACACATCAAATGAAACCTTACAGTCTCCTCTTTTTGACTATGCAATTCATTTCCCTGCACAACAATCACTCCCTGAGCACATGGGGCTTTTATACGAAAAGCACAAACCGGTTTGTTACTTAGCTTACCTTTGAAGGCTCTGCACAGGTCAAACTCTGTATTTCACCACAAGCTTGGTATCAATAGGTCCGTAAGGATCCAGCGAATAAAATCCAGTAAAACAATTTAGTCCAAAACATGTGTTAGATCCAATACGACATGTGATACAGCAGCTTGTTTACCCAAAAACCACGAGCCTCCCCCCACCCCACCCGCACCTCTCTCCTTCTCTCCTTCTCTCTTGCGCAGCGCGCCGGAGCCGCCTGCTGCTTTGCCTCCGGTGCTACCACGAGCCTTGCTGAAGGCGAAGGCGGAGCCCAAATGTCCTTCTGCGGCTCTCGTATTCAAAATGGCTGCCTCTATATGGGGAAGATCCCCCTTTTATGTGACTATATCTAAGTCCAAAAGAATACTTTGATTTCATGATGGAAGTGAAAAGACTTGAAAAACAATGTATTTTTGAACGGGTATCTTCAATTTCAGTAATTAACGGGTAAAAATCTTACACACTGTCCCTTTAAGTCACAATAAGTATATTCTGCATAGAATTGCGTGAAAAGTCCCTCAGTCGTGCAGGTAGAATCCATGATAAAAGGAGAAGTTAAATTTGTCAACTGGACAAAGTTTGTTTGGTTGAAAACGTTTCGCCGCTCATCCGAGAGGCTTCGTCAGCTCTGGTTCTAGTGCTGGTTAGACACTGTTTATATCTCGCTGCAGGGAGGAGCTCCTACACTGAAATAGCTCTGAAACTATCCCCCACTAATCTGTCTTTGTTTTTCAAATTACTCTGGCGACTAGTTTCACCTCCCTATTCACGCCTAACGACCCTCCCCACCCCTCTGCCCTGGATTGTCTGCCCTAATGTTTCTATGTCTGTTTTGACTTGGTTTAAGAATCGAATTATAAATGGGAGACAAGTTATGTCTAACTCCCCCATTTCTGTTTAACGACGGATTCTCTTTTTTGACAAAACCAGTTCTTTTCCCTGGCCAAGATCTGAACCTCACTGTCCTCAACTGCCATTCGTTTGAGGACAGAAATGGGGGAGCTAGACATAACTTGTCTCACATTTAAAATTCGATTCTTAAACCAAGTCAAAACAGACAAAGAAACATTAGGGCAGACAATCCAGGGCAGAGGGGTGGAGAGGGTCGTTAGGTGTGAATAGGGAGGCGAAACTATTATAAATAAGTGGGGGATACTTTCAGAGCTATTTCAGTGTAGGAGCTCCTCCCTGCAGCTAGATATAAGCAGTGTCTAACCAGCACTAGAACCAGAGCTGATGAAGCCTCTCGGATGAGCGGCGAAACGTTTTTAACCAAACAAACTTTGTCCAGTTGACAAATTGAACTCCTCCTTTTATCTGCATAGAATTGTTTTCAGTTTTCCACCGAATATACCGTTTAAAAAAAAAGATGTATGACCAAGTAAAATGTGTGCCACCAGATTTCAACTTGTATCTGATTGATCTGTTGTAGTGTGAAAGTACAGTAATCCCTCGCTACAAAAGAACTACACGGAACACTGCTGTATCCCAGGAACAGCTGCTGTCAGGGCACTGACAACTAAGTTTTACAATAGAGTAGAGTCACTTCAATTGGCTATTAACTATATACACACATGATATTACACTGTATCAAACAACCACACTGAAATCTTTGGTAATGTAAAGGGATTTCGACCGAGTTGCACTTACAGATTTGCTTCCAAGAAGCTACAAGTTTTCTTGCTTGTATTGGCCGTAAAACACATGTGATATCAGCTTCTTGGACGAACTGGAAATCTTCAGTGGTCTGCACTCCTAGAGACTGAAGTGTCTCCACTACGTTATCCAGGAGGGATGGAGGAAGTTCTGGTAGAACACTTGCAATGGAGCGTCTGATGTCTGGGTCGTCCATTTCTAAGGAGAGTAAACGGTTAAGTTTCAGTTTTCGTAAATAGTTCACGTTTCAATAAGGCCTACTGTGCCAACACACCATGTTTCAATGGAACCAATTGGTATCCATCTTTCCAGTAAGAAGGTAATGGATAGAAATCAGTCAAGTCGCAAATGTTAAGACAGCACATCTCGTTATTTTCTTTCTTTACCGAGTACATGTGGAAATGAGGTAGGGACACTGTGTTGTATGTTGACACAACAAAATAAATTGTGTCATGTTTTAACAAAATAAGCCCAAGTTCAACAAAGTTCACATAATCTTTTCCGGTCACAAGGAACTGTCCTTTTTTGTATAATGTACCCTTGTAGGACATCTCAACTGCAACCTTTGTGTCTGTCTCAGTAAAGCCAAACTCCCTGACAGCATCTTGGATTACTCCACTATAAAGTGATACATAGAATGGATAGCTGTCTTTAACCTGCAGAACAGCCTGGCCAAGGGAGTCAGCTGTAAGATAAGCCTGCAACATTTGATGTCTTTGAGAGAGAGTCAAGCAGAGGTTTTTGAAATTCTTCAAATTCCTTGCACATGTCTTAAAATAGCTATGCTTACTCTCAAATCTCATTGTCCAAAGTCTAATCAAGGGCCCAAATTTAAGAATAAGTGCTGGATAATGGCGTAAATAGTGGTGCTTTGGTTTCAGTGTTGTGCTTGGAAAGAGAGATTTTCTTGACTCCAAATACTGTTGAATGAGAACGTCAAGAAATGCAACCTGTGAAACAGACGTTTTCTGAGCACAGACCATGTCCACAATGTCCTTCAGCTGCAGAGTCAACTGCCAAACATCATCAGCTGTGTCTTCCACTCTGTCACCAATTATAAGAGGCAACAGCCTCAGAAAATTCCAATTCTGTATGGCCTGTCCTGACAGCTTTTTTGCAAGAGGTTTGACTCTGCATGGCTTTGTAGCAGCATCAGACAAACGGTATTTAAACTGACAAATGCGTCGATTGAGAGTAGTATAAGAGAACCATTTTTTCTGCTTTATGAAATATTTCAAATAAAGTGCTATGTCATAAGCCAAAATACCTTCAAAGATGTCATGCCCCAGACATGGAGGCAGTCCTGGCTGACAAACATGGAAGTGGTGTAAAGAATTGAAGACTGAATCAAACTTCACTCCTTCAGGAGCGTCTTCATTTTGAAGACGGTAAAGAGCGGAATTGTACTTGTCAATTGTGCGCAATGGTCCACATACATTCGGATCATCACTCTGAAATTCATTTCGGGTTACCAAGCAATACCGACAAAAGTATTGTGACGAACTGAAATTTTCTGAAAAGCCACCGATACAATGCGACCCCAAATTGTCACCAGAAATGCAATACAATGTTCCGAGTACAGTTCCATTTGATGTCAATATTCCAGTCTCCTCCAATTCCTTCAGGTCACTCACCAACTCACTGAAAACCTTTGAATGCCCAAATGTTTTGAAGTCCTTCTCTCTGCATAATAGCACAAGTGACACATGGTCATTGTCAGACCTCACATGTGGTGGTAAATTGGCAATGGACACATAAACAGCAAGCACTTTATGTTTAGCCTTTGCTGAACCAAGGGGATTGGCGACTTCAAACGCATCCTGGTAGAGCACAAGTCTTAAACTGGATGGATTTTGCTTGAAAAACTCACTCCGTTTAAATAAGTGACCATCACAAATGTCACTCAGAACCTCTGTCTCTGTTGACTGTTCTGTCATATGGGCAGTTTTATCTTGCCAAAGCTTAGATTGTAGCAAACATTTCAGAGTGTTTTTGATGGGGACGTAGTAACCAAATTGGTCTTTTCCATTTTCATCTCTTCCTAAGAGCAACTTCTTTGGTTCCACATAATGAAACATTTTTTTGAACGTTTCAGTTCTTGAGTATACGGTCCTCATTGGCCCTGTGTGGCATTCAGTAAAGAGATCAGACTCTTTGACAGAATCACAAACTTTAGTTATGACATCATCTGAGAGTGATGTGTCATTTTGTAATAATGAACGAAGTCTGTTCAAAGTATAAGCCAGGCCTAACTCGTGAATGTTGACCATCTCCTCAACAATACTTTGAATGGTTGAAGCAGGAAGCAGAAACTTTCCCTGCAATTTCGAATAAAACAAACTCACGTTTCTCAAATACAGATCACTAAAATCTCCAGATGTATCCATATCCTCATCCCCTCTACCTGTCTCGGTCACATCTTCATGCTCTCCAACTTCAGAGTCAGCAGTAGTTGTGGCTACAACTGATGACTGTTGTGGTAAGTCTCTGTACAGGTCATTAATGTCTGTAATATCTCCATGTTTCCGTGAAATGTGAGATGTAAATGAAGACTTAATCTTGAAAACATTTGAACATCCACTCACCGGACAGCATACTTCATGTCCTTCCTCAATGTGTTTCTTGAGATGACCCAAAAGGTCCTTTATGGTTCGGCTGCTGTGATGGCTGCACAAGGCAATTGGGCACCTGTAAGAGCTAACAACAGCGGCAACATTAACTTCTGGCACATTGTGTTTGCGGTAGAAGTGTGCTTTAAATGCACCATATCGGAAAAATGTCTTGCTGCAACCAGAGCCATAACACTTAAACAAACAATGCGGCTCATTTCTATGAAGTTTGCAATGAAGAACATAACCCCTCAGTGTTTTCAATGATTTTCCACAGAAATTACACGGCCACATTTCTAGCTAGTCGAAGTACCAAGCATAAAAACTTTTCTTTAGCACTGACTGAGCTTCAACATTCATTAATACAAAACGGGATAACTGGAATACACACCAATACAAAGGAATTCTATATACAAATGTTTAAATTTAACTTGACTAGACCAGGTCCAGACCCGGACTAAACCAGGATTAAACCACCACGCACCGCTCTTTGCTGGTTTCGTGCTTCTGGTTTGTTGCTGGGGCTGAGAGCACGCGGTTCGACCTCGTGCGCGCAGACTCGGTGTGCGCCGTGTTCCCACTCCCGCCTCCTCTCCTCTTTGGGAAGGACAGCGCCCAAGCGCCCCCTATGGGCCAGCCACCACTGTTTGCAACTAATACAATTTCACACTGTAAGCAGCCCAATATAAACCAAATGACAATAAAACCTCAATTGAAAGAAGTGTACAGAGGAATTCTATCTCCAACCGATTATATTTAATTATGAATGAGTCTGTACAAAGTGTACCTGACTAGCATAGCTATCGTGACATTGAAGCTCTAGAGCAAGGACGTGCCCGGGCTAATGGCCAATTCGGTCATCAACAAATTTGAAATCCCTAACATAGACATACAGACTGATTAAAGGTTGGTGAAAACGATATTACGTTAAAACAAATACTCACAAGTAGACAATATGGCAAATATTGATTGCGCTGACGAGGCACGCGACTAGCTGCTTGGCACATGGCAAAGGAAAGACCTTCTCCGTCATCTACTCGGTTGTGCGACACCTGGTGGGCGGGCTAGGGTATGGTTCAGAAGTACTGTATTAGGCCTACAGACTGCTTTTGATTTTGAGGTCATTGTCACACCTGCCTTGTTTGGTTCGGTTAAAACGAACCAGAGTTCGTTTGCTCCTTTGATCCGGACTTTTGGGCTGGTGTGAATAAAAACCAAAAGTCTCGATCTGGAGCAAACAAGCGGACTGAGACCACCTAAAAGCTCGGTCTCGGCACGGTTCCTTTAGAACTCTGGTGCGGTTCGTTTGAGGTGAGAATGCAGACCGGACTCGATCCGACACAAGTTGGCAAGGCTGACGAAACTAAACAACACGAAACAAAACGAAACTTACGAGTCTTACTTACGTTTTGTGTGAAGAGCAAGAGTCAGAACTTGCTGCGCACATGAGCGCTGTCCTCCGTAGACGTCTCACCCTGTGTCTTCGTCGTTTGGAAATTGATTGTAAAATAGTGTAAACCTCACGATGCTGCTCAAACATTTATTGATTGAAAACAGCACGTAACACCATTATTCTCCTCCTTCCGCGTTTGGACACGGCGTTTTGACAGGGCTAATTTCTGTCCAGTGGCTGAACGACCTCAGGACACGTGCTTTTGTTTATAGATGTTAGTTTGCTTGGGGGAAAACTGCAGTATGAAAGCGAGAGAGAGAGAGAGAGAGAGAGAGAGAGAGAGAGAGAGAGAGAGAGAGAGAGAGAGAGAGATTGATTGATTGATTGATTGATTGATTGATTGATTTTGGGCTAGTATTTCTCAGGAATCTAAGCTAAATCTAGGTCACTTGAATTTGCAATCACTGTCTGTAGTGCACCAAGTCATAAAGGTTACCAGACAGACCATACCTCAAGGCACCTTATCAGAACACTTCGCACCTTGTTAGTTTAAATGTACATTATTGTGTGTTGCTGCTGTTTGTTTTTTGCTCTGTCGAATGTCTGATGCCTAAAGTAATTATACAGTAATATGCTTTTTAATATTACAATCTAATAGCATTGGCATTTCGGTTTTTCACACTACATTTCACATCTTAAAACAGTAAAAAATAATGTTGACCACATGTTTTCTAATTTAAGGTATTTATACAGTGAATAATACAGTAATGTGCTGCTTTTTAATACCACTGTCCAATACTGTCACCATTTCAGTTTTTCACCATATATTTCACATGCTAAAACAATTAAAAATAACATTTTTTACCATTTTAAAATGTACGGTAATACAATGCTTATTCTACAACCACAAGCTGCTTCTTGCTTTACGGTTTATTCCTGTTGCCATTTCACATTTATTCACTGTAATTTTGACAGACATTTTTTACAGTGCACTCATCTTCCTGCTGATGCACCGTCCGAACATTTGCGTTGAGACATGAGGAAATCGTCAACTGTCCAAGGCCTATAGCAGAGCTGAGAGAACGATGGCCTGCCCTCTTTTGTGAAGCCCAGGTAAGTTAAAAGCTGATTGATAATTACAGGATAGATTGTTATAACAGTTAAACAGGCATTTCCAAAGTTAATGTTTTGTTTTGTTTTTTGTCTTTCTTTTCACAGCTTTACAAGGAGGTCCACCGCATCACAAATCAAAATCTCCCTTCCAACTTCTTTGCGGCACTGGACAAGTACACCCCTCACCTCCTGAGTCTTTACCAACAGAAACAGACGGGAACCTTGGGGAAGAAAATGGCTACTCTTCTGTCAGATTACAGTCGACAGGTAAGTGTCATGAATGCAGAGATGTATAAAGTAGAGGTATAAGTACTGTTGTAGATGTAAATACAACTAGTGTTGTAATTGCATCCATAACCATACTCCAACTTCTACCTTTTACAGCTCTGTATAAATGTGTGGTCTGAGAAGACTGTCAGATAAGTGAACATGGATGGGTTGTTAAATATCTGAAGATCCTCATTCAATCCAGATAGTGTTATCCAAAGAGTTTACCGGGTAGTTGTAAGTTATTGACCAAGGATCCACATATTTAAGTGTGAGGAGTCATTAAAGGAACAGTCCACTATACTTCAATAATGAAATGTGTTCTTCTCTGAATTGAGACAAGCTGATTCTGTACCTCTCTGAGCTTTGTGCGTGCTCCCAGTCAGTCAGACGCGCTGTTACTCCTGTTAGTATGTAGCTAGGCTCAGCATTGCTGCTGGTATTTTTGGGGGCTAAAGGGAGGGAAGCTATCGATGCAATGTCACTGCATGTTCTGCTCTTTTATTGTATCCTGTTTTACCCCTTCCAATGGGACTACGGATGGAAATTAGCTCCTAGCTAAATCCGGTGTATTTACGGCACTAGTCGTTCATTAATACATGCTGTCCCATTCAAATAAATAAATAAATAAATAAATAAAATAAAAAAATGTCGAAGCACGCGCAAGGTGTTACTATGCTACTATACATATAAGCGTATGTAAACAAGGAAAATGTGAAAGAGTTTGATTGCATCTAGCTTCAGCCCCCAAAAATACCAGCAGCCATGCTGAGCCTAGCTACATTCTAACAGGAGTAGCAGCGTGTCTGACTGACTGGGAGCACACACAAGGCTCAGAGATGTTCGGATATCACATTTCATTATGGAAGTATGCTGGACTGACCACACCTCCGTAATGACAGGTGACTGCTTCGACTAGTGATACAGTAATACAGTTCATATATCAAGGTGAGCAAGGTCAGCCTTGCTCACCTTAAGGTGTTGCAGTTGGAGTTGCAGTTGGTATCCCTCACAATGGAGGGCCCCAGTCACTGTGTTAGTGACTGGGTTATGCACTAGAGCAATACTGCTGTTCACATTGCCTGGAGAAAAACACAATTTTGATCAGGGTTGTTGTTGTAGAACCTTACAAAGCTCTCCATGTCATAACACTCAACAGGATAATGACGTCCAGCCAACCAGAACTGCAGTCCTGTTTGCCTTGGCCCTATATCTCAAAGAAGATCCGTCTGAGGTTTTCAAGAGCTGTAAGGTATGCTGTTCATTTGTTAATAGCACTTTCAGACCTCCCAATTTTATGTCGTGCTTACAAACATGCTGCAATTTTTTTTAACTTAGTCAAACTGTACACATGTGCATGTGTACGCGCGCACACATACATATACACACACTAACCGGCTGGTTAGCTCAACTGGTAAGTCATGAACTTTCCCCCTGGGGGTTGTGGGTTCAAATCCCCCCCGGGTAATGAGCTAACCAGTGTGGGTCCTTGGGCAAAACCCTTCACGGTACTGCCCCCCGGGCGCCAAAAAAGATGGCTGCTCACTGCTCCTGAAAAAGGATGGGTCAAATGCAGAAGTCAAATTTCTCCCGTGTGTCACTGTGTGTCATTGTGTGAGACCAATAAAGGCTTAAGCCTAATCTTAATTTAATTAATTAATTAATTAACACAACCTCCCTACAATCTAAATGGTTCTGTTTATGTTCTACACTGTTCAAAAAATAAAAGGGAACACCAGAATAATGCGTTGTTATTCCAAGGTACTCATACTTCTGTGAAGTCAGGCTGTTCAGTTTGGAAGCAGCACTGGTTGTGAATCCATTTTGAGTACTGTTTTGCAAATTGAACAGGGAACAGGTAGAATTGAGAGATAATAACCAAACCACCCCTAAGATAGTTATTCTACTATTGAGTGTCCACAGACCTTTTCTGTTTTCATCCTTTCTGGCAGTTTTTGTCTGCCCCTGGCGGTACTATAAGGCAGTGTTTATCACCCACTGAAGTCGCTGATGTCGGAACAAGGTGAGGTGTGGTAAGAAGGTTTGCTGTGTCTCCCAGCACAGTGTCCTGAGTCCAGAGATTGTAGGTGATACCAGGGGACATACCAGTACACCAGATCACGTGGAGAAGGCCATTGGAGGGGTTTCAACCCAGCAGCGGGATCGCTATCTCCTTTGTACCAGAAGGCGCACGGCAAGAGCTTCGCAATATGAGCTTTGCAAGCAACTGTTTGTCATGTTTCTGCCCAAATGATCAGAAACGGACTCCATTAGGAGGGTATGATCCACACGTGGCACCTTATGGTTACAGCTAGTTACTGCGGAGTGTGATTTGTGTATGATGGAGAACATGAAAAATTGCATATTCATCATTGCCGCCCAGTGCTCCTCACAAATGATGTTTCAGGCAGCGTGACATTTTCCATGGCATCTTCAGACTCTGTCATGGTTACATATGCTCAGTGTGTACCTGCTTTCATCTGTGAAGAGCACAGGGCACCAGTGTTGAACATGCCAATTTTGATGTACGCCCCCCAATCTCCTGGTGTCTCCTGGTATCACCTGCAAGCTCTGGACACTGTGCTGGGAGACATAGCAAGCCTCCTTGCCACACCTCACATTGATATGACCTTACCTGAGCCAGTGAGTAATATACATCATCTCATGATGCCTCCAGGGGTGGGACACTCAGAATGCAACTGTGACCACAACACAGCCATTTAAATTTACATTTGCAATAGGCAATAGGCAATAGGCAACATGGATTCATAATCAGTGCTGCTTCCTAACTAGATGTGCTGATTTCACAGAAGTATGATTAGCCTGGAATAGCAATGCTATTATAGTGCTCTGTTAATTTTTTTTGAGCTTTGTAATTACACACATAGTATTATAGTTTTGTAGTGTAGTATCGTAGTTATGCACATTTTAAAATAAATTTACATTAATTCAAATTCCACTGTACATTGCAATAACTTTTGCATTCTTCTACATTGTTCTCCTTCATTGTTAGGAAGCCGACTTTGAGGAATGCCAAACCGGAGCAGTCACACTCCTTGCACTTACAGAAGAGAATGCATCTGCAGTACCGTTCAACCCGCAGCACGTTACAGTCATCCTGGAGGACCAGGTGGTTCTTTCACACAAATACTGGGCAGAGGCACTCGTTCTTTTGTTTGGCCTGATCTATGCCCTGCACCTAGAGTACCCTTTAAAACTGAAGTGTTTCTTTGAGTTTATTCAGATTGTTCTCCTGAACCTTGATGATGGAAGGCGACAGATTAATCCAAAATTGCAGTCACTCAAGAATGAGTTAGAACTTGGTATTTGAACAGGTCAAACAAAAGTCAAAACGGGCTGTTGATTGGTTGTTATTGTTACTGCAGAGGTGTAATTTGAGATTTGTTCATTTTCTTAACCAATCACTGTCAGTAAGACATCAGTTTTGTTAAATGCAGCTCTTTGATAATGTAGCCATAGCATATTTCAGTGTTTTGGGTATTGGCAATGTTCAAAAGTTTAGGAAGAAGAGATTAGGCCAAGATTTTCTGTAATGCTACGTCCATTATGTCTTGTTGTTTAAGACATGTTAAAAAGTTTTTTTTTTCCTTTACCTGTTTCAACGGTATAACTTCGTCTTCATCAGAGAGTCACAGAATTTTTTTTCTGTTTTTACAAAAAAAAAAAAAAAACACTATACAGGTGTAATTTTATGTTTAACATTTTCCTTCATTGCACTGCATCCAAAATTGATTGATTGATTGATTTTTTCGTTCTGTATTCCACATTCATGAAAGGTTTGTTATGTCCGAATCATGTCTCATGAAACGGTCATGAATGCTTTATGTGTAGTTTATGACATCTGCCATGAATGTTTTATGAAGTGAATATGTTATGAGCTGATGTGTTAAGTGTTGCCAGTCTTAATTATTGGTTAGACCTTTACAATACATTCATAGTAGTTGTCTTAAACTACACCTGAAGTATTTATGACTATTTCATGAAATATGACTCAACATTCATTACAAGTCTTTCAGGAATGTTGAAGACTGAACAACGAAAACTAATCAAAATTTAAAAAAAGTCAAAGCAGCATTGCAATGTTTATTTAATTACAGGTGAATGCTGTATTGTTTTGAATGCTATATTTTTTTCTTTGCATCATTACAAAGAAGGATGTTTGTAACAAAGAAGTACAAAAAATAATGGAATTTCAATAAAACATTTTCATTGATCAGTGTTTCCTGTCAAGTTTTCATACCTAAAATAATTCAAGGCAACATGTTTCCTCAAATAGCTTGAGTAGTTAACATCTGAACGTTTGAGTGATAATAACTTCAATTGTACAAGTGGGCCTAAATCATGGAAGGCAAGTCAACATTAAGCAAAATACACAAGTGGTGACAACTCTGCTGTTTAAAGTGTGGTTCACTCAAATGATATGAGTTTAATCTAACTTCATTCAAATAAGTTATCAAACTTAAATGACTCAAGGCAACACGTTTCCTTGTATTATTTGAGTTAAATTTACTTCTCAGGTTTTACAGTGCAGTGTGGCTACGGATGGTGCACCTTCCATGGTAGGAAGAAAGGCCGGAGTGGTTGTTATGTTGAGAGAAAAGGTACGAGAAGCTAACCCAGACCAGGCATTCTGGAACTTTCACTGTATATTACACCAAGAGGCTTTGTGCTGCAAGAGTCTGAAAATGGAGCATGTTATGAGTGTTGTTATTGCCACTGTGAATTTTATCAGAGCAAGAGGGCTTAACCATCGGCAATTCGATGCTTTTTTGTTTGAAAATGACATTCATCACGGCCTTCCCTATCACACCGATGTGCGTTGGTTGAGCCGAGGCGCAGTGCTCAAACGGTTCTACAAATTGCGCAAAGAGATAGCCGAATTCATGCAGGCTAAAGGGAAGCCTGTGGAGGAATTGGACGACCCTGACTGGACCAGAGACCTTGCCATTTTAGTGGACATTACGGAACACCTAAATGTCTTGAATGTTACTATGCAAGGTCGCAACAAACTTGTTACCGAGTATTACGACAGTGTCCGTGCGTTTCAAAGTAAACTTGCGTTGTGGAAGACGCAGCTCTGCCAGCGCAATGTAGCCCACTTCCCCTGTTTGAAATCTCTGCCTGTCAATCATCAGAGCATGGACAAGTATGCAAGCTTGCTTTCCGGGCTCATGCGTGAGTTTGCCAATCGATTCACAGTTTTCACTGAACTGGAAAAGGACTTTGCGCTTTTTCGCTCTCCATTCACGACGGATGCGTCCGAGGTCCCAGAAGCGATGCAAATGGAACTGATAGACTTGCAGTGTTGCGCACGGTTGAAGGATACGTACACATCTGTTGGACTTGAATCATTCTACCAATCGTTGCCACCAGAGTACCCAATTATCACGGCCTTTGCAGGTAAAATACTCTGTATGTTTGGGACAACATATTTATGTGAGCAGGCATTTTCAGTTATGAATATTAATAAATCGAAAGTGCGCAATCGTCTGACACATGGACATCTCAATGATGTCATGAAAATAGCCACGGCCCAGAGCTTAGCCCCCAATGTGGACAAGCTGGTGAAAACTAAAAGGCTTCTGGCTTCGACATGTAAAATGTAGCTGGCTTGTCTCCCCCTGTAAACATAGTGCTGTGTAATGATGATGGGGAGGGAATAAAGGGGATGGGTGTTTGGAAATGTCTGTAGGAGCTGACTGACAAAGTTAATGTGCCATTTGCTATATTGTTAAGTTATTTCTTAAAAACGTAATTTCTACTGGATATTTAGTTACTTGGCCTGTTGGTGGAGTACTTAACCTTGGCGCTTTCTTTTGACTTCTGTTCTGAGTACTTAACCTTGGCACTTTCTTTTGACTTATTTAGGCCTACTTAGCCTGGCCATCTTTTTTATTGGCCTAATTAGGCCTATGCATTGACATGGATTTATGTGCAAGTTGTCAATAAATCTAATCAAAGTAATTAACAGTTTACTTGCGTTATTTATGTTACCTAGTCCATTTTGTTGTTTTTTAATCATTTATAGATGTAGGTTACTTGCATGCAGAGGTTGATACAACATTTACAGAGGGTAAATTTCTTTTGGCTGCCATGTAATTGTATGTCTCATTGTGAGGCTATTGTATTGCAATTCATTTTTCATAAATATCATTCATAAATGATATCAAATAGCATGTCTATTTGTTTAGTGTTTGGTCCTGTCGGGCCAAAAGTGCACCGGTAATTTGGCCCCCTGAGGTCCCACTTGAAAACCATGCGGCCCCCTGACCAATTTCACCCTGGCACCCCTGGCCTAAGCTCTCTTAATGCATTTCGAATGGATAGTGGAAAAATTAAAAAGTGAAATTGTGAAAAAACTACAAGAGGTATCTCCTCAATTTTTGCTGTGCAAATAGGGCTTCAAAACCTGTACAAAATACATTTGGAATTTTGGTTCTATCTGCTTCTATTCCAAAGTTATAAGCATTTTAATTTTTTTATGCCTGCATTTTGCGTTTCAGAGGCTGTACTGCACTTTCAGACCAACTATATAATTCTACCTTAGAAGTAAAAGAATGTGCAAACTAAACTATACAGGGGCTTCTCCTGTCAAATAAACATGAATTCAGGCATGAGTTCACTCTTACACACAATGCTCTAACCAGTCAGCCTAAGCTCTCTTAATGCATTTCGAATGGATAGTGGAAAAATTAAAAAGTGAAATTGTGAAAAAACTACAAGAGGTATCTCCTCAATTTTTGCTGTGCAAATAGGGCTTCAAAACCTGTACAAAATATATTTGGAATTTTGGTTCTATCTGCTTCTATTCCAAAGTTATAATCATTTTATTTTTTTTATGCCTGCATTTTGCGTTTCAGAGGCTGTACTGTGCTTTTAGACCACCTATATAATTCTACCTAGAAGTAAAAGAATGTGCAAACTAAACTATACAGAGGCTTCTCCTGTCAAATAAACATGAATTCAGGCATGAGTTCACTCTTACACACAATGCTCTAACCAGTCCAGCCTAAGCTCTCTTAATGCATTTGTAATGGATAGTGGAAAAATTAAAAAGTGAAATTGTGAAAAAACTACAAGAGGTATCTCCTCAATTTTTGCTGTGCAAGTAGGGCTTCAAAACCTGTACAAAATACATTTGGAATTTTGGTTCTATCTGCTTCTATTCCAAAGTTATAAGCATTTTAATTTTTTTATGCCTGCATTTTGCGTTTCAGAGGCTGTACTGCGCTTTTAGACCAACTATATAATTCTACCTAGAAGTAAAAGAATGTGCAAACTAAACTATACAGAGGCTTCTCCTGTCAAATAAACATGAATTCAGGCATGAGTTCACTCTTACACACAGTGCAGCCTAAGCTCTCTTAATGCATTTGTAATGGATAGTGGAAAAATTAAAAAGTGAAATTGTGAAAAAACTACAAGAGGTATCTCCTCAATTTTTGCTGTGCTAGTAGGGCTTCAAAACCTGTACAAAATATATTTGGAATTTTGGTTCTATCTGCTTCTATTCCAAAGTTATAAGCATTTTAATTTTTTTATGCCTGCATTTTGCGTTTCAGAGGCTGTACTGTGCTTTTAGACCAACTATATAATTCTACCTAGAAGTAAAAGAATGTGCAAACTAAACTATACAGAGGCTTCTCCTGTCAAATAAACATGAATTCAGGCATGAGTTCACTCTTACACACAATGCTCTAACCAGTCCAGCCTAAGCTCTCTTAATGCATTTCAAATGGATAGTGGAAAAAATAAAAAGTGAAATTGTGAAAAAACTACAAGAGGTATCTCCTCAATTTTTGCTGTGCAAATAAGGGCTTCAAAACCTGTACAAAATACATTTGGAATTTTGGTTCTATCTGCTTCTATTCCAAAGTTATAAGCATTTTAATTTTTTTATGCCTGCATTTTGCGTTTCAGAGGCTGTACTGCACTTTCAGACCAACTATATAATTCTACCTTAGAAGTAAAAGAATGTGCAAACTAAACTATACAGGGGCTTCTCCTGTCAAATAAACATGAATTCAGGCATGAGTTCACTTTTTTTTTTTTTTTTTTTTTTAAATAATAATAAGATGATCAGATACCAACAAATTTAGATCTAATGTATAACTAATGTGTAATAAGCATAATATTATTTTGTATTCAATGTTATGGAATCCAACAGTTCCGCTACCTGCGCGCTCCCGCTCCTGCCTGCAACGGAGACAGACAGGAGCGGGAGCGCGTGCTGAGCACACTGAGCGCTGAGCGCGGGCAGGGACGAGCCTCTCGCTATCAGTCAGGATGCTATCTAAAAAGCGAAAGGTTGATTTTGAATGTCGCGTCTTTAAGGAGAGATGGAAGGAGAAGTATTTCTTTTGGGAAGTAGGGGGCAAACCAGTATGTTTAATTTGTTCGCAACAAGTGGAGTACAACATCAAACGACATTACGAGACCCACCAGGAGAAGTACAACGAATACACAGGGCAACGTCGAACACAAAAGCTAAACGAGCTAGCCTCATCCCTCCAAAAACAGCAAGCAGCTTTCTCGAAATGCCGAGATACATATGAAGGTTCGTTTTAATTTTTATATCTTTTCCAGTTCTTCTTTTTTATTTTAACTGCAGCTGCTTTCGAAGGGGGTAGCCTCGATTTCTGTATAACTTAAAATTTATTTCATGTTTAGGGGCAGTGAAGGCGAGCTATGTCATCGCATGGGAGACAGAAAAAGCATCCAAGCCTTTCTCTGAGGGGGAATTCGTGAAGACGTGCATGATCAAGGCAGCCGAGCTAGTGTGTCCAGAAAAGCGACAAGCTCTAGTGAACATCAGCTTATCCCGACCTACAGTGACCGAGAGAGTGGAAGAACTCTCCAGCGACTTGAACAGCCAACTGAAAGAGAAGATTAAGTTCTTCATCGCGTTCTCCATTGCTCTCGACGAGAGCACTGATGTGACTGACACGGCCCAGTTAGCGATATTTATTCGCGGAGTGGATGCTTCCTTAAAGGGATATGCCACCCCCAGGTCAAATTTGGGCATCTCCCCACAGTCCAGAGACTAAAATAAGTGGTGGAAAGTGTTTTCTTGCTCACCCAGCCATTGTCCGAGTCTGTCGCCACTGACCGCGACAGACTGGTGCTCCTCCGCCTTAGACTGGAGTCTAACGTAGCCAGAGAAAGATTTCGGCCAAAAGGAATTAATTTGCTCGATGCGTTTCCCAATTACTTTGTGTGTAGTGCGCATTCATATCGAGTGCAAATAAATGTGCAAATCAACACGGAGAGCTTGACTTGGTCATTTTGGGTGGGAACTATTTTCCAGTGCGTAAGAATACAGCCGTATCACGCACCACGTTGTGCAACAGGGGAACTCCCTTCCCGGTGCGTAACAGGGATTCCCCTGGTAGCGTGCTGCGTGATACGACTGTATTCTTACGCACTGGAAAATAGTTCCCACCCAAAATGACCAAGGCAAGCTCTCCGTGTTGATTTGCACATTTATTTGCACTCGATATGAATGCGCACTACACACAAAGTAATTGGGAAACGCATCGAGCAAATTAATTCCTTTTGGCCGAAATCTTTCTCTGGCGACGTTAGACTCCAGTCTAAGGCGGAGGAGCACCAGATACCGCGGCGGTCAGTGGCGACAGACTCGGACAATGGCTGGGTGAGCAGGAAAACGCTTTCCACCACTTATTTTAGTCTCTGGACTGTGGGGAGATGCCCAAATTTGACCTGGGGGTGGCATATCCCTTTAAATGTCACGGAGGAGTTTGTTTCCGTTGTGCCTATGAGATACGACTACGGCTAATGACGTGTTTACTAGCCTTGTCGGGGCCCTTGACAACCTGGAGCTGGACTGGAGTCGCGCTGTCACACTGTAAAACCTGATGATACATCTCAACAAATGATTCATGTTAACATCACTTAAAAGCAGCAAAAAGTTTATATTGCTTAAGTAGTTAAAGTGACGTGCACTCAATTTTGCCTTGATGTTATAGTCACTCATATAAATCAAGTAGGTATAATGAATTAAGGATTATGGTTTGAGTTATGCCTTGTATAGAATCAACAGCCAATCAGATTGCAGCAGCTCTTTCGAAAAGGACAGAGCGCGAGCAAGCTAGAAACGCCGAGACGAGAGACACCGCTGCACTGCTCCTCTCCACCGACCGAGCCAAGTTACTGTTCGACCAAGTGAAGTCAGCCTCCCTACCATTCACGGAGTCACTTACCACCGTTTCAGGTTTATGTCATCGGCATTTAAAGCCAAATTAGCTCTGTGCTTATAAGCTTGTGTTTGATACTTATTTCGGACGTATTTCGTATTTACGTATTTCGGGCGCATACAATTTAAGAAGTAGTTTGCTTCGTATCTGGCCATAACCTCTAACACGTAGTCCACACGTCTTGAGGACACGTTTGCTAGCTACCGAACTATCTTTTGGCTCCGTTTCATGTCGTGAGTGGTGACTACTTTCAAACATGTAGCACGGGTATTTCGGTAATATGTGGTCTATAAATTAGTTTTTTTCGTATTGTGGCCATAATATTGTCGTAGGTAATGCGACTTCTTGGTGCCAGTTAGCTGCTATCCAGTTTGCTTCAGTGCATGCTCAGTTAGCCACTGGTTTGGCGCCCAAGTTAACTATCTAGTAAAACCTTTTTGTCGCCGTTTGATATGACTGCATTCTGAAATGTGGCTGATTTTCCGTTCTAAATCTCCGTACATCGTGTGAATAGGACAGCTTGGAGGCTCAAAGAAATGAACTCGCTAGTGAGTTTCAGAAAATTCCTGCCGAAAGAGATGGGGCACTCATCTTCCTGCTGATGCACCGTCCGAACATTTGCGTTGAGACATGAGGAAATCGTCAACTGTCCAAGGCCTATAGCAGAGCTGAGAGAACGATGGCCTGCCCTCTTTTGTGAAGCCCAGGTAAGTTAAAAGCTGATTGATAATTACAGGATAGATTGTTATAACAGTTAAACAGGCATTTCCAAAGTTAATGTTTTGTTTTGTTTTTTGTCTTTCTTTTCACAGCTTTACAAGGAGGTCCACCGCATCACAAATCAAAATCTCCCTTCCAACTTCTTTGCGGCACTGGACAAGTACACCCCTCACCTCCTGAGTCTTTACCAACAGAAACAGACGGGAACCTTGGGGAAGAAAATGGCTACTCTTCTGTCAGATTACAGTCGACAGGTAAGTGTCATGAATGCAGAGATGTATAAAGTAGAGGTATAAGTACTGTTGTAGATGTAAATACAACTAGTGTTGTAATTGCATCCATAACCATACTCCAACTTCTACCTTTTACAGCTCTGTATAAATGTGTGGTCTGAGAAGACTGTCAGATAAGTGAACATGGATGGGTTGTTAAATATCTGAAGATCCTCATTCAATCCAGATAGTGTTATCCAAAGAGTTTACCGGGTAGTTGTAAGTTATTGACCAAGGATCCACATATTTAAGTGTGAGGAGTCATTAAAGGAACAGTCCACTATACTTCAATAATGAAATGTGTTCTTCTCTGAATTGAGACAAGCTGATTCTGTACCTCTCTGAGCTTTGTGCGTGCTCCCAGTCAGTCAGACGCGCTGTTACTCCTGTTAGTATGTAGCTAGGCTCAGCATTGCTGCTGGTATTTTTGGGGGCTAAAGGGAGGGAAGCTATCGATGCAATGTCGAAGCACGCGCAAGGTGTTACTATGCTACTATACATATAAGCGTATGTAAACAAGGAAAATGTGAAAGAGTTTGATTGCATCTAGCTTCAGCCCCCAAAAATACCAGCAGCCATGCTGAGCCTAGCTACATTCTAACAGGAGTAGCAGCGTGTCTGACTGACTGGGAGCACACACAAGGCTCAGAGATGTTCGGATATCACATTTCATTATGGAAGTATGCTGGACTGATCACACCTCCGTAATGACAGGTGACTGCTTCGACTAGTGATACAGTAATACAGTTCATATATCAAGGTGAGCAAGGTCAGCCTTGCTCACCTTAAGGTGTTGCAGTTGGAGTTGCAGTTGGTATCCCTCACAATGGAGGGCCCCAGTCACTGTGGTAGTGACTGGGTTATGCACTAGAGCAATACTGCTGTTCACATTGCCTGGAGAAAAACACAATTTTGATCAGGGTTGTTGTTGTAGAACCTTACAAAGCTCTCCATGTCATAACACTCAACAGGATAATGACGTCCAGCCAACCAGAACTGCAGTCCTGTTTGCCTTGGCCCTATATCTCAAAGAAGATCCGTCTGAGGTTTTCAAGAGCTGTAAGGTATGCTGTTCATTTGTTAATAGCACTTTCAGACCTCCCAATTTTATGTCGTGCTTACAAACATGCTGCAATTTTTTTTAACTTAGTCAAACTGTACACATGTGCATGTGTACGCGCGCACACATACATATACACACACTAACCGGCTGGTTAGCTCAACTGGTAAGTCATGAACTTTCCCCCTGGGGGTTGTGGGTTCAAATCCCCCCCGGGTAATGAGCTAACCAGTGTGGGTCCTTGGGCAAAACCCTTCACGGTACTGCCCCCGGGCGCCAAAAAAGATGGCTGCTCACTGCTCCTGAAAAAGGATGGGTCAAATGCAGAAGTCAAATTTCTCCCGTGTGTCACTGTGTGTCATTGTGTGAGACCAATAAAGGCTTAAGCCTAATCTTAATTTAATTAATTAATTAATTAACACAACCTCCCTACAATCTAAATGGTTCTGTTTATGTTCTACACTGTTCAAAAAATAAAAGGGAACACCAGAATAATGCGTTGTTATTCCAAGGTACTCATACTTCTGTGAAGTCAGGCTGTTCAGTTTGGAAGCAGCACTGGTTGTGAATCCATTTTGAGTACTGTTTTGCAAATTGAACAGGGAACAGGTAGAATTGAGAGATAATAACCAAACCACCCCTAAGATAGTTATTCTACTATTGAGTGTCCACAGACCTTTTCTGTTTTCATCCTTTCTGGCAGTTTTTGTCTGCCCCTGGCGGTACTATAAGGCAGTGTTTATCACTCACTGAAGTCGCTGATGTCGGAACAAGGTGAGGTGTGGTAAGAAGGTTTGCTGTGTCTCCCAGCACAGTGTCCTGAGTCCAGAGATTGTAGGTGATACCAGGGGACATACCAGTACACCAGATCACGTGGAGAAGGCCATTGGAGGGGTTTCAACCCAGCAGCGGGATCGCTATCTCCTTTGTACCAGAAGGCGCACGGCAAGAGCTTCGCAATATGAGCTTTGCAAGCAACTGTTTGTCATGTTTCTGCCCAAATGATCAGAAACGGACTCCATTAGGAGGGTATGATCCACACGTGGCACCTATGGTTACAGCTAGTTACTGTGGAGTGTGATTTGTGTATGATGGAGAACATGAAAAATTGCATATTCATCATTGCCGCCCAGTGCTCCTCACAAATGATGTTTCAGGCAGCGTGACATTTTCCATGGCATCTTCAGACTCTGTCATGGTTACATATGCTCAGTGTGTACCTGCTTTCATCTGTGAAGAGCACAGGGCACCAGTGTTGAACATGCCAATTTTGATGTACGCCCCCCAATCTCCTGGTGTCTCCTGGTATCACCTGCAAGCTCTGGACACTGTGCTGGGAGACATAGCAAGCCTCCTTGCCACACCTCACATTGATATGACCTTACCTGAGCCAGTGAGTAATATACATCATCTCATGATGCCTCCAGGGGTGGGACACTCAGAATGCAACTGTGACCACAACACAGCCATTTAAATTTACATTTGCACAACAATAGGCAACATGGATTCATAATCAGTGCTGCTTCCTAACTAGATGTGCTGATTTCACAGAAGTATGATTAGCCTGGAATAGCAATGCTATTATAGTGCTCTGTTAATTTTTTTTTAGCTTTGTAATTACACACATAGTATTATAGTTTTGTAGTGTAGTATCGCAGTTATGCACATTTTAAAATAAATTTACATTAATTCAAATTCCACTGTACATTGCAATAACTTTTGCATTCTTCTACATTGTTCTCCTTCATTGTTAGGAAGCCGACTTTGAGGAATGCCAAACCGGAGCAGTCACACTCCTTGCACTTACAGAAGAGAATGCATCTGCAGTACCGTTCACCCCAAAGCACGTTACAGTCATCCTGGAGGACCAGGTGGTTCTTTCACACAAATACTGGGCAGAGGCACTCGTTCTTTTGTTTGGCCTGATCTATGCCCTGCACCTAGAGTACCCTTTAAAACTGAAGTGTTTCTTTGAGTTTATTCAGATTGTTCTCCTGAACCTTGATGATGGAAGGCGACAGATTAATCCAAAATTGCAGTCACTCAAGAATGAGTTAGAACTTGGTATTTGAACAGGTCAAACAAAAGTCAAAACGGGCTGTTGATTGGTTGTTATTGTTACTGCAGAGGTGTAATTTGAGATTTGTTCATTTTCTTAACCAATCACTGTCAGTAAGACATCAGTTTTGTTAAATGCAGCTCTTTGATAATGTAGCCATAGCATATTTCAGTGTTTTGGGTATTGGCAATGTTCAAAAGTTTAGGAAGAAGAGATTAGGCCAAGATTTTCTGTAATGCTACGTCCATTATGTCTTGTTGTTTAAGACATGTTAAAGTTTTTTTTTTCCTTTACCTGTTTCAACGGTATAACTTCGTCTTCATCAGAGAGTCACAGAATTTTTTTTCTGTTTTTACAAAAAAAAAAAAAAAAACACTATACAGGTGTAATTTTATGTTTAACATTTTCCTTCATTGCACTGCATCCAAAATTGATTGATTGATTGATTTTTTCGTTCTGTATTCCACATTCATGAAAGGTTTGTTATGTCCGAATCATGTCTCATGAAACGGTCATGAATGCTTTATGTGTAGTTTATGACATCTGCCATGAATGTTTTATGAAGTGAATATGTTATGAGCTGATGTGTTAAGTGTTGCCAGTCTTAATTATTGGTTAGACCTTTACAATACATTCATAGTAGTTGTCTTAAACTACACCTGAAGTATTTATGACTATTTCATGAAATATGACTCAACATTCATTACAAGTCTTTCAGGAATGTTGAAGACTGAACAACGAAAACTAATCAAAATTTAAAAAAAAGTCAAAGCAGCATTGCAATATTTATTTAATTACAGGTGAATGCTGTATTGTTTTGAATGCTATATTTTTTTCTTTGCATCATTACAAAGAAGGATGTTTGTAACAAAGAAGTACAAAAAATAATGGAATTTCAATAAAACATTTTCATTGATCAGTGTTTCCTGTCAAGTTTTCATACCTAAAATAATTCAAGGCAACATGTTTCCTCAAATAGCTTGAGTAGTTAACATCTGAACGTTTGAGTGATAATAACTTCAATTGTACAAGTGGGCAAGGAATGGAAGGCAAGTCAACATTAAGCAAAATACACAAGTGGTGACAACTCTGCTGTTTAAAGTGTGGTTCACTCAAATGATATGAGTTTAATCTAACTTCATTCAAATAAGTTATCAAACTTAAATGACTCAAGGCAACACGTTTCCTTGTATTATTTGAGTTAAATTTACTTCTCAGGTTTTACAGTGCAGTGTGGCTACGGATGGTGCACCTTCCATGGTAGGAAGAAAGGCCGGAGTGGTTGTTATGTTGAGAGAAAAGGTACGAGAAGCTAACCCAGACCAGGCATTCTGGAACTTTCACTGTATATTACACCAAGAGGCTTTGTGCTGCAAGAGTCTGAAAATGGAGCATATTATGAGTGTTGTTATTGCCACTGTGAATTTTATCAGAGCAAGAGGGCTTAACCATCGGCAATTCGATGCTTTTTTGTTTGAAAATGACATTCATCACGGCCTTCCCTATCACACCGATGTGCGTTGGTTGAGCCGAGGCGCAGTGCTCAAACGGTTCTACAAATTGCGCAAAGAGATAGCCGAATTCATGCAGGCTAAAGGGAAGCCTGTGGAGGAATTGGACGACCCTGACTGGACCAGAGACCTTGCCTTTTTAGTGGACATTACGGAACACCTAAATGTCTTGAATGTTACTATGCAAGGTCGCAACAAACTTGTTACCGAGTATTACGACAGTGTCCGTGCGTTTCAAAGTAAACTTGCGTTGTGGAAGACGCAGCTCTGCCAGCGCAATGTAGCCCACTTCCCCTGTTTGAAATCTCTGCCTGTCAATCATCAGAGCATGGACAAGTATGCAAGCTTGCTTTCCGGGCTCATGCGTGAGTTTGCCAATCGATTCACAGTTTTCACTGAACTGGAAAAGGACTTTGCGCTTTTTCGCTCTCCATTCACGACGGATGCGTCCGAGGTCCCAGAAGCGATGCAAATGGAACTGATAGACTTGCAGTGTTGCGCACGGTTGAAGGATACGTACACATCTGTTGGACTTGAATCATTCTACCAATCGTTGCCACCAGAGTACCCAATTATCACGGCCTTTGCAGGTAAAATACTCTGTATGTTTGGGACAACATATTTATGTGAGCAGGCATTTTCAGTTATGAATATTAATAAATCGAAAGTGCGCAATCGTCTGACACATGGACATCTCAATGATGTCATGAAAATAGCCACGGCCCAGAGCTTAGCCCCCAATGTGGACAAGCTGGTGAAAACTAAAAGGCTTCTGGCTTCGACATGTAAAATGTAGCTGGCTTGTCTCCCCCTGTAAACATAGTGCTGTGTAATGATGATGGGGAGGGAATAAAGGGGATGGGTGTTTGGAAATGTCTGTAGGAGCTGACTGACAAAGTTAATGTGCCATTTGCTGTATTGTTAAGTTATTTCTTAAAAACGTAATTTCTACTGGATATTTAGTTACTTGGCCTGTTGGTGGAGTACTTAACCTTGGCGCTTTCTTTTGACTTCTGTTCTGAGTACTTAACCTTGGCACTTTCTTTTGACTTATTTAGGCCTACTTAGCCTGGCCATCTTTTTTATTGGCCTAATTAGGCCTATGCATTGACATGGATTTATGTGCAAGTTGTCAATAAATCTAATCAAAGTAATTAACAGTTTACTTGCGTTATTTATGTTACCTAGTCCATTTTGTTGTTTTTTAATCATTTATAGATGTAGGTTACTTGCATGCAGAGGTTGATACAACATTTACAGAGGGTAAATTTCTTTTGGCTGCCATGTAATTGTATGTCTCATTGTGAGGCTATTGTATTGCAATTCATTTTTCATAAATATCATTCATAAATGATATCAAATAGCATGTCTATTTGTTTAGTGTTTGGTCCTGTCGGGCCAAAAGTGCACCGGTAATTTGGCCCCCTGAGGTCCCACTTGAAAACCATGCGGCCCCCTGACCAATTTCACCCTGGCACCCCTGGCCTAAGCTCTCTTAATGCATTTGTAATGGATAGTGGAAAAATTAAAAAGTGAAATTGTGAAAAAACTACAAGAGGTATCTCCTCAATTTTTGCTGTGCAAGTAGGGCTTCAAAACCTGTACAAAATACATTTGGAATTTTGGTTCTATCTGCTTCTATTCCAAAGTTATAAGCATTTTATTTTTTTTATGCCTGCATTTTGCGTTTCAGAGGCTGTACTGTGCTTTTAGACCACCTATATAATTCTACCTAGACGTAAAAGAATGTGCAAACTAAACTATACAGAGGCTTCTCCTGTCAAATAAACATGAATTCAGGCATGAGTTCACTCTTACACACAATGCTCTAACCAGTCCAGCCTAAGCTCTCTTAATGCATTTCAAATGGATAGTGGAAAAATTAAAAAGTGAAATTGTGAAAAAACTACAAGAGGTATCTCCTCAATTTTTGCTGTGCAAGTAGGGCTTCAAAACCTGTACAAAATACATTTGGAATTTTGGTTCTATCTGCTTCTATTCCAAAGTTATAAGCATTTTAATTTTTTTATGCCTGCATTTTGCGTTTCAGAGGCTGTACTGCGCTTTTAGACCAACTATATAATTCTACCTAGAAGTAAAAGAATGTGCAAACTAAACTATACAGAGGCTTCTCCTGTCAAATAAACATGAATTCAGGCATGAGTTCACTCTTACACACAGTGCAGCCTAAGCTCTCTTAATGCATTTGTAATGGATAGTGGAAAAATTAAAAAGTGAAATTGTGAAAAAACTACAAGAGGTATCTCCTCAATTTTTGCTGTGCTAGTAGGGCTTCAAAACCTGTACAAAATATATTTGGAATTTTGGTTCTATCTGCTTCTATTCCAAAGTTATAAGCATTTTAATTTTTTTATGCCTGCATTTTGCGTTTCAGAGGCTGTACTGTGCTTTTAGACCAACTATATAATTCTACCTAGAAGTAAAAGAATGTGCAAACTAAACTATACAGAGGCTTCTCCTGTCAAATAAACATGAATTCAGGCATGAGTTCACTCTTACACACAATGCTCTAACCAGTCCAGCCTAAGCTCTCTTAATGCATTTCAAATGGATAGTGGAAAAATTAAAAAGTGAAATTGTGAAAAAACTACAAGAGGTATCTCCTCAATTTTTGCTGTGCAAGTAGGGCTTCAAAACCTGTACAAAATACATTTGGAATTTTGGTTCTATCTGCTTCTATTCCAAAGTTATAAGCATTTTAATTTTTTTATGCCTGCATTTTGCGTTTCAGAGGCTGTACTGCACTTTTAGACCAACTATATAATTCTACCTAGAAGTAAAAGAATGTGCAAACTAAACTATACAGAGGCTTCTCCTGTCAAATAAACATGAATTCAGGCATGAGTTCACTCTTACACACAATGCTCTAACCAGTCCAGCCTAAGCTCTCTTAATGCATTTCAAATGGATAGTGGAAAAATTAAAAAGTGAAATTGTGAAAAAACTACAAGAGGTATCTCCTCAATTTTTGCTGTGCTAGTAGGGCTTCAAAACCTGTACAAAATACATTTGGAATTTTGGTTCTATCTGCTTCTATTCCAAAGTTATAAGCATTTTAATTTTTTTATGCCTGCATTTTGCGTTTCAGAGGCTGTACTGCGCTTATAGACCAACTATATAATTCTACCTAGAAGTAAAAGAATGTGCAAACTAAACTATACAGGGACTTCTGTCAAATAAACATGAATTCAGGCATGAGTTCACTCTTACACACAATGCTCTAACCAGTCAGCCTAAGCTCTCTTAATGCATTTCGAATGGATAGTGGAAAAATTAAAAAGTGAAATTGTGAAAAAACTACAAGAGGTATCTCCTCAATTTTTGCTGTGCAAATAAGGGCTTCAAAACCTGTACAAAATACATTTGGAATTTTGGTTCTATCTGCTTCTATTCCAAAGTTATAAGCATTTTAATTTTTTTATGCCTGCATTTTGCGTTTCAGAGGCTGTACTGCACTTTCAGACCAACTATATAATTCTACCTTAGAAGTAAAAGAATGTGCAAACTAAACTATACAGGGGCTTCTCCTGTCAAATAAACATGAATTCAGGCATGAGTTCACTTTTTTTTTTTTTTTTTTTAATAATAATAAGATGATCAGATACCAACAAATTTAGATCTAATGTATAACTAATGTGTAATAAGCATAATATTATTTTGTATTCAATGTTATGGAATCCAACAGTTCCGCTACCTGTGCGCTCCCGCTCCTGCCTGCAACGGAGACAGACAGGAGCGGGAGCGCGTGCTGAGCACACTGAGCGCTGAGCGCGGGCAGGGACGAGCCTCTCGCTATCAGTCAGGATGCTATCTAAAAAGCGAAAGGTTGATTTTGAATGTCGCGTCTTTAAGGAGAGATGGAAGGAGAAGTATTTCTTTTGGGAAGTAGGGGGCAAACCAGTATGTTTAATTTGTTCGCAACAAGTGGAGTACAACATCAAACGACATTACGAGACCCACCAGGAGAAGTACAACGAATACACAGGGCAACGTCGAACACAAAAGCTAAACGAGCTAGCCTCATCCCTCCAAAAACAGCAAGCAGCTTTCTCGAAATGCCGAGATACATATGAAGGTTCGTTTTAATTTTTATATCTTTTCCAGTTCTTCTTTTTTATTTTAACTGCAGCTGCTTTCGAAGGGGGTAGCCTCGATTTCTGTATAACTTAAAATTTATTTCATGTTTAGGGGCAGTGAAGGCGAGCTATGTCATCGCATGGGAGACAGAAAAAGCATCCAAGCCTTTCTCTGAGGGGGAATTCGTGAAGACGTGCATGATCAAGGCAGCCGAGCTAGTGTGTCCAGAAAAGCGACAAGCTCTAGTGAACATCAGCTTATCCCGACCTACAGTGACCGAGAGAGTGGAAGAACTCTCCAGCGACTTGAACAGCCAACTGAAAGAGAAGATTAAGTTCTTCATCGCGTTCTCCATTGCTCTCGACGAGAGCACTGATGTGACTGACACGGCCCAGTTAGCGATATTTATTCGCGGAGTGGATGCTTCCTTAAATGTCACGGAGGAGTTTGTTTCCGTTGTGCCTATGACAGATACGACTACGGCTAATGACGTGTTTACTAGCCTTGTCGGGGCCCTTGACAACCTGGAGCTGGACTGGAGTCGCGCTGTCACACTGTAAAACCTGATGATACATCTCAACAAATGATTCATGTTAACATCACTTAAAAGCAGCAAAAAGTTTATATTGCTTAAGTAGTTAAAGTGACGTGCACTCAATTTTGCCTTGATGTTATAGTCACTCATATAAATCAAGTAGGTATAATGAATTAAGGATTATGGTTTGAGTTATGCCTTGTATAGAATCAACAGCCAATCAGATTGCAGCAGCTCTTTCGAAAAGGACAGAGCGCGAGCAAGCTAGAAACGCCGAGACGAGAGACACCGCTGCACTGCTCCTCTCCACCGACCGAGCCAAGTTACTGTTCGACCAAGTGAAGTCAGCCTCCCTACCATTCACGGAGTCACTTACCACCGTTTCAGGTTTATGTCATCGGCATTTAAAGCCAAATTAGCTCTGTGCTTATAAGCTTGTGTTTGATACTTATTTCGGACGTATTTCGTATTTACGTATTTCGGACGCATACAATGTAAGAAGTAGTTTGCTTCGTATCTGGCCATAACCTCTAACACGTAGTCCACACGCCTTGAGGACACGTTTGCTAGCTACCGAACTATCTTTTGGCTCCGTTTCATGTCGTGAGTGGTGACTGCTTTCAAACATGTAGCACGGGTATTTCGGTAATATGTGGTCTATAAATTAGTTTTTTTCGTATTGTGGCCATAATATTGTCGTAGGTAATGCGACTTCTTGGTGCCAGTTAGCTGCTATCCAGTTTGCTTCAGTGCATGCTCAGTTAGCCACTGGTTTGGCGCCCAAGTTAACTATCTAGTAAAACCTTTTTGTCGCCGTTTGATATGACTGCATTCTGAAATGTGGCTGATTTTCCGTTCTAAATCTCCGTACATCGTGTGAATAGGACAGCTTGGAGGCTCAAAGAAATGAACTCGCTAGTGAGTTTCAGAAAATTCCTGCCGAAAGAGATGGGGCACTCATCTTCCTGCTGATGCACCGTCCGAACATTTGCGTTGAGACATGAGGAAATCGTCAACTGTCCAAGGCCTATAGCAGAGCTGAGAGAACGATGGCCTGCCCTCTTTTGTGAAGCCCAGGTAAGTTAAAAGCTGATTGATAATTACAGGATAGATTGTTATAACAGTTAAACAGGCATTTCCAAAGTTATTTTGTTTTGTTTTTTGTCTTTCTTTTCACAGCTTTACAAGGAGGTCCACCGCATCACAAATCAAAATCTCCCTTCCAACTTCTTTGCGGCACTGGACAAGTACACCCCTCACCTCCTGAGTCTTTACCAACAGAAACAGACGGGAACCTTGGGGAAGAAAATGGCTACTCTTCTGTCAGATTACAGTCGACAGGTAAGTGTCATGAATGCAGAGATGTATAAAGTAGAGGTATAAGTACTGTTGTAGATGTAAATACAACTAGTGTTGTAATTGCATCCATAACCATACTCCAACTTCTACCTTTTACAGCTCTGTATAAATGTGTGGTCTGAGAAGACTGTCAGATAAGTGAACATGGATGGGTTGTTAAATATCTGAAGATCCTCATTCAATCCAGATAGTGTTATCCAAAGAGTTTACCGGGTAGTTGTAAGTTATTGACCAAGGATCCACATATTTAAGTGTGAGGAGTCATTAAAGGAACAGTCCACTATACTTCAATAATGAAATGTGTTCTTCTCTGAATTGAGACAAGCTGATTCTGTACCTCTCTGAGCTTTGTGCGTGCTCCCAGTCAGTCAGACGCGCTGTTACTCCTGTTAGTATGTAGCTAGGCTCAGCATTGCTGCTGGTATTTTTGGGGGCTAAAGGGAGGGAAGCTATCGATGCAATGTCACTGCATGTTCTGCTCTTTTATTGTATCCTGTTTTACCCCTTCCAATGGGACTACGGATGGAAATTAGCTCCTAGCTAAATCCGGTGTATTTACGGCACTAGTCGTTCATTAATACATGCTGTCCCATTCAAATAAATAAATAAATAAATAAATTTTTTAAAAAAATGTCGAAGCACGCGCAAGGTGTTACTATGCTACTATACATATAAGCGTATGTAAACAAGGAAAATGTGAAAGAGTTTGATTGCATCTAGCTTCAGCCCCCAAAAATACCAGCAGCCATGCTGAGCCTAGCTACATTCTAACAGGAGTAGCAGCGTGTCTGACTGACTGGGAGCACACACAAGGCTCAGAGATGTTCGGATATCACATTTCATTATGGAAGTATGCTGGACTGATCACACCTCCGTAATGACAGGTGACTGCTTCGACTAGTGATACAGTAATACAGTTCATATATCAAGGTGAGCAAGGTCAGCCTTGCTCACCTTAAGGTGTTGCAGTTGGAGTTGCAGTTGGTATCCCTCACAATGGAGGGCCCCAGTCACTGTGGTAGTGACTGGGTTATGCACTAGAGCAATACTGCTGTTCACATTGCCTGGAGAAAAACACAATTTTGATCAGGGTTGTTGTTGTAGAACCTTACAAAGCTCTCCATGTCATAACACTCAACAGGATAATGACGTCCAGCCAACCAGAACTGCAGTCCTGTTTGCCTTGGCCCTATATCTCAAAGAAGATCCGTCTGAGGTTTTCAAGAGCTGTAAGGTATGCTGTTCATTTGTTAATAGCACTTTCAGACCTCCCAATTTTATGTCGTGCTTACAAACATGCTGCAATTTTTTTTAACTTAGTCAAACTGTACACATGTGCATGTGTACGCGCGCACACATACATATACACACACTAACCGGCTGGTTAGCTCAACTGGTAAGTCATGAACTTTCCCCCTGGGGGTTGTGGGTTCAAATCCCCCCCGGGTAATGAGCTAACCAGTGTGGGTCCTTGGGCAAAACCCTTCACGGTACTGCCCCCCGGGCGCCAAAAAAGATGGCTGCTCACTGCTCCTGAAAAAGGATGGGTCAAATGCAGAAGTCAAATTTCTCCCGTGTGTCACTGTGTGTCATTGTGTGAGACCAATAAAGGCTTAAGCCTAATCTTAATTTAATTAATTAATTAATTAACACAACCTCCCTACAATCTAAATGGTTCTGTTTATGTTCTACACTGTTCAAAAAATAAAAGGGAACACCAGAATAATGCGTTGTTATTCCAAGGTACTCATACTTCTGTGAAGTCAGGCTGTTCAGTTTGGAAGCAGCACTGGTTGTGAATCCATTTTGAGTACTGTTTTGCAAATTGAACAGGGAACAGGTAGAATTGAGAGATAATAACCAAACCACCCCTAAGATAGTTATTCTACTATTGAGTGTCCACAGACCTTTTCTGTTTTCATCCTTTCTGGCAGTTTTTGTCTGCCCCTGGCGGTACTATAAGGCAGTGTTTATCACCCACTGAAGTCGCTGATGTCGGAACAAGGTGAGGTGTGGTAAGAAGGTTTGCTGTGTCTCCCAGCACAGTGTCCTGAGTCCAGAGATTGTAGGTGATACCAGGGGACATACCAGTACACCAGATCACGTGGAGAAGGCCATTGGAGGGGTTTCAACCCAGCAGCGGGATCGCTATCTCCTTTGTACCAGAAGGCGCACGGCAAGAGCTTCGCAATATGAGCTTTGCAAGCAACTGTTTGTCATGTTTCTGCCCAAATGATCAGAAACGGACTCCATTAGGAGGGTATGATCCACACGTGGCACCTTATGGTTACAGCTAGTTACTGTGGAGTGTGATTTGTGTATGATGGAGAACATGAAAAATTGCATATTCATCATTGCCGCCCAGTGCTCCTCACAAATGATGTTTCAGGCAGCGTGACATTTTCCATGGCATCTTCAGACTCTGTCATGGTTACATATGCTCAGTGTGTACCTGCTTTCATCTGTGAAGAGCACAGGGCACCAGTGTTGAACATGCCAATTTTGATGTACGCCCCCCAATCTCCTGGTGTCTCCTGGTATCACCTGCAAGCTCTGGACACTGTGCTGGGAGACATAGCAAGCCTCCTTGCCACACCTCACATTGATATGACCTTACCTGAGCCAGTGAGTAATATACATCATCTCATGATGCCTCCAGGGGTGGGACACTCAGAATGCAACTGTGACCACAACACAGCCATTTAAATTTACATTTGCAGCAATAGGCAATAGGCAACATGGATTCATAATCAGTGCTGCTTCCTAACTAGATGTGCTGATTTCACAGAAGTATGATTAGCCTGGAATAGCAATGCTATTATAGTGCTCTGTTAATTTTTTTGAGCTTTGTAATTACACACATAGTATTATAGTTTTGTAGTGTAGTATCGTAGTTATGCACATTTTAAAATAAATTTACATTAATTCAAATTCCACTGTACATTGCAATAACTTTTGCATTCTTCTACATTGTTCTCCTTCATTGTTAGGAAGCCGACTTTGAGGAATGCCAAACCGGAGCAGTCACACTCCTTGCACTTACAGAAGAGAATGCATCTGCAGTACCGTTCAACCCGCAGCACGTTACAGTCATCCTGGAGGACCAGGTGGTTCTTTCACACAAATACTGGGCAGAGGCACTCGTTCTTTTGTTTGGCCTGATCTATGCCCTGCACCTAGAGTACCCTTTAAAACTGAAGTGTTTCTTTGAGTTTATTCAGATTGTTCTCCTGAACCTTGATGATGGAAGGCGACAGATTAATCCAAAATTGCAGTCACTCAAGAATGAGTTAGAACTTGGTATTTGAACAGGTCAAACAAAAGTCAAAACGGGCTGTTGATTGGTTGTTATTGTTACTGCAGAGGTGTAATTTGAGATTTTTTCATTTTCTTAAAGGGACAGTGTGTAGGATTCGTGGCGCATAGGTGGTTAGTAGCTATTCCACTTCCTCTTTTGGCTATGGCAGACCTCGAGGGTCACCCGGGCGCGACGTAGCGCCGACATTTCGCGTGCCCGCGCACGAACCGCGCACCGCTGTATACATAAAACGCGGTCCCCCGTTCACTTTTTTTTTTCTTTTCGCATGAAAACACACAATCCCGATCATGATTCATGACAATCTACACATCAAATGAAACCTTACAGTCTCCTCTTTTTGACTATGCAATTCATTTCCCTGCAAAACAATCACTCCCCGAGCACATGGGGCTTTTATACAGAAAAGCACAAAACTTAGCTTACTTAGCTTACCTTTGAAGGCTCTGCACAGGTCAAACTCTGTATTTCATCATAAACTTGGTCTCAATCTGTCCATAAGGATCCAGCGAATAAAATCCAGTAAAACAATTTAGTCCAAAATACGTGTTATATCCATTACGATGTGTGATACAGCAGCATGCTTCTTTACACGAGGCTCCCCCCTTCCCCCCTCCCCTTCCCCTTCTCTCCTTCGCTCCTCTCCCACATGAGCAGGCGCTAGCAGGAGCCGAGGCGAAGGATGAGCCCAAATGTCCTTCTGCGGCTCTCGTATTTAAAATGGCTGCCTCTATATGGGGAAGCCTTTTATGTGACTATATCTAAGTCCAAAAGAATACTTTGATTTCATGATGGAAGTGAAAAGGCCCAATGTATTTTTGAATGGGTATCCTTCTGCGTAAAAATCTTACACACTGTCCCTTTAACCAATCACTGTCAGTAAGACATCAGTTTTGTTAAATGCAGCTCTTTGATAATGTAGCCATAGCATATTTCAGTGTTTTGGGTATTGGCAATGTTCAAAAGTTTAGGAAGAAGAGATTAGGCCAAGATTTTCTGTAATGCTACGTCCATTATGTCTTGTTGTTTAAGACATGTTAAAGTTTTTTTTTCCTTTACCTGTTTCAACGGTATAACTTCGTCTTCATCAGAGAGTCACAGAATTTTTTTTCTGTTTTTACAAAAAAAAAAAAAAAAAAACACTATACAGGTGTAATTTTATGTTTAACATTTTCCTTCATTGCACTGCATCCAAAATTGATTGATTGATTGATTTTTTCGTTCTGTATTCCACATTCATGAAAGGTTTGTTATGTCCGAATCATGTCTCATGAAACGGTCATGAATGCTTTATGTGTAGTTTATGACATCTGCCATGAATGTTTTATGAAGTGAATATGTTATGAGCTGATGTGTTAAGTGTTGCCAGTCTTAATTATTGGTTAGACCTTTACAATACATTCATAGTAGTTGTCTTAAACTACACCTGAAGTATTTATGACTATTTCATGAAATATGACTCAACATTCATTACAAGTCTTTCAGGAATGTTGAAGACTGAACAACGAAAACTAATCAAAATTTAAAAAAAAGTCAAAGCAGCATTGCAATATTTATTTAATTACAGGTGAATGCTGTATTGTTTTGAATGCTATATTTTTTTCTTTGCATCATTACAAAGAAGGATGTTTGTAACAAAGAAGTACAAAAAATAATGGAATTTCAATAAAACATTTTCATTGATCAGTGTTTCCTGTCAAGTTTTCATACCTAAAATAATTCAAGGCAACATGTTTCCTCAAATAGCTTGAGTAGTTAACATCTGAACGTTTGAGTGATAATAACTTCAATTGTACAAGTGGGCCTAAATCATGGAAGGCAAGTCAACATTAAGCAAAATACACAAGTGGTGACAACTCTGCTGTTTAAAGTGTGGTTCACTCAAATGATATGAGTTTAATCTAACTTCATTCAAATAAGTTATCAAACTTAAATGACTCAAGGCAACACGTTTCCTTGTATTATTTGAGTTAAATTTACTTCTCAGGTTTTACAGTGCAGTGTGGCTACGGATGGTGCACCTTCCATGGTAGGAAGAAAGGCCGGAGTGGTTGTTATGTTGAGAGAAAAGGTACGAGAAGCTAACCCAGACCAGGCATTCTGGAACTTTCACTGTATATTACACCAAGAGGCTTTGTGCTGCAAGAGTCTGAAAATGGAGCATGTTATGAGTGTTGTTATTGCCACTGTGAATTTTATCAGAGCAAGAGGGCTTAACCATCGGCAATTCGATGCTTTTTTGTTTGAAAATGACATTCATCACGGCCTTCCCTCTCACACCGATGTGCGTTGGTTGAGCCGAGGCGCAGTGCTCAAACGGTTCTACAAATTGCGCAAAGAGATAGCCGAATTCATGCAGGCTAAAGGGAAGCCTGTGGAGGAATTGGACGACCCTGACTGGACCAGAGACCTTGCCATTTTAGTGGACATTACGGAACACCTAAATGTCTTGAATGTTACTATGCAAGGTCGCAACAAACTTGTTACCGAGTATTACGACAGTGTCCGTGCGTTTCAAAGTAAACTTGCGTTGTGGAAGACGCAGCTCTGCCAGCGCAATGTAGCCCACTTCCCCTGTTTGAAATCTCTGCCTGTCAATCATCAGAGCATGGACAAGTATGCAAGCTTGCTTTCCGGGCTCATGCGTGAGTTTGCCAATCGATTCACAGTTTTCACTGAACTGGAAAAGGACTTTGCGCTTTTTCGCTCTCCATTCACGACGGATGCGTCCGAGGTCCCAGAAGCGATGCAAATGGAACTGATAGACTTGCAGTGTTGCGCACGGTTGAAGGATACGTACACATATGTTGGACTTGAATCATTCTACCAATCGTTGCCACCAGAGTACCCAATTATCACGGCCTTTACAGGTAAAATACTCTGTATGTTTGGGACAACATATTTATGTGAGCAGGCATTTTCAGTTATGAATATTAATAAATCGAAAGTGCGCAATCGTCTGACACATGGACATCTCAATGATGTCATGAAAATAGCCACGGCCCAGAGCTTAGCCCCCAATGTGGACAAGCTGGTGAAAACTAAAAGGCTTCTGGCTTCGACATGTAAAATGTAGCTGGCTTGTCTCCCCCTGTAAACATAGTGCTGTGTAATGATGATGGGGAGGGAATAAAGGGGATGGGTGTTTGGAAATGTCTGTAGGAGCTGACTGACAAAGTTAATGTGCCATTTGCTGTATTGTTAAGTTATTTCTTAAAAACGTAATTTCTACTGGATATTTAGTTACTTGGCCTGTTGGTGGAGTACTTAACCTTGGCACTTTCTTTTGACTTCTGTTCTTACTTAACCTTGGCACTTTCTTTTGACTTATTTAGGCCTACTTAGCCTGGCCATCTTTTTTATTGGCCTAATTAGGCCTATGCATTGACATGGATTTATGTGCAAGTTGTCAATAAATCGAATCAAAGTAATTAACAGTTTACTTGCGTTATTTATGTTACCTAGTCCATTTTGTTGTTTTTTAATAATTTATAGATGTAGGTTACTTGCATGCAGAGGTTGATACATTTACAGAGGGTAAATTTCTTTTGGCTGCCATGTAATTGTATGTCTCATTGTGAGGCTATTGTATTGCAATTCATTTTTCATAAATATCATTCATAAATGATATCAAATAGCATGTCTATTTGTTTAGTGTTTGGTCCTGTCGGGCCAAAAGTGCACCGGTAATTTGGCCCCCTGAGGTCCCACTTGAAAACCATGCGGCCCCCTGACCAATTTCACCCTGGCACCCCTGGCCTAAGCTCTCTTAATGCATTTCGAATGGATAGTGGAAAAATTAAAAAGTGAAATTGTGAAAAAACTACAAGAGGTATCTCCTCAATTTTTGCTGTGCAAATAGGGCTTCAAAACCTGTACAAAATACATTTGGAATTTTGGTTCTATCTGCTTCTATTCCAAAGTTATAAGCATTGTATTTTTTTTATGCCTGCATTTTGCGTTTCAGAGGCTGTACTGTGCTTTTAGACCACCTATATAATTCTACCTAGAAGTAAAAGAATGTGCAAACTAAACTATACAGAGGCTTCTCCTGTCAAATAAACATGAATTCAGGCATGAGTTCACTCTTACACACAGTGCAGCCTAAGCTCTTTAATGCATTTGTAATGGATAGTGGAAAAATTAAAAAGTAAAATTGTGAAAAAACTACAAGAGGTATCTCCTCAATTTTTGCTGTGCAAGTAGGGCTTCAAAACCTGTACAAAATACATTTGGAATTTTGGTTCTATCTGCTTCTATTCCAAAGTTATAAGCATTTTAATTTTTTTATGCCTGCATTTTGCGTTTCAGAGGCTGTACTGTGCTTTTAGACCAACTATATAATTCTACCTAGAAGTAAAAGAATGTGCAAACTAAACTATACAGAGGCTTCTCCTGTCAAATAAACATGAATTCAGGCATGAGTTCACTCTTACACACAATGCTCTAACCAGTCCAGCCTAAGCTCTCTTAATGCATTTGTAATGGATAGTGGAAAAATTAAAAAGTGAAATTGTGAAAAAACTACAAGAGGTATCTCCTCAATTTTTGCTGTGCAAGTAGGGCTTCAAAACCTGTACAAAATACATTTGGAATTTTGGTTCTATCTGCTTCTATTCCAAAGTTATAAGCATTTTAATTTTTTTATGCCTGCATTTTGCGTTTCAGAGGCTGTACTGCGCTTTTAGACCAACTATATAATTCTACCTAGAAGTAAAAGAATGTGCAAACTAAACTATACAGAGGCTTCTCCTGTCAAATAAACATGAATTCAGGCATGAGTTCACTCTTACACACAGTGCAGCCTAAGCTCTCTTAATGCATTTGTAATGGATAGTGGAAAAATTAAAAAGTGAAATTGTGAAAAAACTACAAGAGGTATCTCCTCAATTTTTGCTGTGCTAGTAGGGCTTCAAAACCTGTACAAAATACATTTGGAATTTTGGTTCTATCTGCTTCTATTCCAAAGTTATAAGCATTTTAATTTTTTTATGCCTGCATTTTGCGTTTCAGAGGCTGTACTGCGCTTTTAGACCAACTATATAATTCTACCTAGAAGTAAAAGAATGTGCAAACTAAACTATACAGAGGCTTCTCCTGTCAAATAAACATGAATTCAGGCATGAGTTCACTCTTACACACAATGCTCTAACCAGTCCAGCCTAAGCTCTCTTAATGCATTTCAAATGGATAGTGGAAAAATTAAAAAGTGAAATTGTGAAAAAACTACAAGAGGTATCTCCTCAATTTTTGCTGTGCAAATAAGGGCTTCAAAACCTGTACAAAATACATTTGGAATTTTGGTTCTATCTGCTTCTATTCCAAAGTTATAAGCATTTAAATTTTTGTATGCCTGTATTTTGCGTTTCAGAGGCTGTACTGCACTTTCAGACCAACTATATAATTCTACCTTAGAAGTAAAAGAATGTGCAAACTAAACTATACAGGGGCTTCTCCTGTCAAATAAACATGAATTCAGGCATGAGTTCACTTTTTTTTTTTTTTTTTAAATAATAATAAGATCATCAGATACCAACAAATTTAGATCTAATGTATAACTAATGTGTAATAAGCATAATATTATTTTGTATTCAATGTCCATGGAATCCAACAGTTCCGCTACCTGCGCGCTCCCGCTCCTGCCTGTAACGGAGACAGGCAGGAGCGGGAGCGCGTGCTGAGCACACTGAGCGCTGAGCGCGGGCAGGGACGAGCCTCTCGCTATCAGTCAGGATGCTATCTAAAAAGCGAAAGGTTGATTTTGAATGTCGCGTCTTTAAGGAGAGATGGAAGGAGAAGTATTTCTTTTGGGAAGTAGGGGGCAAACCAGTATGTTTAATTTGTTCGCAACAAGTGGAGTACAACATCAAACGACATTACGAGACCCACCAGGAGAAGTACAACGAATACACAGGGCAACGTCGAACACAAAAGCTAAACGAGCTAGCCTCATCCCTCCAAAAACAGCAAGCAGCTTTCTCGAAATGCCGAGATACATATGAAGGTTCGTTTTAATTTTTATATCTTTTCCAGTTCTTCTTTTTTATTTTAACTGCAGCTGCTTTCGAAGGGGGTAGCCTCGATTTCTGTATAACTTAAAATTTATTTCATGTTTAGGGGCAGTGAAGGTGAGCTATGTCATCGCATGGGAGACAGAAAAAGCATCCAAGCCTTTCTCTGAGGGGGAATTCGTGAAGACGTGCATGATCAAGGCAGCCGAGCTAGTGTGTCCAGAAAAGCGACAAGCTCTAGCGAACATCAGCTTATCCCGACCTACAGTGACCGAGAGAGTGGAAGAACTCTCCAGCGACTTGAACAGCCAACTGAAAGAGAAGATTAAGTTCTTCATCGCGTTCTCCATTGCTCTCGACGAGAGCACTGATGTGACTGACACGGCCCAGTTAGCGATATTTATTCGCGGAGTGGATGCTTCCTTAAATGTCACGGAGGAGTTTGTTTCCGTTGTGCCTATGACAGATACGACTACGGCTAATGACGTGTTTACTAGCCTTGTCGGGGCCCTTGACAACCTGGAGCTGGACTGGAGTCGCGCTGTCACACTGTAAAACCTGATGATACATCTCAACAAATGATTCATGTTAACATCACTTAAAAGCAGCAAAAAGTTTATATTGCTTAAGTAGTTAAAGTGACGTGCACTCAATTTTGCCTTGATGTTATAGTCACTCATATAAATCAAGTAGGTATAATGAATTAAGGATTATGGTTTGAGTTATGCCTTGTATAGAATCAACAGCCAATCAGATTGCAGCAGCTCTTTCGAAAAGGACAGAGCGCGAGCAAGCTAGAAACGCCGAGACGAGAGACACCGCTGCACTGCTCCTCTCCACCGACCGAGCCAAGTTACTGTTCGACCAAGTGAAGTCAGCCTCCCTACCATTCACGGAGTCACTTACCACCGTTTCAGGTTTATGTCATCGGCATTTAAAGCCAAATTAGCTCTGTGCTTATAAGCTTGTGTTTGATACTTATTTCGGACGTATTTCGTATTTACGTATTTCGGACGCATACAATGTAAGAAGTAGTTTGCTTCGTATCTGGCCATAACCTCTAACACGTAGTCCACACGCCTTGAGGACACGTTTGCTAGCTACCGAACTATCTTTTGGCTCCGTTTCATGTCGTGAGTGGTGACTGCTTTCAAACATGTAGCACGGGTATTTCGGTAATATGTGGTCTATAAATTAGTTTTTTTCGTATTGTGGCCATAATATTGTCGTAGGTAATGCGACTTCTTGGTGCCAGTTAGCTGCTATCCAGTTTGCTTCAGTGCATGCTCAGTTAGCCACTGGTTTGGCGCCCAAGTTAACTATCTAGTAAAACCTTTTTGTCGCCGTTTGATATGACTGCATTCTGAAATGTGGCTGATTTTCCGTTCTAAATCTCCGTACATCGTGTGAATAGGACAGCTTGGAGGCTCAAAGAAATGAACTCGCTAGTGAGTTTCAGAAAATTCCTGCCGAAAGAGATGGGGCACTCATCTTCCTGCTGATGCACCGTCCGAACATTTGCGTTGAGACATGAGGAAATCGTCAACTGTCCAAGGCCTATAGCAGAGCTGAGAGAACGATGGCCTGCCCTCTTTTGTGAAGCCCAGGTAAGTTAAAAGCTGATTGATAATTACAGGATATATTGTTATAACAGTTAAACAGGCATTTCCAAAGTTAATGTTTTGTTTTGTTTTTTTGTCTTTCTTTTCACAGCTTTACAAGGAGGTCCACCGCATCACAAATCAAAATCTCCCTTCCAACTTCTTTGCGGCACTGGACAAGTACACCCCTCACCTCCTGAGTCTTTACCAACAGAAACAGACGGGAACCTTGGGGAAGAAAATGGCTACTCTTCTGTCAGATTACAGTCGACAGGTAAGTGTCATGAATGCAGAGATGTATAAAGTAGAGGTATAAGTACTGTTGTAGATGTAAATACAACTAGTGTTGTAATTGCATCCATAACCATACTCCAACTTCTACCTTTTACAGCTCTGTATAAATGTGTGGTCTGAGAAGACTGTCAGATAAGTGAACATGGATGGGTTGTTAAATATCTGAAGATCCTCATTCAATCCAGATAGTGTTATCCAAAGAGTTTACCGGGTAGTTGTAAGTTATTGACCAAGGATCCACATATTTAAGTGTGAGGAGTCATTAAAGGAACAGTCCACTATACTTCAATAATGAAATGTGTTCTTCTCTGAATTGAGACAAGCTGATTCTGTACCTCTCTGAGCTTTGTGCGTGCTCCCAGTCAGTCAGACGCGCTGTTACTCCTGTTAGTATGTAGCTAGGCTCAGCATTGCTGCTGGTATTTTTGGGGGCTAAAGGGAGGGAAGCTATCGATGCAATGTCGAAGCACGCGCAAGGTGTTACTATGCTACTATACATATAAGCGTATGTAAACAAGGAAAATGTGAAAGAGTTTGATTGCATCTAGCTTCAGCCCCCAAAAATACCAGCAGCCATGCTGAGCCTAGCTACATTCTAACAGGAGTAGCAGCGTGTCTGACTGACTGGGAGCACACACAAGGCTCAGAGATGTTCGGATATCACATTTCATTATGGAAGTATGCTGGACTGATCACACCTCCGTAATGACAGGTGACTGCTTCGACTAGTGATACAGTAATACAGTTCATATATCAAGGTGAGCAAGGTCAGCCTTGCTCACCTTAAGGTGTTGCAGTTGGAGTTGCAGTTGGTATCCCTCACAATGGAGGGCCCCAGTCACTGTGGTAGTGACTGGGTTATGCACTAGAGCAATACTGCTGTTCACATTGCCTGGAGAAAAACACAATTTTGATCAGGGTTGTTGTTGTAGAACCTTACAAAGCTCTCCATGTCATAACACTCAACAGGATAATGACGTCCAGCCAACCAGAACTGCAGTCCTGTTTGCCTTGGCCCTATATCTCAAAGAAGATCCGTCTGAGGTTTTCAAGAGCTGTAAGGTATGCTGTTCATTTGTTAATAGCACTTTCAGACCTCCCAATTTTATGTCGTGCTTACAAACATGCTGCAATTTTTTTTAACTTAGTCAAACTGTACACATGTGCATGTGTACGCGCGCACACATACATATACACACACTAACCGGCTGGTTAGCTCAACTGGTAAGTCATGAACTTTCCCCCTGGGGGTTGTGGGTTCAAATCCCCCCGGGTAATGAGCTAACCAGTGTGGGTCCTTGGGCAAAACCCTTCACGGTACTGCCCCCCGGGCGCCAAAAAAGATGGCTGCTCACTGCTCCTGAAAAAGGATGGGTCAAATGCAGAAGTCAAATTTCTCCCGTGTGTCACTGTGTGTCATTGTGTGAGACCAATAAAGGCTTAAGCCTAATCTTAATTTAATTAATTAATTAATTAACACAACCTCCCTACAATCTAAATGGTTCTGTTTATGTTCTACACTGTTCAAAAAATAAAAGGGAACACCAGAATAATGCGTTGTTATTCCAAGGTACTCATACTTCTGTGAAGTCAGGCTGTTCAGTTTGGAAGCAGCACTGGTTGTGAATCCATTTTGAGTACTGTTTTGCAAATTGAACAGGGAACAGGTAGAATTGAGAGATAATAACCAAACCACCCCTAAGATAGTTATTCTACTATTGAGTGTCCACAGACCTTTTCTGTTTTCATCCTTTCTGGCAGTTTTTGTCTGCCCCTGGCGGTACTATAAGGCAGTGTTTATCACCCACTGAAGTCGCTGATGTCGGAACAAGGTGAGGTGTGGTAAGAAGGTTTGCTGTGTCTCCCAGCACAGTGTCCTGAGTCCAGAGATTGTAGGTGATACCAGGGGACATACCAGTACACCAGATCACGTGGAGAAGGCCATTGGAGGGGTTTCAACCCAGCAGCGGGATCGCTATCTCCTTTGTACCAGAAGGCGCACGGCAAGAGCTTCGCAATATGAGCTTTGCAAGCAACTGTTTGTCATGTTTCTGCCCAAATGATCAGAAACGGACTCCATTAGGAGGGTATGATCCACACGTGGCACCTATGGTTACAGCTAGTTACTGTGGAGTGTGATTTGTGTATGATGGAGAACATGAAAAATTGCATATTCATCATTGCCGCCCAGTGCTCCTCACAAATGATGTTTCAGGCAGCGTGACATTTTCCATGGCATCTTCAGACTCTGTCATGGTTACATATGCTCAGTGTGTACCTGCTTTCATCTGTGAAGAGCACAGGGCACCAGTGTTGAACATGCCAATTTTGATGTACGCCCCCCAATCTCCTGGTGTCTCCTGGTATCACCTGCAAGCTCTGGACACTGTGCTGGGAGACATAGCAAGCCTCCTTGCCACACCTCACATTGATATGACCTTACCTGAGCCAGTGAGTAATATACATCATCTCATGATGCCTCCAGGGGTGGGACACTCAGAATGCAACTGTGACCACAACACAGCCATTTAAATTTACATTTGCACAACAATAGGCAACATGGATTCATAATCAGTGCTGCTTCCTAACTAGATGTGCTGATTTCACAGAAGTATGATTAGCCTGGAATAGCAATGCTATTATAGTGCTCTGTTAATTTTTTTTGAGCTTTGTAATTACACACATAGTATTATAGTTTTGTAGTGTAGTATCGTAGTTATGCACATTTTAAAATAAATTTACATTAATTCAAATTCCACTGTACATTGCAATAACTTTTGCATTCTTCTACATTGTTCTCCTTCATTGTTAGGAAGCCGACTTTGAGGAATGCCAAACCGGAGCAGTCACACTCCTTGCACTTACAGAAGAGAATGCATCTGCAGTACCGTTCAACCCGCAGCACGTTACAGTCATCCTGGAGGACCAGGTGGTTCTTTCACACAAATACTGGGCAGAGGCACTCGTTCTTTTGTTTGGCCTGATCTATGCCCTGCACCTAGAGTACCCTTTAAAACTGAAGTGTTTCTTTGAGTTTATTCAGATTGTTCTCCTGAACCTTGATGATGGAAGGCGACAGATTAATCCAAAATTGCAGTCACTCAAGAATGAGTTAGAACTTGGTATTTGAACAGGTCAAACAAAAGTCAAAACGGGCTGTTGATTGGTTGTTATTGTTACTGCAGAGGTGTAATTTGAGATTTTTTCATTTTCTTAAAGGGACAGTGTGTAGGATTCGTGGCGCATAGGTGGTTAGTAGCTATTCCACTTCCTCTTTTGGCTATGGCAGACCTCGAGGGTCACCCGGGCGCGACGTAGCGCCGACATTTCGCGTGCCCGCGCACGAACCGCGCACCGCTGTATACATAAAACGCGGTCCCCCGTTCACTTTTTTTTTTTCTTTTCGCATGAAAACACACAATCCCGATCATGATTCATGACAATCTACACATCAAATGAAACCTTACAGTCTCCTCTTTTTGACTATGCAATTCATTTCCCGGCAAAACAATCACTCCCCGAGCACATGGGGCTTTTATACAGAAAAGCACAAAACTTAGCTTACTTAGCTTACCTTTGAAGGCTCTGCACAGGTCAAACTCTGTATTTCATCATAAACTTGGTCTCAATCTGTCCATAAGGATCCAGCGAATAAAATCCAGTAAAACAATTTAGTCCAAAATACGTGTTATATCCATTACGATGTGTGATACAGCAGCATGCTTCTTTACACGAGGCTTTCCCCCTCCCCTTCCCCTTCTCTCCTTCGCTCCTCTCCCACATGAGCAGGCGCTAGCAGGAGCCGAGGCGAAGGATGAGCCCAAATGTCCTTCTGCGGCTCTCGTATTTAAAATGGCTGCCTCTATATGGGGAAGATCCCCCTTTTATGTGACTATATCTAAGTCCAAAAGAATACTTTGATTTCATGATGGAAGTGAAAAGGCTTGGAAAACAATGTATTTTTGAATGGGTATCTTCAATTTCAGTAATTAACAGGTAAAAATCTTACACACTGTCCCTTTAACCAATCACTGTCAGTAAGACATCAGTTTTGTTAAATGCAGCTCTTTGATAATGTAGCCATAGCATATTTCAGTGTTTTGGGTATTGGCAATGTTCAAAAGTTTAGGAAGAAGAGATTAGGCCAAGATTTTCTGTAATGCTACGTCCATTATGTCTTGTTGTTTAAGACATGTTAAAGTTTTTTTTTCCTTTACCTGTTTCAACGGTATAACTTCGTCTTCATCAGAGAGTCACAGAATTTTTTTTCTGTTTTTACAAAAAAAAAAAAAACACTATACAGGTGTAATTTTATGTTTAACATTTTCCTTCATTGCACTGCATCCAAAATTGATTGATTGATTGATTTTTTCGTTCTGTATTCCACATTCATGAAAGGTTTGTTATGTCCGAATCATGTCTCATGAAACGGTCATGAATGCTTTATGTGTAGTTTATGACATCTGCCATGAATGTTTTATGAAGTGAATATGTTATGAGCTGATGTGTTAAGTGTTGCCAGTCTTAATTATTGGTTAGACCTTTACAATACATTCATAGTAGTTGTCTTAAACTACACCTGAAGTATTTATGACTATTTCATGAAATATGACTCAACATTCATTACAAGTCTTTCAGGAATGTTGAAGACTGAACAACGAAAACTAATCAAAATTTAAAAAAAAGTCAAAGCAGCATTGCAATATTTATTTAATTACAGGTGAATGCTGTATTGTTTTGAATGCTATATTTTTTTCTTTGCATCATTACAAAGAAGGATGTTTGTAACAAAGAAGTACAAAAAATAATGGAATTTCAATAAAACATTTTCATTGATCAGTGTTTCCTGTCAAGTTTTCATACCTAAAATAATTCAAGGCAACATGTTTCCTCAAATAGCTTGAGTAGTTAACATCTGAACGTTTGAGTGATAATAACTTCAATTGTACAAGTGGGCCTAAATCATGGAAGGCAAGTCAACATTAAGCAAAATACACAAGTGGTGACAACTCTGCTGTTTAAAGTGTGGTTCACTCAAATGATATGAGTTTAATCTAACTTCATTCAAATAAGTTATCAAACTTAAATGACTCAAGGCAACACGTTTCCTTGTATTATTTGAGTTAAATTTACTTCTCAGGTTTTACAGTGCAGTGTGGCTACGGATGGTGCACCTTCCATGGTAGGAAGAAAGGCCGGAGTGGTTGTTATGTTGAGAGAAAAGGTACGAGAAGCTAACCCAGACCAGGCATTCTGGAACTTTCACTGTATATTACACCAAGAGGCTTTGTGCTGCAAGAGTCTGAAAATGGAGCATGTTATGAGTGTTGTTATTGCCACTGTGAATTTTATCAGAGCAAGAGGGCTTAACCATCGGCAATTCGATGCTTTTTTGTTTGAAAATGACATTCATCACGGCCTTCCCTCTCACACCGATGTGCGTTGGTTGAGCCGAGGCGCAGTGCTCAAACGGTTCTACAAATTGCGCAAAGAGATAGCCGAATTCATGCAGGCTAAAGGGAAGCCTGTGGAGGAATTGGACGACCCTGACTGGACCAGAGACCTTGCCTTTTTAGTGGACATTACGGAACACCTAAATGTCTTGAATGTTACTATGCAAGGTCGCAACAAACTTGTTACCGAGTATTACGACAGTGTCCGTGCGTTTCAAAGTAAACTTGCGTTGTGGAAGACGCAGCTCTGCCAGCGCAATGTAGCCCACTTCCCCTGTTTGAAATCTCTGCCTGTCAATCATCAGAGCATGGACAAGTATGCAAGCTTGCTTTCCGGGCTCATGCGTGAGTTTGCCAATCGATTCACAGTTTTCACTGAACTGGAAAAGGACTTTGCGCTTTTTCGCTCTCCATTCACGACGGATGCGTCCGAGGTCCCAGAAGCGATGCAAATGGAACTGATAGACTTGCAGTGTTGCGCACGGTTGAAGGATACGTACACATCTGTTGGACTTGAATCATTCTACCAATCGTTGCCACCAGAGTACCCAATTATCACGGCCTTTGCAGGTAAAATACTCTGTATGTTTGGGACAACATATTTATGTGAGCAGGCATTTTCAGTTATGAATATTAATAAATCGAAAGTGCGCAATCGTCTGACACATGGACATCTCAATGATGTCATGAAAATAGCCACGGCCCAGAGCTTAGCCCCCAATGTGGACAAGCTGGTGAAAACTAAAAGGCTTCTGGCTTCGACATGTAAAATGTAGCTGGCTTGTCTCCCCCTGTAAACATAGTGCTGTGTAATGATGATGGGGAGGGAATAAAGGGGATGGGTGTTTGGAAATGTCTGTAGGAGCTGACTGACAAAGTTAATGTGCCATTTGCTGTATTGTTAAGTTATTTCTTAAAAACGTAATTTCTACTGGATATTTAGTTACTTGGCCTGTTGGTGGAGTACTTAACCTTGGCACTTTCTTTTGACTTCTGTTCTGAGTACTTAACCTTGGCACTTTCTTTTGACTTATTTAGGCCTACTTAGCCTGGCCATCTTTTTTATTGGCCTAATTAGGCCTATGCATTGACATGGATTTATGTGCAAGTTGTCAATAAATCTAATCAAAGTAATTAACAGTTTACTTGCGTTATTTATGTTACCTAGTCCATTTAGTTGTTTTTTAATCATTTATAGATGTAGGTTACTTGCATGCAGAGGTTGATACAACATTTACAGAGGGTAAATTTCTTTTGGCTGCCATGTAATTGTATGTCTCATTGTGAGGCTATTGTATTGCAATTCATTTTTCATAAATATCATTCATAAATGATATCAAATAGCATGTCTATTTGTTTAGTGTTTGGTCCTGTCGGGCCAAAAGTGCACCGGTAATTTGGCCCCCTGAGGTCCCACTTGAAAACCATGCGGCCCCCTGACCAATTTCACCCTGGCACCCCTGGCCTAAGCTCTCTTAATGCATTTCGAATGGATAGTGGGAAAATTAAAAAGTGAAATTGTGAAAAAACTACAAGAGGTATCTCCTCAATTTTTGCTGTGCAAATAGGGCTTCAAATCCTGTACAAAATACATTTGGAATTTTGGTTCTATCTGCTTCTATTCCAAAGTTATCATCATTTTATTTTTTTTATGCCTGCATTTTGCGTTTCAGAGGCTGTACTGTGCTTTTAGACCACCTATATAATTCTACCTAGAAGTAAAAGAATGTGCAAACTAAACTATACAGAGGCTTCTCCTGTCAAATAAACATGAATTCAGGCATGAGTTCACTCTTACACACAATGCTCTAACCAGTCCAGCCTAAGCTCTCTTAATGCATTTCAAATGGATAGTGGAAAAATTAAAAAGTGAAATTGTGAAAAAACTACAAGAGGTATCTCCTCAATTTTTGCTGTGCAAGTAGGGCTTCAAAACCTGTACAAAATACATTTGGAATTTTGGTTCTATCTGCTTCTATTCCAAAGTTATAAGCATTTTAATTTTTTTATGCCTGCATTTTGCGTTTCAGAGGCTGTACTGCGCTTTTAGACCAACTATATAATTCTACCTAGAAGTAAAAGAATGTGCAAACTAAACTATACAGAGGCTTCTCCTGTCAAATAAACATGAATTCAGGCATGAGTTCACTCTTACACACAGTGCAGCCTCAGCTCTCTTAATGCATTTGTAATGGATAGTGGAAAAATTAAAAAGTGAAATTGTGAAAAAACTACAAGAGGCATCTCCTCAATTTTTGCTGTGCTAGTAGGGCTTCAAAACCTGTACAAAATATATTTGGAATTTTGGTTCTATCTGCTTCTATTCCAAAGTTATAAGCATTTTAATTTTTTTATGCCTGCATTTTGCGTTTCAGAGGCTGTACTGTGCTTTTAGACCAACTATATAATTCTACCTAAAAGTAAAAGAATGTGCAAACTAAACTATACAGAGGCTTCTCCTGTCAAATAAACATGAATTCAGGCATGAGTTCACTCTTACACACAGTGCAGCCTAAGCTCTCTTAATGCATTTGTAATGGATAGTGGAAAAATTAAAAAGTGAAATTGTGAAAAAACTACAAGAGGTATCTCCTCAATTTTTGCTGTGCAAGTAGGGCTTCAAAACCTGTACAAAATACATTTGGAATTTTGGTTCTATCTGCTTCTATTCCAAAGTTATAAGCATTTTAATTTTTTTATGCCTGCATTTTGCGTTTCAGAGGCTGTACTGCGCTTTTAGACCAACTATATAATTCTACCTAGAAGTAAAAGAATGTGCAAACTAAACTATACAGAGGCTTCTCCTGTCAAATAAACATGAATTCAGGCATGAGTTCACTCTTACACACAGTGCAGCCTAAGCTCTCTTAATGCATTTGTAATGGATAGTGGAAAAATTAAAAAGTGAAATTGTGAAAAAACTACAAGAGGTATCTCCTCAATTTTTGCTGTGCAAGTAGGGCTTCAAAACCTGTACAAAATACATTTGGAATTTTGGTTCTATCTGCTTCTATTCCAAAGTTATAAGCATTTTAATTTTTTTATGCCTGCATTTTGCGTTTCAGAGGCTGTACTGCGCTTTTAGACCAACTATATAATTCTACCTAGAAGTAAAAGAATGTGCAAACTAAACTATACAGAGGCTTCTCCTGTCAAATAAACATGAATTCAGGCATGAGTTCACTCTTACACACAGTGCAGCCTAAGCTCTCTTAATGCATTTGTAATGGATAGTGGAAAAATTAAAAAGTGAAATTGTGAAAAAACTACAAGAGGTATCTCCTCAATTTTTGCTGTGCAAGTAGGGCTTCAAAACCTGTACAAAATACATTTGGAATTTTGGTTCTATCTGCTTCTATTCCAAAGTTATAAGCATTTTAATTTTTTTATGCCTGCATTTTGCGTTTCAGAGGCTGTACTGCGCTTTTAGACCAACTATATAATTCTACCTAGAAGTAAAAGAATGTGCAAACTAAACTATACAGAGGCTTCTCCTGTCAAATAAACATGAATTCAGGCATGAGTTCACTCTTACACACAGTGCAGCCTAAGCTCTCTTAATGCATTTGTAATGGATAGTGGAAAAATTAAAAAGTGAAATTGTGAAAAAACTACAAGAGGTATCTCCTCAATTTTTGCTGTGCAAGTAGGGCTTCAAAACCTGTACAAAATACATTTGGAATTTTGGTTCTATCTGCTTCTATTCCAAAGTTATAAGCATTTTAATTTTTTTATGCCTGCATTTTGCGTTTCAGAGGCTGTACTGCGCTTTTAGACCAACTATATAATTCTACCTAGAAGTAAAAGAATGTGCAAACTAAACTATACAGAGGCTTCTCCTGTCAAATAAACATGAATTCAGGCATGAGTTCACTCTTACACACAGTGCAGCCTAAGCTCTCTTAATGCATTTGTAATGGATAGTGGAAAAATTAAAAAGTGAAATTGTGAAAAAACTACAAGAGGTATCTCCTCATTTTTTGCTGTGCAAAATATATTTGGCTTCTCCTGTCAAATAAACAGAGGCTTCTCCTGTCAAATAAACATGAATTCAGGCATGAGTTCACTCTTACACACAATGCTCTAACCAGTCCAGCCTAAGCTCTCTTAATGCATTTCAAATGGATAGTGGAAAAATTAAAAAAGTGAAATTGTGAAAAAACTACAAGAGGTATCTCCTCAATTTTTGCTGTGCTAGTAGGGCTTCAAAACCTGTACAAAATATATTTGGAATTTTGGTTCTATCTGCTTCTATTCCAAAGTTATAAGCATTTTAATTTTTTTTATGCCTGCATTTTGCGTTTCAGAGGCTGTACTGTGCTTTTAGACCAACTATATAATTCTACCTAGAAGTAAAAGAATGTGCAAACTAAACTATACAGAGGCTTCTCCTGTCAAATAAACATGAATTCAGGCATGAGTTCACTCTTACACACAGTGCAGCCTAAGCTCTCTTAATGCATTTGTAATGGATAGTGGAAAAATTAAAAAGTGAAATTGTGAAAAAACTACAAGAGGTATCTCCTCAATTTTTGCTGTGCTAGTAGGGCTTCAAAACCTGTACAAAATATATTTGGAATTTTGGTTCTATCTGCTTCTATTCCAAAGTTATAAGCATTTTAATTTTTTTTATGCCTGCATTTTGCGTTTCAGAGGCTGTACTGTGCTTTTAGACCAACTATATAATTCTACCTAGAAGTAAAAGAATGTGCAAACTAAACTATACAGAGGCTTCTCCTGTCAAATAAACATGAATTCAGGCATGAGTTCACGCTTACACACAATGCTCTAACCAGTCCAGCCTAAGCTCTCTTAATGCATTTCAAATGGATAGTGGAAAAATTAAAAAGTGAAATTGTGAAAAAACTACAAGAGGTATCTCCTCAATTTTTGCTGTGCAAGTAGGGCTTCAAAACCTGTACAAAATACATTTGGAATTTTGGTTCTATCTGCTTCTATTCCAAAGTTATAAGCATTTTAATTTTTTTATGCCTGCATTTTGCGTTTCAGAGGCTGTACTGCGCTTTTAGACCAACTATATAATTCTACCTAGAAGTAAAAGAATGTGCAAACTAAACTATACAGAGGCTTCTCCTGTCAAATAAACATGAATTCAGGCATGAGTTCACTCTTACACACAGTGCAGCCTAAGCTCTCTTAATGCATTTGTAATGGATAGTGGAAAAATTAAAAAGTGAAATTGTGAAAAAACTACAAGAGGTATCTCCTCAATTTTTGCTGTGCTAGTAGGGCTTCAAAACCTGTACAAAATATATTTGGAATTTTGGTTCTATCTGCTTCTATTCCAAAGTTATAAGCATTTTAATTTTTTTATGCCTGCATTTTGCATTTCAGAGGCTGTACTGTGCTTTTAGACCAACTATATAATTCTACCTAGAAGTAAAAGAATGTGCAAACTAAACTATACAGAGGCTTCTCCTGTCAAATAAACATGAATTCAGGCATGAGTTTGTAACAATAGGATTGTTTATTACGAGTACAGGAGTCCCACACGGACAGAGTTAGAGGACGCACCTGTTAGACGAATCACCAGCACGCGTGTAAGATGAACGTGAAGTGAGACAGAGTCTTTAATAAAGTTTAAGTAAGCATACGAACTGCTTTAACCGTCCATTATGTAAAGTGTTATACAGAACATAATGAAACATGGTGGCAGCGCGGAAAAATACCCTCAAGTACTTTAATTAGATAACGCACAGTCTAGCTAGTTAGCCGACGGTGATGGAAGGGCTAAAACCGCCGGGAACGTTGGCTTTGGATTCCGCCAATTTAGCGAAGACATGGAGAAGTTGGAAGGAGGAGTTCGAGCTGTACATGGACCTTACTATGCCAACTGCGGACGAGACTACTAAAGTGAAGCTGTTCAGCTACCTCATCGGAGAAAAGGGTAGAGAACTCTGGACAACTCTGGCGTCTACGAGCCCCTCAGCAAAGACCACAGTGAGTTCCATGATGAAACAGTTCGACGAATACTGCAACCCACAGGCAAACGAGACCGTTGAAAGGTACCGATTTTTCACGAGAAATCAAGGATTAGATGAAAATGTGGACACCTATGTAACTGACTTGAAAGTGCTCGCTAGCACCTGCAATTTTGGATGCATTAAAGACTCTTTGATCAGAGACCGAGTAGTGTGTGGCACGAACAGCTCAGCACTGAGCACTCAGCACTCAGGGAGGAAAAGCTAACGCTGGAGTCTTGTCTGAACATTTGCAGAGCTACGGAGCTATCGAGGGAGAATAGCAAAACACTTCAAGGTCAGACAGTAGAGGAAGTACATGCATTAAAGCAGACAGAAGCTAAACTAAAGGAGAACGAGATACAGTGCAAATTCTGTGGCAAAACACATGAAAGGAATAAGAAAAAGTGCCCAGCTTTTGGAAAAAAGTGCAAAAAGTGTGGGAAGGAAAACCACTTTGCAGCTCAGTGCAAATCAAAACCAGAGACCAGTAAGAAAATGAGGAAAGTGCATGCTGTTACAGAGGAGACAAGTGACAGTGACTCATATGAGGATGTCAACTGCATAACTGAAGAACATGGAGAGAATGAAAAGGTGAACCAGGTGAATGACAAACACAGTCAGGGCCAACAGCTGTTTGCTGGAATGAAGATAGGGAAAAAATTAGTTAATTTCCAGATTGACTGTGGAGCCACCTGCAATATCATTCCCATCGATCTTTTGAATCCAGACACACCACTAGAGCACACAGAGAAAGTGCTAGTGATGTATAACAAGACCAAGTTGACTCCTCTAGGCACATGCAGGGTGAAGGTCAGAAACCCCAGAAACAACAAGCTGTACAGACTGGAGTTTCAAGTAGTCGAGCAAAGCAGCAAAACCCCCTTACTTGGCAGAAAAGCTAGCGAGGCCATGAAATTAATAAAAGTACAATACGAAAACATTCTGGCTATTGACAGCATAGTAAAAATGGAGTCAAACACAGTGACAAAAGGAGGTCACATGACCATGGACAAAATAAAGAACGAGTTTGAGGATGTATTCACAGGTGTGGGCTGTATGGAGGGTGAATATAGAATAGAAATAGATGACAAAGTACCACCTGTGAAACTGCCGAAGCGCAGAGTACCTGTAGCCATGATGACACCACTTCAAGAAGAACTCAAAGACCTAGAGAGGAGAGGGATAATTGCACCAGTGGAACGCAGCACTGATTGGATCAGTTCCATGGTCTCTGTAAAAAAGCCTAATGGGAAACTGAGGATCTGTATAGACCCAAAACCACTAAATCGTGCACTAAAAAGAAGTCACCATCCTCTTCCAACCATTGAAGACGTACTGCCAGAGATGTCTAAAGCAAAAGTTTTCACAGTCTGTGATGTAAAGGAAGGCTTCTGGCATGTCAAATTAGAAGAAGAGTCGAGCTACCTTACTACATTCGCCACTCCCTTTGGCCGCTTCAGGTGGCTAAGGATGCCAATGGGAATAAGCCCAGCGCCGGAGGTGTTCCAAAGAAAGCTCATGCAGACCCTGGAGGGCCTCCCAGGAGTCTACATCATAGCAGATGACGTGCTAATCACGGGTGAAGGAGCAACACAAGAGGAGGCGGAAAAGGACCACGACGAGAAAGTCAGAGGTTTCCTAAAGAGGTGCAGAGAGCGCAACATTAAGCTGAACTCGGAGAAATTCAAGCTCAGACAAAAAGAGGTACCCTACATAGGTCATCTCCTCACAGCCGAGGGACTGAGGATGGACCCGGAGAAGGCACGAGCAATCAGAGACATGCCAAGACCGACCGATGTGAAAGGTATACAGAGACTAGTAGGGATGGTCAATTACCTTTCAAAATTCTATGATCACCTCTCTGATGACTGTGAGACTCTCAGACAACTCACGCGCAAGGAGAACATGTGGGAATGGACAGACACCCAAGAAGGAGCGTTTCAAAGACTGAAAAACAAAATTGCCAAAGCACCAGTCCTGCAATATTACAACAAGGACGAGGAGTTGACACTTCAATGTGATGCGTCAGACACAGGATTGGGGGCCGCCCTCACTCAGAGAGGTAAACCAATTGCATTTGGCAGCAGGGCACTCACATCAACTGAAAAGGGCTATGCCCAAATAGAAAAAGAATGTTTAGCCATAGTGTTTGGCATGGAAAAATTCCATCAGTATACTTACGGCAGGGAGGTCACAGTACAAAGTGACCACAAACCTCTTGAAAATATCAACCGAAAACCACTACTTAGTGCACCTAAAAGATTGCAAAGAATGCTACTCAGGCTGCAGCAGTACGATATCAATGTGACATACGTGCCAGGTAGGGATATGCTTCTGGCAGACACCCTCAGTAGAGCCTACTTACCAGAGAGCACCAAAGGAGAGTGTGAGACAGACATAGAGACTGTGAACATGGTCAGCTACCTCCCTATTTCAGCAGAGAGGCTGAGTGCCATCAGGGCCGCGACCAAAGAGGACACAAAGCTGCAGAGTGTAGCAAACAGAATACTACAGAGGTGGCCTAAGAGAAAAAAGGACTTACCTAGCGACATAAGGCACTACCACAATTTCCAAGATGAACTCAGCTTCCAGGATGGCATAGTGTTCCGAGGGGACAGAGCGGTGATACCGGATGCTCTCAGGGTGGACATGACTCACAGAATTCACTCCTCGCACCTGGGAGTGGAGGGGTGTTTGAGGAGAGCAAGAGAGTGTCTGTATTGGCTGGGGATGAATGAGGAGATCAAGACCTTCATCTCCAAATGCGACATATGTAGGTCAGTGGACCCGAAACAACAGAAAGAGACACTACACCCACACGACATGGCCAGCAGACCATGGGCCAAGGTAGGAACAGATCTCTTCTCCTTTCACAATAAAGACTATCTAGTAACAGTGGATTACTATTCAAACTTTTGGGAAGTAGATTACTTACCTGACACTAAGAGTAATACTGTGATCAGAAAATTAAAGGCTCATTTTGCCCGACAGGGGATACCAGACACTGTTATCTCTGATAACGGACCCCAATATGCATCCCTAGAGTTCCAGCGCTTCAGCCAGAAGTGGGGTTTTGAACACAGAACGTCGTCACCAGGTTACCCACAAAGCAATGGGAAGGCAGAATCGGCAGTAAAGACTGCCAAACGCTTAATGTTGAAGGCTGCAGCAGCGAGACAGGACCCCTACTTAGCCATGCTGGACCATCGGAATACACCAAGCCAGGGTCTCAACACTAGCCCTGCTCAGAGGCTCCTGAGCAGGAGGACCAGGACCCTGCTTCCCACGAGGGACACACTACTTGAACCAGAGGTAACACACAATGACAAGGGGCTGAAAGACAACAGAGAAAGACAAGAAAAATACTACAACCGCACGGCAAAAGACATGGACAGTCTCACAAGTGGGGACAGTGTGAGAGTACAGCCCTGTGACACACACAAGGACTGGAGACATGCAAAGGTGGTTCAACAGGTGAGCCACAGATCATATGAGGTTGAGTTGGAACCCGGAGGCGTTCTGAGACGAAATCGTCGCCACCTCAGACGCTGTCCCACAGACGCTGTCCCACAGAGCACACTCCTACACAAGATCATCCCACCCAACCACCCACGGAGGAGGCCCCACCAGGGGTCCCATCAATGGAACAAGGGCCGGTCACCAGATCTGGTCGACAAATTGTCAGACCGCACTACCTAAAAGACTACACTGTCTGAAAATTAAAAAAAAAAAAAAAAAAAAAAAAATTGTAAAGCAAAATTCTTTATGGCTGTTTGAGCAGATTGTAACCATAACTGTTTGGCCTATGTTCAAGGATACTTAGTGGATCTAGCTTGTAAGGTGTATGTCTCATTTAAATGTTTGCTCTAAGTTTGTTGTGGCACCTAATGGCCTATGTTTAATGAAAGCACCTTAACTGGAAAAAAGAAAAAGAAAGATGTAACAATAGGATTGTTTATTACGAGTACAGGAGTCCCACACGGACAGAGTTAGAGGACGCACCTGTTAGACGAATCACCAGCACGCGTGTAAGATGAACGTGAAGTGAGACAGAGTCTTTAATAAAGTTTAAGTAAGCATACGAACTGCTTTAGTGTGTTATACAGAACATAATGAAACAGAGTTCACTCTTACACACAGTGCAGCCTAAGCTCTCTTAATGCATTTGTAATGGATAGTGGAAAAATTAAAAAGTGAAATTGTGAAAAAACTACAAGAGATATCTCCTCAATTTTTGCTGTGCAAGTAGGGCTTCAAAACCTGTACAAAATACATTTGGAATTTTGGTTCTATCTGCTTCTATTCCAAAGTTATAAGCATTTTAATTTTTTTATGCCTGCATTTTGCGTTTCAGAGGCTGTACTGCGCTTTTAGACCAACTATATAATTCTACCTAGAAGTAAAAGAATGTGCAAACTAAACTATACAGAGGCTTCTCCTGTCAAATAAACATGAATTCAGGCATGAGTTCACTCTTACACACAGTGCAGCCTAAGCTCTCTTAATGCATTTGTAATGGATAGTGGAAAAATTAAAAAGTGAAATTGTGAAAAAACTACAAGAGGTATCTCCTCAATTTTTGCTGTGCTAGTAGGGCGTCAAAACCTGTACAAAATATATTTGGAATTTTGGTTCTATCTGCTTCTATTCCAAAGTTATAAGCATTTTAATTTTTTTTATGCCTGCATTTTGCGTTTCAGAGGCTGTACTGTGCTTTTAGACCAACTATATAATTCTACCTAGAAGTAAAAGAATGTGCAAACTAAACTATACAGAGGCTTCTCCTGTCAAATAAACATGAATTCAGGCATGAGTTCACTCTTACACACAATGCTCTAACCAGTCCAGCCTAAGCTCTCTTAATGCATTTGTAATGGATAGTGGAAAAATTAAAAAGTGAAATTGTGAAAAAACTACAAGAGATATCTCCTCAATTTTTGCTGTGCAAGTAGGGCTTCAAAACCTGTACAAAATACATTTGGAATTTTGGTTCTATCTGCTTCTATTCCAAAGTTATAAGCATTTAAAAATTTTTATGCCTGCATTTTGCGTTTCAGAGGCTGTACTGCGCTTTTAGACCAACTATATAATTCTACCTAGAAGTAAAAGAATGTGCAAACTAAACTATACAGAGGCTTCTCCTGTCAAATAAACATGAATTCAGGCATGAGTTCACTCTTACACACAGTGCAGCCTAAGCTCTCTTAATGCATTTGTAATGGATAGTGGAAAAATTAAAAAGTGAAATTGTGAAAAAACTACAAGAGGTATCTCCTCAATTTTTGCTGTGCTAGTAGGGCTTCAAAACCTGTACAAAATATATTTGGAATTTTGGTTCTATCTGCTTCTATTCCAAAGTTATAAGCATTTTAATTTTTTTATGCCTGCATTTTGCGTTTCAGAGGCTGTACTGTGCTTTTAGACCAACTATATAATTCTACCTAGAAGTAAAAGAATGTGCAAACTAAACTATACAGAGGCGTTTCCTGTCAAATAAACATGAATTTAGGCATGAGTTCACTCTTACACACAGTGCAGCCTCAGCTCTCTTAATGCATTTGTAATGGATAGTGGAAAAATTAAAAAGTGAAATTGTGAAAAAACTACAAGAGGTATCTCCTCAATTTTTGCTGTGCAAGTAGGGCTTCAAAACCTGTACAAAATACATTTGGAATTTTGGTTCTATCTGCTTCTATTCCAAAGTTATAAGCATTTTAATTTTTTTATGCCTGCATTTTGCGTTTCAGAGGCTGTACTGCGCTTTTAGACCAACTATATAATTCTACCTAAAAGTAAAAGAATGTGCAAACTAAACTATACAGAGGCTTCTCCTGTCAAATAAACATGAATTCAGGCATGAGTTCACTCTTACACACAGTGCAGCCTCAGCTCTCTTAATGCATTTGTAATGGATAGTGGAAAAATTAAAAAGGGAAATTGTGAAAAAACTACAAGAGGTATCTCCTCAATTTTTGCTGTGCAAGTAGGGCTTCAAAACCTGTACAAAATACATTTGGAATTTTGGTTCTATCTGCTTCTATTCCAAAGTTATAAGCATTTTAATTTTTTTTATGCCTGCATTTTGCGTTTCAGAGGCTGTACTGCGCTTTTAGACCAACTATATAATTCTAACTAGAAGTACAAGAATGTGCAAACTAAACTATACAGAGGCTTCTCCTGTCAAATAAACATGAATTCAGACATGAGTTCACTCTTACACACAGTGCAGCCTAAGCTCTCTTAATGGATAGTGGATAGTGGAAAAATTAAAAAGTGAAATTGTGAAAAAACTACAAGAGGTATCTCCTCATTTTTTGCTGTGCAAAATATATTTGGCTTCTCCTGTCAAATAAACAGAGGCTTCTCCTGTCAAATAAACATGAATTCAGGCATGAGTTCACTCTTACACACAATGCTCTAACCAGTCCAGCCTAAGCTCTCTTAATGCATTTCAAATGGATAGTGGAAAAATTAAAAAGTGAAATTGTGAAAAAACTACAAGAGGTATCACCTCAATTTTTGCTGTGCAAGTAGGGCTTCAAAACCTGTACAAAATACATTTGGAATTTTGGTTCTATCTGCTTCTATTCCAAAGTTATAAGCATTTTAATTTTTTTATGCCTGCATTTTGCGTTTCAGAGGCTGTACTGCGCTTTTAGACCAACTATATAATTCTACCTAGAAGTAAAAGAATGTGCAAACTAAACTATACAGAGGCTTCTCCTGTCAAATAAACATGAATTCAGGCATGAGTTCACTCTTACACACAGTGCAGCCTAAGCTCTCTTAATGCATTTGTAATGGATAGTGGAAAAATTAAAAAGTGAAATTGTGAAAAAACTACAAGAGGTATCTCCTCAATTTCTGCTGTGCTAGTAGGGCTTCAAAACCTGTACAAAATATATTTGGAATTTTGGTTCTATCTGCTTCTATTCCAAAGTTATAAGCATTTTAATTTGTTTATGCCTGCATTTTGCGTTTCAGAGGCTGTACTGTGCTTTTAGACCAACTATATAATTCTACCTAGAAGTAAAAGAATGTGCAAACTAAACTATACAGAGGCGTTTCCTGTCAAATAAACATGAATTTAGGTATGAGTTCACTCTTACACACAGTGCAGCCTAAGCTCTCTTAATGCATTTGTAATGGATAGTGGAAAAAATAAAAAGTGAAATTGTGAAAAAACTACAAGAGATATCTCCTCAATTTTTGCTGTGCAAGTAGGGCTTCAAAACCTGTACAAAATACATTTGGAATTTTGGTTCTATCTGCTTCTATTCCAAAGTTATAAGCATTTTAATTTTTTTATGCCTGCATTTTGCGTTTCAGAGGCTGTACTGCGCTTTTAGACCAACTATATAATTCTACCTAGAAGTAAAAGAATGTGCAAACTAAACTATACAGAGGCTTCTCCTGTCAAATAAACATGAATTCAGGCATGAGTTCACTCTTACACACAGTGCAGCCTAAGCTCTCTTAATGCATTTGTAATGGATAGTGGAAAAATTAAAAAGTGAAATTGTGAAAAAACTACAAGAGGTATCTCCTCAATTTTTGCTGTGCTAGTAGGGCTTCAAAACCTGTACAAAATATATTTGGAATTTTGGTTCTATCTGCTTCTATTCCAAAGTTATAAGCATTTTAATTTGTTTATGCCTGCATTTTGCGTTTCAGAGGCTGTACTGTGCTTTTAGACCAACTATATAATTCTACCTAGAAGTAAAAGAATGTGCAAACTAAACTATACAGAGGCGTTTCCTGTCAAATAAACATGAATTTAGGCATGAGTTCACTCTTACACACAGTGCAGCCTAAGCTCTCTTAATGCATTTGTAATGGATAGTGGAAAAATTAAAAAGTGAAATTGTGAAAAAACTACAAGAGATATCTCCTCAATTTTTGCTGTGCAAGTAGGGCTTCAAAACCTGTACAAAATACATTTGGAATTTTGGTTCTATCTGCTTCTATTCCAAAGTTATAAGCATTTTAATTTTTTTATGCCTGCATTTTGCGTTTCAGAGGCTGTACTGCGCTTTTAGACCAACTATATAATTCTACCTAGAAGTAAAAGAATGTGCAAACTAAACTATACAGAGGCTTCTCCTGTCAAATAAACATGAATTCAGGCATGAGTTCACTCTTACACACCATGCTCTAACCAGTCCAGCCTAAGCTCTCTTAATGCATTTCAAATGGATAGTGGAAAAATTAAAAAGTGAAATTGTGAAAAAACTACAAGAGGTATCACCTCAATTTTTGCTGTGCAAGTAGGGCTTCAAAACCTGTACAAAATACATTTGGAATTTTGGTTCTATCTGCTTCTATTCCAAAGTTATAAGCATTTTAATTTTTTTATGCCTGCATTTTGCGTTTCAGAGGCTGTACTGCGCTTTTAGACCAACTATATAATTCTACCTAGAAGTAAAAGAATGTGCAAACTAAACTATACAGAGGCTTCTCCTGTCAAATAAACATGAATTCAGGCATGAGTTCACTCTTACACACAGTGCAGCCTAAGCTCTCTTAATGCATTTGTAATGGATAGTGGAAAAATTAAAAAGTGAAATTGTGAAAAAACTACAAGAGGTATCTCCTCAATTTTTGCTGTGCTAGTAGGGCTTCAAAACCTGTACAAAATATATTTGGAATTTTGGTTCTATCTGCTTCTATTCCAAAGTTATAAGCATTTTAATTTGTTTATGCCTGCATTTTGCGTTTCAGAGGCTGTACTGTGCTTTTAGACCAACTATATAATTCTACCTAGAAGTAAAAGAATGTGCAAACTAAACTATACAGAGGCGTTTCCTGTCAAATAAACATGAATTTAGGCATGAGTTCACTCTTACACACAGTGCAGCCTAAGCTCTCTTAATGCATTTGTAATAGATAGTGGAAAAAATAAAAAGTGAAATTGTGAAAAAACTACAAGAGATATCTCCTCAATTTTTGCTGTGCAAGTAGGGCTTCAAAACCTGTACAAAATACATTTGGAATTTTGGTTCTATCTGCTTCTATTCCAACGTTATAAGCATTTTAATTTTTTTATGCCTGCATTTTGCGTTTCAGAGGCTGTACTGCGCTTTTAGACCAACTATATAATTCTACCTAGAAGTAAAAGAATGTGCAAACTAAACTATACAGAGGCTTCTCCTGTCAAATAAACATGAATTCAGGCATGAGTTCACTCTTACACACAGTGCAGCCTAAGCTCTCTTAATGCATTTGTAATGGATAGTGGAAAAATTAAAAAGTGAAATTGTGAAAAAACTACAAGAGGTATCTCCTCAATTTTTGCTGTGCTAGTAGGGCTTCAAAACCTGTACAAAATATATTTGGAATTTTGGTTCTATCTGCTTCTATTCCAAAGTTATAAGCATTTTAATTTTTTTATGCCTGCATTTTGCGTTTCAGAGGCTGTACTGTGCTTTTAGACCAACTTTATAATTCTACCTAGAAGTAAAAGAATGTGCAAACTAAACTATACAGAGGCGTTTCCTGTCAAATAAACATGAATTTAGGCATGAGTTCACTCTTACACACAGTGCAGCCTAAGCTCTCTTAATGCATTTGTAATGGATAGTGGAAAAATTAAAAAGTGAAATTGTGAAAAAACTACAAGAGATATCTCCTCAATTTTTGCTGTGCAAGTAGGGCTTCAAAACCTGTACAAAATATATTTGGAATTTTGGTTCTATCTGCTTCTATTCCAAAGTTATAAGCATTTTAATTTTTTTATGCCTGCATTTTGCGTTTCAGAGGCTGTACTGTGCTTTTAGACCAACTATATAATTCTACCTAGAAGTAAAAGAATGTGCAAACTAAACTATACAGAGGCTTCTCCTGTCAAATAAACATGAATTCAGGCATGAGTTCACTCTTACACACAGTGCAGCCTAAGCTCTCTTAATGCATTTGTAATGGATAGTGGAAAAATTAAAAAGTGAAATTGTGAAAAAACTACAAGAGGTATCTCCTCAATTTTTGCTGTGCTAGTAGGGCGTCAAAACCTGTACAGAATATATTTGGAATTTTGGTTCTATCTGCTTCTATTCCAAAGTTATAAGCATTTTAATTTTTTTTATGCCTGCATTTTGCGTTTCAGAGGCTGTACTGTGCTTTTAGACCAACTATATAATTCTACCTAGAAGTAAAAGAATGTGCAAACTAAACTATACAGAGGCTTCTCCTGTCAAATAAACATGAATTCAGGCATGAGTTCACTCTTACACACAATGCTCTAACCAGTCCAACCTAAGCTCTCTTAATGCATTTCAAATGGATAGTGGAAAAATTAAAAAGTGAAATTGTGAAAAAACTACAAGAGGTATCTCCTCAATTTTTGCTGTGCAAGTAGGGCTTCAAAACCTGTACAAAATACATTTGGAATTTTGGTTCTATCTGCTTCTATTCCAACGTTATAAGCATTTTAATTTTTTTATGCCTGCATTTTGCGTTTCAGAGGCTGTACTGCGCTTTTAGACCAACTATATAATTCTACCTAGAAGTAAAAGAATGTGCAAACTAAACTATACAGAGGCTTCTCCTGTCAAATAAACATGAATTCAGGCATGAGTTCACTCTTACACACAGTGCAGCCTAAGCTCTCTTAATGCATTTGTAATGGATAGTGGAAAAATTAAAAAGTGAAATTGTGAAAAAACTACAAGAGGTATCTCCTCAATTTTTGCTGTGCTAGTAGGGCTTCAAAACCTGTACAAAATATATTTGGAATTTTGGTTCTATCTGCTTCTATTCCAAAGTTATAAGCATTTTAATTTTTTTATGCCTGCATTTTGCGTTTCAGAGGCTGTACTGTGCTTTTAGACCAACTATATAATTCTACCTAGAAGTAAAAGAATGTGCAAACTAAACTATACAGAGGCTTCTCCTGTCAAATAAACATGAATTCAGGCATGAGTTCACTCTTACACACAGTGCAGCCTAAGCTCTCTTAATGCATTTGTAATGGATAGTGGAAAAATTAAAAAGTGAAATTGTGAAAAAACTACAAGAGATATCTCCTCAATTTTTGCTGTGCAAGTAGGGCTTCAAAACCTGTACAAAATATATTTGGAATTTTGGTTCTATCTGCTTCTATTCCAAAGTTATAAGCATTTTAATTTTTTTATGCCTGCATTTTGCGTTTCAGAGGCTGTACTGTGCTTTTAGACCAACTATATAATTCTACCTAGAAGTAAAAGAATGTGCAAACTAAACTATACAGAGGCTTCTCCTGTCAAATAAACATGAATTCAGGCATGAGTTCACTCTTACACACCATGCTCTAACCAGTCCAGCCTAAGCTCTCTTAAAGCATTTCAAATGGATAGTGGAAAAATTAAAAAGTGAAATTGTGAAAAAACTACAAGAGGTATCTCCTCAATTTTTGCTGTGCAAGTAGGGCTTCAAAACCTGTACAAAATACATTTGGAATTTTGGTTCTATCTGCTTCTATTCCAAAGTTATAAGCATTTTAATTTTTTTATGCCTGCATTTTGCGTTTCAGAGGCTGTACTGCGCTTTTAGACCAACTATATAATTCTACCTAGAAGTAAAAGAATGTGCAAACTAAACTATACAGAGGCTTCTCCTGTCAAATAAACATGAATTCAGGCATGAGTTCACTCTTACACACAGTGCAGCCTAAGCTCTCTTAATGCATTTGTAATGGATAGTGGAAAAATTAAAAAGTGAAATTGTGAAAAAACTACAAGAGGTATCTCCTCAATTTTTGCTGTGCTAGTAGGGCTTCAAAACCTGTACAAAATATATTTGGAATTTTGGTTCTATCTGCTTCTATTCCAAAGTTATAAGCATTTTAATTTTTTTATGCCTGCATTTTGCGTTTCAGAGGCTGTACTGTGCTTTTAGACCAACTATATAATTCTACCTAGAAGTAAAAGAATGTGCAAACTAAACTATACAGAGGCTTCTCCTGTCAAATAAACATGAATTCAGGCATGAGTTCACTCTTACACACAGTGCAGCCTAAGCTCTCTTAATGCATTTGTAATGGATAGTGGAAAAATTAAAAAGTGAAATTGTGAAAAAACTACAAGAGGTATCTCCTCAATTTTTGCTGTGCAAGTAGGGCTTCAAAACCTGTACAAAATATATTTGGAATTTTGGTTCTATCTGCTTCTATTCCAAAGTTATAAGCATTTTAATTTTTTTATGCCTGCATTTTGCGTTTCAGAGGCTGTACTGTGCTTTTAGACCAACTATATAATTCTACCTAGAAGTAAAAGAATGTGCAAACTAAACTATACAGAGGCTTCTCCTGTCAAATAAACATGAATTCAGGCATGAGTTCACTCTTACACACAGTGCAGCCTAAGCTCTCTTAATGCATTTGTAATGGATAGTGGAAAAATTAAAAAGTGAAATTGTGAAAAAACTACAAGAGGTATCTCCTCAATTTTTGCTGTGCTAGTAGGGCTTCAAAACCTGTACAAAATATATTTGGAATTTTGGTTCTATCTGCTTCTATTCCAAAGTTATAAGCATTTTAATTTTTTTATGCCTGCATTTTGCGTTTCAGAGGCTGTACTGTGCTTTTAGACCAACTATATAATTCTACCTAGAAGTAAAAGAATGTGCAAACTAAACTATACAGAGGCTTCTCCTGTCAAATAAACATGAATTCAGGCATGAGTTCACTCTTACACACCATGCTCTAACCAGTCCAGCCTAAGCTCTCTTAATGCATTTCAAATGGATAGTGGAAAAATTAAAAAGTGAAATTGTGACAAAACTACAAGAGGTATCACCTCAATTTTTGCTGTGCAAGTAGGGCTTCAAAACCTGTACAAAATACATTTGGAATTTTGGTTCTATCTGCTTCTATTCCAAAGTTATAAGCATTTTAATTTTTTTATGCCTGCATTTTGCGTTTCAGAGGCTGTACTGCGCTTTTAGACCAACTATATAATTCTACCTAGAAGTAAAAGAATGTGCAAACTAAACTATACAGAGGCTTCTCCTGTCAAATAAACATGAATTCAGGCATGAGTTCACTCTTACACACATTGCAGCCTAAGCTCTCTTAATGCATTTGTAATGGATAGTGGAAAAATTAAAAAGTGAAATTGTGAAAAAACTACAAGAGATATCTCCTCAATTTTTGCTGTGCAAGTAGGGCTTCAAAACCTGTACAAAATATATTTGGAATTTTGGTTCTATCTGCTTCTATTCCAAAGTTATAAGCATTTTAATTTTTTTATGCCTGCATTTTGCGTTTCAGAGGCTGTACTGTGCTTTTAGACCACCTATATAATTCTACCTAGAAGTAAAAGAATGTGCAAACTAAACTATACAGAGGCTTCTCCTGTCAAATAAACATGAATTCAGGCATGAGTTCACTCTTACACACAATGCTCTAACCAGTCCAGCCTAAGCTCTCTTAATGCATTTCAAATGGATAGTGGAAAAATTAAAAAGTGAAATTGTGAAAAAACTACAAGAGGTATCTCCTCAATTTTTGCTGTGCTTTTGCTGTGCTACTGGGCTTCAAAACCTGTACAAAATACATTTGGAATTTTGGTTCTATCTGCTTCTATTCCAAAGTTATAAGCATTTTAATTTTTTTATGCCTGCATTTTGCGTTTCAGAGGCTGTACTGCGCTTATAGACCAACTATATAATTCTACCTAGAAGTAAAAGAATGTGCAAACTAAACTATACAGAGGCTTCTCCTGTCAAATAAACATGAATTCAGGCATGAGTTCACTCTTACACACCATGCTCTAACCAGTCCAGCCTAAGCTCTCTTAATGCATTTCAAATGGATAGTGGAAAAATTAAAAAGTGAAATTGTGAAAAAACTACAAGAGGTATCACCTCAATTTTTGCTGTGCAAGTAGGGCTTCAAAACCTGTACAAAATACATTTGGAATTTTGGTTCTATCTGCTTCTATTCCAAAGTTATAAGCATTTTAATTTTTTTATGCCTGCATTTTGCGTTTCAGAGGCTGTACTGCGCTTTTAGACCAACTATATAATTCTACCTAGAAGTAAAAGAATGTGCAAACTAAACTATACAGAGGCTTCTCCTGTCAAATAAACATGAATTTAGGCATGAGTTCACTCTTACACACAGTGCAGCCTAAGCTCTCTTAATGCATTTGTAATAGATAGTGGAAAAAATAAAAAGTGAAATTGTGAAAAAACTACAAGAGATATCTCCTCAATTTTTGCTGTGCAAGTAGGGCTTCAAAACCTGTACAAAATACATTTGGAATTTTGGTTCTATCTGCTTCTATTCCAACGTTATAAGCATTTTAATTTTTTTATGCCTGCATTTTGCGTTTCAGAGGCTGTACTGCGCTTTTAGACCAACTATATAATTCTACCTAGAAGTAAAAGAATGTGCAAACTAAACTATACAGAGGCTTCTCCTGTCAAATAAACATGAATTCAGGCATGAGTTCACTCTTACACACAGTGCAGCCTAAGCTCTCTTAATGCATTTGTAATGGATAGTGGAAAAATTAAAAAGTGAAATTGTGAAAAAACTACAAGAGGTATCTCCTCAATTTTTGCTGTGCTAGTAGGGCTTCAAAACCTGTACAAAATATATTTGGAATTTTGGTTCTATCTGCTTCTATTCCAAAGTTATAAGCATTTTAATTTTTTTATGCCTGCATTTTGCGTTTCAGAGGCTGTACTGTGCTTTTAGACCAACTTTATAATTCTACCTAGAAGTAAAAGAATGTGCAAACTAAACTATACAGAGGCGTTTCCTGTCAAATAAACATGAATTTAGGCATGAGTTCACTCTTACACACAGTGCAGCCTAAGCTCTCTTAATGCATTTGTAATGGATAGTGGAAAAATTAAAAAGTGAAATTGTGAAAAAACTACAAGAGATATCTCCTCAATTTTTGCTGTGCAAGTAGGGCTTCAAAACCTGTACAAAATATATTTGGAATTTTGGTTCTATCTGCTTCTATTCCAAAGTTATAAGCATTTTAATTTTTTTATGCCTGCATTTTGCGTTTCAGAGGCTGTACTGTGCTTTTAGACCAACTATATAATTCTACCTAGAAGTAAAAGAATGTGCAAACTAAACTATACAGAGGCTTCTCCTGTCAAATAAACATGAATTCAGGCATGAGTTCACTCTTACACACAGTGCAGCCTAAGCTCTCTTAATGCATTTGTAATGGATAGTGGAAAAATTAAAAAGTGAAATTGTGAAAAAACTACAAGAGGTATCTCCTCAATTTTTGCTGTGCTAGTAGGGCGTCAAAACCTGTACAGAATATATTTGGAATTTTGGTTCTATCTGCTTCTATTCCAAAGTTATAAGCATTTTAATTTTTTTTATGCCTGCATTTTGCGTTTCAGAGGCTGTACTGTGCTTTTAGACCAACTATATAATTCTACCTAGAAGTAAAAGAATGTGCAAACTAAACTATACAGAGGCTTCTCCTGTCAAATAAACATGAATTCAGGCATGAGTTCACTCTTACACACAATGCTCTAACCAGTCCAACCTAAGCTCTCTTAATGCATTTCAAATGGATAGTGGAAAAATTAAAAAGTGAAATTGTGAAAAAACTACAAGAGGTATCTCCTCAATTTTTGCTGTGCAAGTAGGGCTTCAAAACCTGTACAAAATACATTTGGAATTTTGGTTCTATCTGCTTCTATTCCAACGTTATAAGCATTTTAATTTTTTTATGCCTGCATTTTGCGTTTCAGAGGCTGTACTGCGCTTTTAGACCAACTATATAATTCTACCTAGAAGTAAAAGAATGTGCAAACTAAACTATACAGAGGCTTCTCCTGTCAAATAAACATGAATTCAGGCATGAGTTCACTCTTACACACAGTGCAGCCTAAGCTCTCTTAATGCATTTGTAATGGATAGTGGAAAAATTAAAAAGTGAAATTGTGAAAAAACTACAAGAGGTATCTCCTCAATTTTTGCTGTGCTAGTAGGGCTTCAAAACCTGTACAAAATATATTTGGAATTTTGGTTCTATCTGCTTCTATTCCAAAGTTATAAGCATTTTAATTTTTTTATGCCTGCATTTTGCGTTTCAGAGGCTGTACTGTGCTTTTAGACCAACTATATAATTCTACCTAGAAGTAAAAGAATGTGCAAACTAAACTATACAGAGGCTTCTCCTGTCAAATAAACATGAATTCAGGCATGAGTTCACTCTTACACACAATGCTCTAACCAGTCCAGCCTAAGCTCTCTTAATGCATTGTCAAATGGATAGTGGAAAAATTAAAAAGTGAAATTGTGAAAAAACTACAAGAGGTATCTCCTCAATTTTTGCTGTGCAAGTAGGGCTTCAAAACCTGTACAAAATACATTTGGAATTTTGGTTCTATCTGCTTCTATTCCAAAGTTATAAGCATTTTAATTTTTTTATGCCTGCATTTTGCGTTTCAGAGGCTGTACTGCGCTTTTAGACCAACTATATAATTCTACCTAGAAGTAAAAGAATGTGCAAACTAAACTATACAGAGGCTTCTCCTGTCAAATAAACATGAATTCAGGCATGAGTTCACTCTTACACACAGTGCAGCCTAAGCTCTCTTAATGCATTTGTAATGGATAGTGGAAAAATTAAAAAGTGAAATTGTGAAAAAACTACAAGAGGTATCTCCTCAATTTTTGCTGTGCTAGTAGGGCTTCAAAACCTGTACAAAATATATTTGGAATTTTGGTTCTATCTGCTTCTATTCCAAAGTTATAAGCATTTTAATTTTTTTATGCCTGCATTTTGCGTTTCAGAGGCTGTACTGTGCTTTTAGACCAACTATATAATTCTACCTAGAAGTAAAAGAATGTGCAAACTAAACTATACAGAGGCGTTTCCTGTCAAATAAACATGAATTTAGGCATGAGTTCACTCTTACACACAGTGCAGCCTAAGCTCTCTTAATGCATTTGTAATGGATAGTGGAAAAATTAAAAAGTGAAATTGTGAAAAAACTACAAGAGATATCTCCTCAATTTTTGCTGTGCAAGTAGGGCTTCAAAACCTGTACAAAATATATTTGGAATTTTGGTTCTATCTGCTTCTATTCCAAAGTTATAAGCATTTTAATTTTTTTATGCCTGCATTTTGCGTTTCAGAGGCTGTACTGTGCTTTTAGACCAACTATATAATTCTACCTAGAAGTAAAAGAATGTGCAAACTAAACTATACAGAGGCTTCTCCTGTCAAATAAACATGAATTCAGGCATGAGTTCACTCTTACACACAGTGCAGCCTAAGCTCTCTTAATGCATTTGTAATGGATAGTGGAAAAATTAAAAAGTGAAATTGTGAAAAAACTACAAGAGGTATCTCCTCAATTTTTGCTGTGCTAGTAGGGCTTCAAAACCTGTACAAAATATATTTGGAATTTTGGTTCTATCTGCTTCTATTCCAAAGTTATAAGCATTTTAATTTTTTTATGCCTGCATTTTGCGTTTCAGAGGCTGTACTGTGCTTTTAGACCAACTATATAATTCTACCTAGAAGTAAAAGAATGTGCAAACTAAACTATACAGAGGCTTCTCCTGTCAAATAAACATGAATTCAGGCATGAGTTCACTCTTACACACAATGCTCTAACCAGTCCAGCCTAAGCTCTCTTAATGCATTTCAAATGGATAGTGGAAAAATTAAAAAGTGAAATTGTGAAAAAACTACAAGAGGTATCTCCTCAATTTTTGCTGTGCAAGTAGGGCTTCAAAACCTGTACAAAATACATTTGGAATTTTGGTTCTATCTGCTTCTATTCCAAAGTTATAAGCATTTTAATTTTTTTATGCCTGCATTTTGCGTTTCAGAGGCTGTACTGCGCTTTTAGACCAACTATATAATTCTACCTAGAAGTAAAAGAATGTGCAAACTAAACTATACAGAGGCTTCTCCTGTCAAATAAACATGAATTCAGGCATGAGTTCACTCTTACACACAATGCTCTAACCAGTCCAGCCTAAGCTCTCTTAATGCATTTCAAATGGATAGTGGAAAAATTAAAAAGTGAAATTGTGAAAAAACTACAAGAGGTATCTCCTCAATTTTTGCTGTGCAAGTAGGGCTTCAAAACCTGTACAAAATACATTTGGAATTTTGGTTCTATCTGCTTCTATTCCAAAGTTATAAGCATTTTAATTTTTTTATGCCTGCATTTTGCGTTTCAGAGGCTGTACTGCGCTTATAGACCAACTATATAATTCTACCTAGAAGTAAAAGAATGTGCAAACTAAACTATACAGAGGCTTCTCCTGTCAAATAAACATGAATTCAGGCATGAGTTCACTCTTACACACCATGCTCTAACCAGTCCAGCCTAAGCTCTCTTAATGCATTTCAAATGGATAGTGGAAAAATTAAAAAGTGAAATTGTGAAAAAACTACAAGAGGTATCTCCTCAATTTTTGCTGTGCAAGTAGGGCTTCAAAACCTGTACAAAATACATTTGGAATTTTGGTTCTATCTGCTTCTATTCCAAAGTTATAAGCATTTTAATTTTTTTATGCCTGCATTTTGCGTTTCAGAGGCTGTACTGCGCTTTTAGACCAACTATATAATTCTACCTAGAAGTAAAAGAATGTGCAAACTAAACTATACAGAGGCTTCTCCTGTCAAATAAACATGAATTCAGGCATGAGTTCACTCTTACACACAGTGCAGCCTAAGCTCTCTTAATGCATTTGTAATGGATAGTGGAAAAATTAAAAAGTGAAATTGTGAAAAAACTACAAGAGGTATCTCCTCAATTTTTGCTGTGCAAGTAGGGCTTCAAAACCTGTACAAAATACATTTGGAATTTTGGTTCTATCTGCTTCTATTCCAAAGTTATAAGCATTTTAATTTTTTTATGCCTGCATTTTGCGTTTCAGAGGCTGTACTGCGCTTTTAGACCAACTATATAATTCTACCTAGAAGTAAAAGAATGTGCAAACTAAACTATACAGAGGCTTCTCCTGTCAAATAAACATGAATTCAGGCATGAGTTCACTCTTACACACAGTGCAGCCTAAGCTCTCTTAATGCATTTGTAATGGATAGTGGAAAAATTAAAAAGTGAAATTGTGAAAAAACTACAAGAGGTATCTCCTCAATTTTTGCTGTGCTAGTAGGGCTTCAAAACCTGTACAAAATATATTTGGAATTTTGGTTCTATCTGCTTCTATTCCAAAGTTATAAGCATTTTAATTTTTTTATGCCTGCATTTTGCGTTTCAGAGGCTGTACTGTGCTTTTAGACCAACTTTATAATTCTACCTAGAAGTAAAAGAATGTGCAAACTAAACTATACAGAGGCGTTTCCTGTCAAATAAACATGAATTTAGGCATGAGTTCACTCTTACACACAGTGCAGCCTAAGCTCTCTTAATGCATTTGTAATGGATAGTGGAAAAATTAAAAAGTGAAATTGTGAAAAAACTACAAGAGATATCTCCTCAATTTTTGCTGTGCAAGTAGGGCTTCAAAACCTGTACAAAATATATTTGGAATTTTGGTTCTATCTGCTTCTATTCCAAAGTTATAAGCATTTTAATTTTTTTATGCCTGCATTTTGCGTTTCAGAGGCTGTACTGTGCTTTTAGACCAACTATATAATTCTACCTAGAAGTAAAAGAATGTGCAAACTAAACTATACAGAGGCTTCTCCTGTCAAATAAACATGAATTCAGGCATGAGTTCACTCTTACACACAGTGCAGCCTAAGCTCTCTTAATGCATTTGTAATGGATAGTGGAAAAATTAAAAAGTGAAATTGTAAAAAAAACTACAAGAGGTATCTCCTCAATTTTTGCTGTGCTAGTAGGGCGTCAAAACCTGTACAGAATATATTTGGAATTTTGGTTCTATCTGCTTCTATTCCAAAGTTATAAGCATTTTAATTTTTTTTATGCCTGCATTTTGCGTTTCAGAGGCTGTACTGTGCTTTTAGACCAACTATATAATTCTACCTAGAAGTAAAAGAATGTGCAAACTAAACTATACAGAGGCTTCTCCTGTCAAATAAACATGAATTCAGGCATGAGTTCACTCTTACACACAATGCTCTAACCAGTCCAACCTAAGCTCTCTTAATGCATTTCAAATGGATAGTGGAAAAATTAAAAAGTGAAATTGTGAAAAAACTACAAGAGGTATCTCCTCAATTTTTGCTGTGCAAGTAGGGCTTCAAAACCTGTACAAAATACATTTGGAATTTTGGTTCTATCTGCTTCTATTCCAACGTTATAAGCATTTTAATTTTTTTATGCCTGCATTTTGCGTTTCAGAGGCTGTACTGCGCTTTTAGACCAACTATATAATTCTACCTAGAAGTAAAAGAATGTGCAAACTAAACTATACAGAGGCTTCTCCTGTCAAATAAACATGAATTCAGGCATGAGTTCACTCTTACACACAGTGCAGCCTAAGCTCTCTTAATGCATTTGTAATGGATAGTGGAAAAATTAAAAAGTGAAATTGTGAAAAAACTACAAGAGGTATCTCCTCAATTTTTGCTGTGCTAGTAGGGCTTCAAAACCTGTACAAAATATATTTGGAATTTTGGTTCTATCTGCTTCTATTCCAAAGTTATAAGCATTTTAATTTTTTTATGCCTGCATTTTGCGTTTCAGAGGCTGTACTGTGCTTTTAGACCAACTTTATAATTCTACCTAGAAGTAAAAGAATGTGCAAACTAAACTATACAGAGGCGTTTCCTGTCAAATAAACATGAATTTAGGCATGAGTTCACTCTTACACACAGTGCAGCCTAAGCTCTCTTAATGCATTTGTAATGGATAGTGGAAAAATTAAAAAGTGAAATTGTGAAAAAACTACAAGAGATATCTCCTCAATTTTTGCTGTGCAAGTAGGGCTTCAAAACCTGTACAAAATATATTTGGAATTTTGGTTCTATCTGCTTCTATTCCAAAGTTATAAGCATTTTAATTTTTTTATGCCTGCATTTTGCGTTTCAGAGGCTGTACTGTGCTTTTAGACCAACTATATAATTCTACCTAGAAGTAAAAGAATGTGCAAACTAAACTATACAGAGGCTTCTCCTGTCAAATAAACATGAATTCAGGCATGAGTTCACTCTTACACACAGTGCAGCCTAAGCTCTCTTAATGCATTTGTAATGGATAGTGGAAAAATTAAAAAGTGAAATTGTAAAAAAAACTACAAGAGGTATCTCCTCAATTTTTGCTGTGCTAGTAGGGCGTCAAAACCTGTACAGAATATATTTGGAATTTTGGTTCTATCTGCTTCTATTCCAAAGTTATAAGCATTTTAATTTTTTTTATGCCTGCATTTTGCGTTTCAGAGGCTGTACTGTGCTTTTAGACCAACTATATAATTCTACCTAGAAGTAAAAGAATGTGCAAACTAAACTATACAGAGGCTTCTCCTGTCAAATAAACATGAATTCAGGCATGAGTTCACTCTTACACACAATGCTCTAACCAGTCCAGCCTAAGCTCTCTTAATGCATTTCAAATGGATAGTGGAAAAATTAAAAAGTGAAATTGTGAAAAAACTACAAGAGGTATCTCCTCAATTTTTGCTGTGCAAGTAGGGCTTCAAAACCTGTACAAAATACATTTGGAATTTTGGTTCTATCTGCTTCTATTCCAAAGTTATAAGCATTTTAATTTTTTTATGCCTGCATTTTGCGTTTCAGAGGCTGTACTGCGCTTTTAGACCAACTATATAATTCTACCTAGAAGTAAAAGAATGTGCAAACTAAACTATACAGAGGCTTCTCCTGTCAAATAAACATGAATTCAGGCATGAGTTCACTCTTACACACAGTGCAGCCTAAGCTCTCTTAATGCATTTGTAATGGATAGTGGAAAAATTAAAAAGTGAAATTGTGAAAAAACTACAAGAGGTATCTCCTCAATTTTTGCTGTGCAAGTAGGGCTTCAAAACCTGTACAAAATACATTTGGAATTTTGGTTCTATCTGCTTCTATTCCAAAGTTATAAGCATTTTAATTTTTTTATGCCTGCATTTTGCGTTTCAGAGGCTGTACTGTGCTTTTAGACCAACTATATAATTCTACCTAGAAGTAAAAGAATGTGCAAACTAAACTATACAGAGGCTTCTCCTGTCAAATAAACATGAATTCAGGCATGAGTTCACTCTTACACACAGTGCAGCCTAAGCTCTCTTAATGCATTTGTAATGGATAGTGGAAAAATTAAAAAGTGAAATTGTGAAAAAACTACAAGAGGTATCTCCTCAATTTTTGCTGTGCAAGTAGGGCTTCAAAACCTGTACAAAATATATTTGGAATTTTGGTTCTATCTGCTTCTATTCCAAAGTTATAAGCATTTTAATTTTTTTATGCCTGCATTTTGCGTTTCAGAGGCTGTACTGTGCTTTTAGACCAACTATATAATTCTACCTAGAAGTAAAAGAATGTGCAAACTAAACTATACAGAGGCTTCTCCTGTCAAATAAACATGAATTCAGGCATGAGTTCACTCTTACACACAGTGCAGCCTAAGCTCTCTTAATGCATTTATAATGGATAGTGGAAAAATTAAAAAGTGAAATTGTAAAAAAACTACAAGAGGTATCTCCTCAATTTTTGCTGTGCTAGTAGGGCTTCAAAACCTGTACAAAATATATTTGGAATTTTGGTTCTATCTGCTTCTATTCCAAAGTTATAAGCATTTTAATTTTTTTATGCCTGCATTTTGCGTTTCAGAGGCTGTACTGTGCTTTTAGACCAACTATATAATTCTACCTAGAAGTAAAAGAATGTGCAAACTAAACTATACAGAGGCTTCTCCTGTCAAATAAACATGAATTCAGGCATGAGTTCACTCTTACACACAATGCTCTAACCAGTCCAACCTAAGCTCTCTTAATGCATTTCAAATGGATAGTGGAAAAATTAAAAAGTGAAATTGTGAAAAAACTACAAGAGGTATCTCCTCAATTTTTGCTGTGCAAGTAGGGCTTCAAAACCTGTACAAAATACATTTGGAATTTTGGTTCTATCTGCTTCTATTCCAAAGTTATAAGCATTTTAATTTTTTTTTATGCCTGCATTTTGCTTTTCAGAGGCTGTACTGCGCTTTTAGACCACCTATATAATTCTACCTAGAAGTAAAAGAATGTGCAAACTAAACTATACAGAGGCTTCTCCTGTCAAATAAACATGAATTCAGGCATGAGTTCACTCTTACACACAATGCTCTAACCAGTCCAGCCTAAGCTCTCTTAATGCATTTCAAATGGATAGTGGAAAAATTAAAAAGTGAAATTGTGAAAAAACTACAAGAGGTATCTCCTCAATTTTTGCTGTGCAAGTAGGGCTTCAAAACCTGTACAAAATACATTTGGAATTTTGGTTCTATCTGCTTCTATTCCAAAGTTATAAGCATTTTAATTTTTTTATGCCTGCATTTTGCGTTTCAGAGGCTGTACTGCGCTTATAGACCAACTATATAATTCTACCTAGAAGTAAAAGAATGTGCAAACTAAACTATACAGAGGCTTCTCCTGTCAAATAAACATGAATTCAGGCATGAGTTCACTCTTACACACAATGCTCTAACCAGTCAGCCTAAGCTCTCTTAATGCATTTCGAATGGATAGTGGAAAAATTAAAAAGTGAAACTGTGAAAAAACTACAAGAGGTATCTCCTCAATTTTTGCTGTGCAAATAAGGGCTTCAAAACCTGTACAAAATACATTTGGAATTTTGGTTCTATCTGCTTCTATTCCAAAGTTATAAGCATTTTAATTTTTTTATGCCTGCATTTTGCGTTTCAGAGGCTGTACTGCACTTTCAGACCAACTATATAATTCTACCTTAGAAGTAAAAGAATGTGCAAACTAAACTATACAGGGGCTTCTCCTGTCAAATAAACATGAATTCAGGCATGAGTTCACTTTTTTTTTTTTTTTTTTTTAAATAAGATCATCAGATACCAACAAATTTAGATCTAATGTATAACTAATGTGTAATAAGCATAATATTATTTTGTATTCAATGTCCATGGAATCCAACAGTTCCGCTACCTGCGCGCTCCCGCTCCTGCCTGCAACGGAGACAGGCAGGAGCGGGAGCGCGTGCTGAGCACACTGAGCGCTGAGCGCGGGCAGGGACATTTATTTCATGTTTAGGGGCAGTGAAGGTGAGCTATGTCATCGCATGGGAGACAGAAAAAGCATCCAAGCCTTTCTCTGAGGGGGAATTCGTGAAGACGTGCATGATCAAGGCAGCCGAGCTAGTGTGTCCAGAAAAGCGACAAGCTCTAGCGAACATCAGCTTATCCCGACCTACAGTGACCGAGAGAGTGGAAGAACTCTCCAGCGACTTGAACAGCCAACTGAAAGAGAAGATTAAGTTCTTCATCGCGTTCTCCGTTGCTCTCGACGAGAGCACTGATGTGACTGACACGGCCCAGTTAGCGATATTTATTCGCGGAGTGGATGCTTCCTTAAATGTCACGGAGGAGTTTGTTTCCGTTGTGCCTATAACAGATACGACTACGGCTAATGACGTGTTTACTAGCCTTGTCGGGGCCCTTGACAACCTGGAGCTGGACTGGAGTCGCGCTGTCACACTGTAAAACCTGATGATACATCTCAACAAATGATTCATGTTAACATCACTTAAAAGCAGCAAAAAGTTTATATTGCTTAAGTAGTTAAAGTGACGTGCACTCAATTTTGCCTTGATGTTATAGTCACTCATATAAATCAAGTAGGTATAATGAATTAAGGATTATGGTTTGAGTTATGCCTTGTATAGAATCAACAGCCAATCAGATTGCAGCAGCTCTTTCGAAAAGGACAGAGCGCGAGCAAGCTAGAAACGCCGAGACGAGAGACACCGCTGCACTGCTCCTCTCCACCGACCGAGCCAAGTTACTGTTCGACCAAGTGAAGTCAGCCTCCCTACCATTCACGGAGTCACTTACCACCGTTTCAGGTTTATGTCATCGGCATTTAAAGCCAAATTAGCTCTGTGCTTATAAGCTTGTGTTTGATACTTATTTCGGACGTATTTCGTATTTACGTATTTCGGACGCATACAATGTAAGAAGTAGTTTGCTTCGTATCTGGCCATAACCTCTAACACGTAGTCCACACGCCTTGAGGACACGTTTGCTAGCTACCGAACTATCTTTTGGCTCCGTTTCATGTCGTGAGTGGTGACTGCTTTCAAACATGTAGCACGGGTATTTCGGTAATATGTGGTCTATAAATTAGTTTTTTTCGTATTGTGGCCATAATATTGTCGTAGGTAATGCGACTTCTTGGTGCCAGTTAGCTGCTATCCAGTTTGCTTCAGTGCATGCTCAGTTAGCCACTGGTTTGGCGCCCAAGTTAACTATCTAGTAAAACCTTTTTGTCGCCGTTTGATATGACTGCATTCTGAAATGTGGCTGATTTTCCGTTCTAAATCTCCGTACATCGTGTGAATAGGACAGCTTGGAGGCTCAAAGAAATGAACTCGCTAGTGAGTTTCAGAAAATTCCTGCCGAAAGAGATGGGGCACTCATCTTCCTGCTGATGCACCGTCCGAACATTTGCGTTGAGACATGAGGAAATCGTCAACTGTCCAAGGCCTATAGCAGAGCTGAGAGAACGATGGCCTGCCCTCTTTTGTGAAGCCCAGGTAAGTTAAAAGCTGATTGATAATTACAGGATAGATTGTTATAACAGTTAAACAGGCATTTCCAAAGTTATTTTGTTTTGTTTTTTTGTCTTTCTTTTCACAGCTTTACAAGGAGGTCCACCGCATCACAAATCAAAATCTCCCTTCCAACTTCTTTGCGGCACTGGACAAGTACACCCCTCACCTCCTGAGTCTTTACCAACAGAAACAGACGGGAACCTTGGGGAAGAAAATGGCTACTCTTCTGTCAGATTACAGTCGACAGGTAAGTGTCATGAATGCAGAGATGTATAAAGTAGAGGTATAAGTACTGTTGTAGATGTAAATACAACTAGTGTTGTAATTGCATCCATAACCATACTCCAACTTCTACCTTTTACAGCTCTGTATAAATGTGTGGTCTGAGAAGACTGTCAGATAAGTGAACATGGATGGGTTGTTAAATATCTGAAGATCCTCATTCAATCCAGATAGTGTTATCCAAAGAGTTTACCGGGTAGTTGTAAGTTATTGACCAAGGATCCACATATTTAAGTGTGAGGAGTCATTAAAGGAACAGTCCACTATACTTCAATAATGAAATGTGTTCTTCTCTGAATTGAGACAAGCTGATTCTGTACCTCTCTGAGCTTTGTGCGTGCTCCCAGTCAGTCAGACGCGCTGTTACTCCTGTTAGTATGTAGCTAGGCTCAGCATTGCTGCTGGTATTTTTGGGGGCTAAAGGGAGGGAAGCTATCGATGCAATGTCGAAGCACGCGCAAGGTGTTACTATGCTACTATACATATAAGCGTATGTAAACAAGGAAAATGTGAAAGAGTTTGATTGCATCTAGCTTCAGCCCCCAAAAATACCAGCAGCCATGCTGAGCCTAGCTACATTCTAACAGGAGTAGCAGCGTGTCTGACTGACTGGGAGCACACACAAGGCTCAGAGATGTTCGGATATCACATTTCATTATGGAAGTATGCTGGACTGATCACACCTCCGTAATGACAGGTGACTGCTTCGACTAGTGATACAGTAATACAGTTCATATATCAAGGTGAGCAAGGTCAGCCTTGCTCACCTTAAGGTGTTGCAGTTGGAGTTGCAGTTGGTATCCCTCACAATGGAGGGCCCCAGTCACTGTGGTAGTGACTGGGTTATGCACTAGAGCAATACTGCTGTTCACATTGCCTGGAGAAAAACACAATTTTGATCAGGGTTGTTGTTGTAGAACCTTACAAAGCTCTCCATGTCATAACACTCAACAGGATAATGACGTCCAGCCAACCAGAACTGCAGTCCTGTTTGCCTTGGCCCTATATCTCAAAGAAGATCCGTCTGAGGTTTTCAAGAGCTGTAAGGTATGCTGTTCATTTGTTAATAGCACTTTCAGACCTCCCAATTTTATGTCGTGCTTACAAACATGCTGCAATTTTTTTTAACTTAGTCAAACTGTACACATGTGCATGTGTACGCGCGCACACATACATATACACACACTAACCGGCTGGTTAGCTCAACTGGTAAGTCATGAACTTTCCCCCTGGGGGTTGTGGGTTCAAATCCCCCCCGGGTAATGAGCTAACCAGTGTGGGTCCTTGGGCAAAACCCTTCACGGTACTGCCCCCCGGGCGCCAAAAAGATGGCTGCTCACTGCTCCTGAAAAAGGATGGGTCAAATGCAGAAGTCAAATTTCTCCCGTGTGTCACTGTGTGTCATTGTGTGAGACCAATAAAGGCTTAAGCCTAATCTTAATTTAATTAATTAATTAATTAACACAACCTCCCTACAATCTAAATGGTTCTGTTTATGTTCTACACTGTTCAAAAAATAAAAGGGAACACCAGAATAATGCGTTGTTATTCCAAGGTACTCATACTTCTGTGAAGTCAGGCTGTTCAGTTTGGAAGCAGCACTGGTTGTGAATCCATTTTGAGTACTGTTTTGCAAATTGAACAGGGAACAGGTAGAATTGAGAGATAATAACCAAACCACCCCTAAGATAGTTATTCTACTATTGAGTGTCCACAGACCTTTTCTGTTTTCATCCTTTCTGGCAGTTTTTGTCTGCCCCTGGCGGTACTATAAGGCAGTGTTTATCACCCACTGAAGTCGCTGATGTCGGAACAAGGTGAGGTGTGGTAAGAAGGTTTGCTGTGTCTCCCAGCACAGTGTCCTGAGTCCAGAGATTGTAGGTGATACCAGGGGACATACCAGTACACCAGATCACGTGGAGAAGGCCATTGGAGGGGTTTCAACCCTGGTACAAAGGAGATCGCTATCTCCTTTGTACCAGAAGGCGCACGGCAAGAGCTTCGCAATATGAGCTTTGCAAGCAACTGTTTGTCATGTTTCTGCCCAAATGATCAGAAACGGACTCCATTAGGAGGGTATGATCCACACGTGGCACCTTATGGTTACAGCTAGTTACTGTGGAGTGTGATTTGTGTATGATGGAGAACATGAAAAATTGCATATTCATCATTGCCGCCCAGTGCTCCTCACAAATGATGTTTCAGGCAGCGTGACATTTTCCATGGCATCTTCAGACTCTGTCATGGTTACATATGCTCAGTGTGTACCTGCTTTCATCTGTGAAGAGCACAGGGCACCAGTGTTGAACATGCCAATTTTGATGTACGCCCCCCAATCTCCTGGTGTCTCCTGGTATCACCTGCAAGCTCTGGACACTGTGCTGGGAGACATAGCAAGCCTCCTTGCCACACCTCACATTGATATGACCTTACCTGAGCCAGTGAGTAATATACATCATCTCATGATGCCTCCAGGGGTGGGACACTCAGAATGCAACTGTGACCACAACACAGCCATTTAAATTTACATTTGCACAACAATAGGCAACATGGATTCATAATCAGTGCTGCTTCCTAACTAGATGTGCTGATTTCACAGAAGTATGATTAGCCTGGAATAGCAATGCTATTATAGTGCTCTGTTAATTTTTTTGAGCTTTGTAATTACACACATAGTATTATAGTTTTGTAGTGTAGTATCGTAGTTATGCACATTTTAAAATAAATTTACATTAATTCAAATTCCACTGTACATTGCAATAACTTTTGCATTCTTCTACATTGTTCTCCTTCATTGTTAGGAAGCCGACTTTGAGGAATGCCAAACCGGAGCAGTCACACTCCTTGCACTTACAGAAGAGAATGCATCTGCAGTACCGTTCAACCCGCAGCACGTTACAGTCATCCTGGAGGACCAGGTGGTTCTTTCACACAAATACTGGGCAGAGGCACTCGTTCTTTTGTTTGGCCTGATCTATGCCCTGCACCTAGAGTACCCTTTAAAACTGAAGTGTTTCTTTGAGTTTATTCAGATTGTTCTCCTGAACCTTGATGATGGAAGGCGACAGATTAATCCAAAATTGCAGTCACTCAAGAATGAGTTAGAACTTGGTATTTGAACAGGTCAAACAAAAGTCAAAACGGGCTGTTGATTGGTTGTTATTGTTACTGCAGAGGTGTAATTTGAGATTTTTTCATTTTCTTAAAGGGACAGTGTGTAGGATTCGTGGCGCATAGGTGGTTAGTAGCTATTCCACTTCCTCTTTTGGCTATGGCAGACCTCGAGGGTCACCCGGGCGCGACGTAGCGCCGACATTTCGCGTGCCCGCGCACGAACCGCGCACCGCTGTATACATAAAACGCGGTCCCCCGTTCACTTTTTTTTTTTCTTTTCGCATGAAAACACACAATCCCGATCATGATTCATGACAATCTACACATCAAATGAAACCTTACAGTCTCCTCTTTTTGACTATGCAATTCATTTCCCTGCAAAACAATCACTCCCCGAGCACATGGGGCTTTTATACAGAAAAGCACAAAACTTAGCTTACTTAGCTTACCTTTGAAGGCTCTGCACAGGTCAAACTCTGTATTTCATCATAAACTTGGTCTCAATCTGTCCATAAGGATCCAGCGAATAAAATCCAGTAAAACAATTTAGTCCAAAATACGTGTTATATCCATTACGATGTGTGATACAGCAGCATGCTTCTTTACACGAGGCTCCCCCCTTCCCCCCTCCCCTTCCCCTTCTCTCCTTCGCTCCTCTCCCACATGAGCAGGCGCTAGCAGGAGCCGAGGCGAAGGATGAGCCCAAATGTCCTTCTGCGGCTCTCGTATTTAAAATGGCTGCCTCTATATGGGGAAGATCCCCCTTTTATGTGACTATATCTAAGTCCAAAAGAATACTTTGATTTCATGATGGAAGTGAAAAGGCTTGGAAAACAATGTATTTTTGAATGGGTATCTTCAATTTCAGTAATTAACAGGTAAAAATCTTACACACTGTCCCTTTAACCAATCACTGTCAGTAAGACATCAGTTTTGTTAAATGCAGCTCTTTGATAATGTAGCCATAGCATATTTCAGTGTTTTGGGTATTGGCAATGTTCAAAAGTTTAGGAAGAAGAGATTAGGCCAAGATTTTCTGTAATGCTACGTCCATTATGTCTTGTTGTTTAAGACATGTTAAAGTTTTTTTTTTCCTTTACCTGTTTCAACGGTATAACTTCGTCTTCATCAGAGAGTCACAGAATTTTTTTTCTGTTTTTACAAAAAAAAAAAAAAACACTATACAGGTGTAATTTTATGTTTAACATTTTCCTTCATTGCACTGCATCCAAAATTGATTGATTGATTGATTTTTTCGTTCTGTATTCCACATTCATGAAAGGTTTGTTATGTCCGAATCATGTCTCATGAAACGGTCATGAATGCTTTATGTGTAGTTTATGACATCTGCCATGAATGTTTTATGAAGTGAATATGTTATGAGCTGATGTGTTAAGTGTTGCCAGTCTTAATTATTGGTTAGACCTTTACAATACATTCATAGTAGTTGTCTTAAACTACACCTGAAGTATTTATGACTATTTCATGAAATATGACTCAACATTCATTACAAGTCTTTCAGGAATGTTGAAGACTGAACAACGAAAACTAATCAAAATTAAAAAAAAAGTCAAAGCAGCATTGCAATATTTATTTAATTACAGGTGAATGCTGTATTGTTTTGAATGCTATATTTTTTTCTTTGCATCATTACAAAGAAGGATGTTTGTAACAAAGAAGTACAAAAAATAATGGAATTTCAATAAAACATTTTCATTGATCAGTGTTTCCTGTCAAGTTTTCATACCTAAAATAATTCAAGGCAACATGTTTCCTCAAATAGCTTGAGTAGTTAACATCTGACCGTTTGAGTGATAATAACTTCAATTGTACAAGTGGGCCTAAATCATGGAAGGCAAGTCAACATTAAGCAAAATACACAAGTGGTGACAACTCTGCTGTTTAAAGTGTGGTTCACTCAAATGATATGAGTTTAATCTAACTTCATTCAAATAAGTTATCAAACTTAAATGACTCAAGGCAACACGTTTCCTTGTATTATTTGAGTTAAATTTACTTCTCAGGTTTTACAGTGTTCGAATGGATAGTGGAAAAATTAAAAAGTGAAATTGTGAAAAAACTACAAGAGGTATCTCCTCAATTTTTGCTGTGCAAGTAGGGCTTCAAAACCTGTACAAAATACATTTGGAATTTTGGTTCTATCTGCTTCTATTCCAAAGTTATAAGCATTTTAATTTTTTTATGCCTGCATTTTGCGTTTCAGAGGCTGTACTGCACTTTCAGACCAACTATATAATTCTACCTTAGGAAGTAAAAGAATGTGCAAACTAAACTATACAGGTGCTTCTCCTGTCAAATAAACATGAATTCAGGCATGAGTTCACTCTTACACACAGTGCAGCCTTAAGCTCTCTTAATGCATTTCGAATGGATAGTGGAAAAATTAAAAAGTGAAATTGTGAAAAAACTACAAGAGGTATCTCCTCAATTTTTGCTGTGCAAGTAGGGCTTCAAAACCTGTACAAAATACATTTGGAATTTTGGTTCTATCTGCTTCTATTCCAAAGTTATAAGCATTTTAATTTTTTTATGCGTGCATTTTGCGTTTCAGAGCCTGTACTGCACTTTCAGACCAACTATATAATTCTACCTTAGAAGTAAAAGAATGTGCAAACTAAACTATACAGGTGCTTCTCCTGTCAAATAAACATGAATTCAGGCATGAGTTCACTCTTACACACAGTGCAGCCTTAAGCGCTCTTAATGCATTTCAGACCATGGATAGTGGAAAAATTAAAAAAGTCGAAATTGTGAAAAAATAGCTACAAGAGGTATCTCCTCAATTTTTTTGCTGTGCAAGTAGGACTTCAAAACCTGTACAAAATACATTTGGAATTTTGGTTCTATCTTGCTTCTATTCCAAAGTTATAAGCATTTTTAAATTTCTTTTATGCATGTGCATTTTGCGTTTCAGAGCCTGTACTGCACTTTTAGACCAACTATATAATTCTACTCTTAGAAGTAAAAGAATGTGCAAACTAAACTATACATAGGTGCTTCTCCTGTCAAATAAACATGAATTCAGGCATGAGTTCACTCTTACACACAAGTGCTCTAGCCAATGTAGTCTCTGCTCTCTTTAATGCATTTCGAATGGATAGTGGAAAAATTGAAAAAGTGAAATTGTGAAAAAACTACAAGAGAGGTATCTCCTCAATTTTTGCTGTGCAAGTAGGGCTTCAAAACCTGTACAAAATACATTTGGAATTTTGGTTCTATCTGCTTCTATTCCAAAGTTATAAGCATTTTTAATTTTTTTATACTGCGTGCATTTTGCGTTTCAGAGCCTGTACTGCACTTTCAGACCAACTATATAATTCTACCTTAGGAAGTAAAAGAATGTGCAAACTAAACTATACAGGTGCTTCTCCTGTCAAATAAACATGAATTCAGGCATGAGTTCACTCTTTACACTGACAGTGCTCTAGCCTTAATGTAGTCTCTGCTCTCTTAATGCATTTCGAATGGATAGTGGAAAAAATTAAAAAGTGGGGAAATTGTGAAAAAACTACAAGAGGTATCTCCTCAATTTTTGCTGTGCAAGTAGGGCTTCAAAACCTGTACAAAATACATTTGGAATTTTTGGTTCTATCTGCTTCTATTCCAAAAGTTATAAGCATTTTTAAAATTTTTTTATGCGTGCATTTTGCGTTTCAGAGGCTGTACTGCACTTTTAGACCAACTATATAATCCTACCTTAGAAGTAAAAGAATGTGCAAACTACACTATATAGGTGCTTCTCCTGTCAAATACACATGAATTCAGAGCATGGCGAGTTCACTTCTTACACACAATGCTCTAGCCAATGCAGCCTCTAAGCTCTCTTAATGCATTTCCGAATGGGTAGTGGAAAAATTAAAAAGTGAAATTGTGAAAAAAAAACTACAAGAGGTATCACCTCAATTTTTGCTGTGCAAAGTAGGCAAGGCTTCTAAACCTGTACAAAATACATTTGGAATTTTGGTTCTATCTGCTTCTATTCCAAAGTTATAAGCATTTTAATTTTTTTATGCGTGCATTTTGCGTTTCGTAGAGGCTAAACTGCACTTTTAGACCAACTATATAATTCTACCTTAGAAGTAAAAAGAATGTGCAAACTAGACTATATAGGGGCTTCTCCTGTCAAATAGACATGAATTCAGGCATGAGTTCACTTTTAGACACAGTGCTCTAGCCTAATGTAGTCTCTGCTCTCTTAATGCATTTCCAATGGGTAGTGGAAAAATTAAAAAAGTGAAATTGTGAAAAAACTACAAGAGGTATCACCTCAACTTTTGCTCTGCAGGTAGGGCTTCTAAACCTGTACAAAATACATTTGGAATTTTGGTTCTATCTGCTTCTATTCCAAAGTTATAAGCATTTTAATTTTTTTATGCATGCATTTTTGCGTTTCAGAGGCTGTACTGCACTTTCAGACCAACTATATAATTCTACCTTAGAAGTAAAAAGAATGTGCAAACTAAACTATACAGGGAGCTTCTCCTGTCAAATAAACATGAATTCAGGCATGAGTTCACTCTTAAATTAACAATGCTCTAGCCAGTGCAGCCTTCAAGCTCTCTTAATGCATTTCGAATGGATAGTGGAAAAATTAAAAAGTGAAATTGTGAAAAAACTACAAGAGGTATCTCCTCAATCTTTGCTGTGCAAGTAGGGCTTCAAAACCTGTACAAAATACATTTGGAATTTTGGTTCTATCTGCTTCTATTCCAAAGTTATAAGCATTTTAATTTTTTTATGCGTGCATTTTGCGTTTCAGAGGCTGTACTGCACTTTCAGACCAACTATGTAATTCTACCTTAGAAGTAAAAGAATGTGCAAACTAAACTATACAGGGGCTTCTACCTTAGAAGTAAAAGAATGTGCAAACTAAACTATACAGGGGCTTCTCCTGTCAAATAAACATGTATTCAGGCATGAGTTCACTCTTACACACAGTGCAGTAACTCTCTTAATGCATTTCGAATGGATAGTGGAAAAATTAAAAAGTGAAATTGTGAAAAAACTACAAGAGGTATCTCCTCAATTTTTGCTGTGCAAGTAGGGCTTCAAAACCTGTACAAAATACATTTGGAATTTTGGTTCTATCTGCTTCTATTCCAAAGTTATAAGCATTTAAATTTTTTTATGCGTGCATTTTGCGTTTCAGAGCCTGTACTGCACTTTCAGACCAACTATATAATTCTACCTTAGAAGTAAAAGAATGTGCAAACTAAACTATACAGGTGCTTCTCCTGTCAAATAAACATGAATTCAGGCATGAGTTCACTCTTACACACAGTGCAGCCTTAAGCTCTCTTAATGCATTTCGAATGGATAGTGGAAAAATTAAAAAGTGAAATTGTGAAAAAAACTACAAGAGGTATCTCCTCAATTTTTGCTGTGCAAGTAGGGCTTCAAAACCTGTACAAAATACATTTGGATTAAATTTTGGTTCTATCTGCTTCTATTCCAAAGTTATAAGCATTTTAATTTTCTTTATGTGTAAGATTTTTATGTTTCAGAGCCTGTACTGCAAAGCTTTCAGACCAACTATATAATTCTACCTTAGAAGTAAAAGAATGTGCAAACTAAACTATACAGGAAAGCTTCTCCTGTCAAATAAACATGAATTCAGGCATGAGTTCACTCTTACACACAGTGCAGCCTCAGCTCTCTTAATGCATTTGTAATGGATAGTGGAAAAATTAAAAAGTGAAATTGTGAAAACTACAAGAGGTATCCCCTCAATTTTTGCTGTGCAAGTAGGGGCTTCCAAACCTGTACAAAATACATTTAGAATTTTGGTTCTATCTGCTTCTATTCCAAAGTTATAAGCATTTTAATTTTTTTATGCCTGCATTTTGCGTTTCAGAGGCTGTCCTGTGCTTTTAGACCAACTATATAATTCTACCTAGAAGTAAAAGAATGATGTGCAAACTAAACTATACAGAGGCTTCTCCTGTCAACATAAAAGAATGTGCAAACTAAACTATACAGAGGCTTCTCCTGTCAAATAAACATGAATTCAGGCATGAGTTCACTCTTACACACAATGCTCTAACCAGTGCAGCCTCAGTTCTCTTAATGCATTTGTAATGGATAGTGGAAAAATTAAAAAGTGAAATTGTGAAAAAACTACAAGAGGTATCTCCTCAATTTTTGCTTTGCAAGTAGGGCTTCTCAAAACCTGTACAAAATACAGTTGGAATTTTGGTTCTATCTGCTTCTATTCCAAAGTTATAAGCATTTTAATTTTTTTATGCCTGCATTTTGCGTTTCAGAGGCTATACTGCGCTTTTAGACCAACTATATAATTCTACCTAGAACTAAAAGAATGTGCAAACTAAACTATACAGAGGCTAGCCTTGCCAAATAAACATGAATTCAGGCATGAGTTCATTCTTACACACAATGCTCTAACCAGACCAGCCTAAGCTCTCTTAATGCATTTCAAATGATAGTTGGAAAAATCTAAAAAGGCTGTTTTACAAATTGTGAAAAAAACTAAGAAGAGGTATCTCCTCAAATTTTTTGCTGTGCAAGTAGGGCTTCAAAACCTGTACAAAATACATTTGGAATTGAACATATGGATGATCTATCTGCTTCTATTCAAAGTTATAAGCAGTGTTTTAATCAACCTTTTTTTATGCCTGCATTTTGGTGTTCCCGGTCAAAAGTGACCGCCATAGGAAATGAATGGGTATCCAGAGTAAATTCATGTGCAACTACAGAAAACATCCCCATACACACTGCCCCAGCTCACTCACACACACACACACACACACACACACACACACACACACACACACACACACACACACACACACACACACACACACACACACACACACACACACACACATACAAACCAGGGTATGCGTGTTGTGCTGGACATGACAACCGGTCTCCAAGGGCATAATATCACATGTGACAACTTCTTCACATCACATGCTCTTGGTCAGGAGCTACTGAAAAGAAAGCTCACCATGGTAGGGACAGTGAGGAAGAACAAGCCCGAACTTCCCTCTGCGCTGGTATCGACCAGAGGAAGACAGGCACTCTCATCACAATTTGCATTCACTGACACTCACACTCTTGTGTCATACGTTCCCAAGAAGAACAGAAATGTCATCCTGATGAGCACAGTACACAAAGACGCCGCTGTCAGCACCACAGAGGACAGGAAGCCCCTGATGATCCAGGACTACAAGAACAAGGGAGGCGTTGACTGCCTTGATAAGGGAATGTAAAGTCTCATCATGCATTTTATTTTATTTTTATCTTGGTGAATCATAGCATTTTGTGAGGTATCTCCTCAATTTTTGCTGTGCAAGTAGGGCTTCAAAACCTGTACAAAATACATTTGGAATTTTGGTTCTATCTGCTTCTATTCCAAAGTTATAAGCATTTTAATTTTTTTATGCCTGCATTTTGCGTTTCAGAGGCTTTTAGACCAACTATATAATTCTACCTAGAAGTAAAAGAATGTGCAAACTAAACTATACAGAGGCTACTCCTGTCAAATAAACATGAATTCAGGCATGAGTTCATTCTTACACACAATGCTCTAACCAGACCAGCCTAAGCTCTCTTAATGCATTTCAAATGGATAGTGGAAAAATTAAAAACTGAAATTGTGAAAAAAACTACAAGAGGTATCTCCTCAATTTTTGCTGTGCAAGTAGGGCTTCAAAACCTGTACAAAATACATTTGGAATTTTGGTTCTATCTGCTTCTATTCCAAAGTTATAAGCATTTTAATTTTTTTATGCCTGCATTTTGCGTTTCAGAGGCTGTACTGCACTTTCAGACCAACTATATAATTCTACCTTAGAAGTAAGAGATATGCAAACTAAACTATACCGGGGCTTCTCCTGTCAAATAAACATGAAAATTCAGGCATGAGTTCACTTTTTTTTTTTTTTTTTAAATAATAAGATCATCAGATACCAACAAATTTTCAGACCAACTATATAATTCTACCTTAGAAGTAAAAGAATGTGCAAACTAAACTATACAGGGGCTTCTCCTGTCAAATAAACATGAATTCAGGCATGAGTTCACTCTTACACACAGTGCAGCCTTAAGCGCTCTTAATGCATTTCACTGTAAAACCTGATGATACATCTCAACAAATGATTCACGTTAACATCACTTAAAAGCAGCAAAAAGTTTATATT